>JAJGRW010000920.1:1727069-1915468 GCA_025461045.1 Carex parvula
TCCTCGGGTGTTATGATTACGTGCGCGTGTCCCTCAATAATATCAATTTATGGGACTTGGCGGACCGCCTACGGACTACAAGAGTATATCTAAGACCCTCCATAGAATTCTTATCAACACTACAATGGGAAGGCGACATGATCAAATACCGTTTACTCAACCGCCCATTTACAATAACCATGGAGGACTTTTGCAAGGCGCTGTCCATCCCAACAAATGGCGAAATCGAACTGTGCACGAGGGAGACAGCGCACGAAATATTGGGAGATGGTCGCAATCGATGAGCGCAAAATATACCGCAAAGACTCACGCTTTATTTCTTCAATAGAATTGCGGTATATTCATTTTATCTTGACTAACTCTATCTTCCCAACAGGAGAAGACACAACGGAGGTGCAAGAGCGAGATATCTTCATCATGCGTTGCATGAAGAGCCATAAGCATCAACCACATCTCGGCCACCACATCATGCACCACCTTACTTCCGTGGCCGCTGACACGAAAAACAACCATGTGGTTTCCGTGGGTTGCTTCGCAACCCTCCTTGCACACCACCACAACATAAGTTTTGACAGCTTTGTGGAAGTATTCGGCAACAACCGCCTCAATATGAACTATTTGGTGAATAATAACCATGTACAAGCGGTCTTCAACGCACACACCGGCGACATTAGGTACACTCTCAAAATTGGTGAAAATATGACCATCCACATTGGTACGGATAGGGGGTCATTTCAGTTCGGATACGAATCCGAACATGAAGATGAAGCACAAGAAGAGGAGGAACCACAAGAAGAGGAGCCAACGGAGGAGGAGCCTACGGAGGAGGAACCAACAAAGAACATATGGAGGAATCACAAAGCACACCACACCACTCAACCATCCAACACCATGATATGGCATTTGTACGACATCTCATTCCACCACGCGACACTACAAATGCATCCAACTCCATACCCGCGCCCACCGGTTGGGAGCAAGAACCGACAATATCACGACCTCGCGAGCCAGGCCCTACTGCACGTTACGCCAACAACACCCTCGAAAATTTAAAGAAGCGCACACGCTACTTGGAAGAATACTTGGACAAGGTAAACAAAGCACACGAGAATTTCTATGAATATTGCCTTTCCAAGGAGAATACCATTCACACCACCGATTCCATTCAACCCACCACCACCCCGCGACAATGAGTAATCTGTGAGATCTCTCTTATCCCTCTCTTTCTTGTTTATTTTCTTGCATTGAGGACAATACAAAATTTAAGCATGGGGGTAGGGGATAAGAAATTAGTTTAGGAATTGCATTGTATCTAGGATCATGGCATGTAGGACCCTTATTTTTTTCTTTTTCGCTAGCAGTTTTACTCAATCGGGACCACTTTTTCAAGGATTAACCAAGATAAGTTGGGAGGAACGGTTGAGGTTTTTATCTAGCGTGCATATAGGCATTTGCATTGATAGGATCATATAATTTGCATGTAGGATAATCAAATAGGAATTGTTTTAAAATTTTAATTAGACTAAGGTTTAGACAATTGGCCATGATACCAAAAATTCAGAATTTTAATTATTAGTGATTTCAAAGTGAACAATTAATTGCTAACCATGAGAGTTGATCAAAAATTGCAAAACCTAGAATTTTATTTTGAATAATTTATTTTTGCAAAGTCTTTTAAATTTGATAGTGTTTTAGAATACCCATTTATTATAGATAGACCCCTAGCGAAACTATGCAATAATTTCTTGTATGAATGAATACTTGAAATTGTGTGTAATCATGGTGCTTGTGACACAAAAATATGTTATTTTATTTTTCACAAAAATAGAAAAATACAAAAAAATCGAAAAAGAGAAAAATCAAAAAAAAAAATAGAAAAATATAGAAAAAGAAAAAAAAGATAGAATAAAAGATGGAGGATAAAAAGAGTACGGGTGCCTACGCAAGACTGGTTACCAATAGGCTCGAGAAAACCTCCCAAATTTTAATTTTTGTACATATTTAATTTTCAAAAAATAGTCACAAGTACCAACACACTTAGTTGTCATACTTTGCTCCAATCAATTGGGAAGGAAAATAAAAATTTATATCATTAGAATTCCTATTGATTGGAAGGGATCCATTTATAATAGAAGGGGAAATTAATACTCTCAATTTTAAGGATATTTGTGAAATAGATTGTTTGATAATAATTATTCTAGGGTTAGCATAATGAGGTCAATCATGGGGTGAATAAATTATTCAAGGGAGAGATCATTAATATTTTAGAGTTCTAAATTTTTATTGTCATGCCAATTGTACCAAACCTAAGTTCCAATTAAATTTTAAACAAGTCCTTGAGATTGTATGGTTTAACCTAGACCGGATCTTTGACCAGCTGGGATGTCGTTGCTTGAGGACAAGCAACAATTCAAGTTGGGAGGCGTGATCAGAGTCAAAATGATGATGATTTACGTAGGGTTTTGGCTTAGGTTTTGCATATTTTCTCACACTTATGTTTAATTATTTAGAGAAAAAGGCTACTGTCACCATTCTTTATGTTTTATTGCAGAAAACAGGTTTTGGGACTATTTCATATCAAAAGGAGCTAGAATCAGGTCAATCGGATCAGCGATGCCTTCAACCAAGTCTTGGTTACGGTCCGTATTGGTTAATACGGAACCAGACATAGCACAGACTCAGAAGATAGCGCAGGAAGTTACAACCATAACCGCCAAGGTCTCATTACGGCCCGTATTACCTGATACGGTCCGTATCCGAAGGCGTCTCTTAGGAAATAACTGCCGACAGCTGTTTCCAGATTGATTTCTTAGCCTCCAATCAACCTCTACACTGTCCCTACACTCCTATATAAGGCCCCTGGGCAGATAGAATTGGTATCTTTGTACTTAGGGTTAGATTTGATTAAAGAGAGAAGAGAGGAGTGATTGTAACCATGCCGTTCCGCGGCTAAGTTCCTTTTCTTAGGGCTAGGCAGTAAACCTTGTTACTCTTGATGTTTTGATATATATATTTCTGTTGATTATGGTTTCTTGTTGTTGTATCGAATATGCTTTTGTGATTTATTATCTCTTCATCTAATTTCAATGATCTAGTTTGAGTTCATTAGGGTAGTGACAGTGCTTTAATAACTCTTTAAACTATTTGGATGAGTTAGCCTCGTTGAGATCTATTAGGTTTATGTGAAGAAAACCTTCGCGGGGAAACCATAAACCAGAACAACAAAACGCATGACCAAATTCCATCATTTGCGTAAGGTAAATCGCAGTGATCTGTGTAGTAATTTGGGAGATAAGAGACCCGATAGTTGCGTAAGGTAAATCGCATTGTCCTGAGTAGAGTCTCGATGAAAGATCTGTCATTCTGGCGTAACATAAATCGCAGTGACCTTTGTAGTTATCTTTCATAAAATAACAACAGGAAATCAGACGCAACAGGAATATATTGTCAAGACGGATTGAGTAGCAATGGTGTGCCAAAACCCTAGGAATTCTCATCTCTATCTTTACTTTAATTACTTTTAATTGTTTCCTAATTTACATTGATCAACAAACATCTCTCAAATTTCAGATTTCGTCTAGCCTTTCGAAAGATTGTGATTCGATCACTCAAAGCATTGAACCAATATTTCCTGTGGATCGACCTCGCATATACTACTCGATAAGGATTGTGCGCTTGCAGTCCGAACCGATAGCATTTACGAGTTTATAAATATTAAAAGAAACATTGCTCTCTTCTGAGTGATCAGTTGCTGTGATTTATTTTTATGCACCATTTAAAGGGATATCTCAAATAAACATAAACGTTTCTGTCTCCAGGAACTTAACTTTTCCAACGGTAACCTCATGGAAATAATAAGTCCATCTATAAAATAATATAAACTGAATCAATACAACATTTCCAACGGCAGAGTGGTTGAGTATTTCCATGAACCTCACTATAAAATAATATAAACAAATTAAACAAAACATTTCCAACGGTAGCCTATGGAAATAATATGTCTCCCTACTTCCAACTTATTTCCAACGGCATGGGGAGAGGTATTTCCATGAACCCTCAATAAAATATAATATTTGGTCTGTCTGTCGGGTCATGGGTCATGCAAAACAATTTCCAACGGCTGATAGGAAACATTTCCATGCGGAGACAGTAGGGATTTCCAACCGCTACTATTTCCATAAGGCTACCGTTGGAAATTGTTAATGGTGTCAGAAAACGCAATTTCATTTCCATCGACCCTTCCTCCTGTTGGAAATAACAATTGCTACCGTTGCAAAAAGCGGAAATTCTAGTAGTGAATTACAATGGATAACCTTATACATGTACATGAAAAATGACCTACGTATGTTAGAAAATTTCCGTGAGTTATAGTGAATATATTATAAATTATAGATTGGTTTAACTATCTTATTGACATATTTAAGAAAAAAATATTTATTATTATTCTCAAAAGCTTACTCCAAACATTTGTATATTCATTCCGTACGTTATTAATCTCATAACAGTATTTCACGAAATGTTACAAATAATAACAATGATAATAATAAGTATAATAATGATGACAACAACAACAAAAATAATAATAATAATAATAATAATAATAACAACAACAACAATATTTTTACGAAATGTTACAATAATAATAATAATAATAATAATAATAATAATCCTGACAATGATGATAATGATATGATAATAATGGAAATGATAATATCAATGATGATAATGATGATGATGATGATGATATGATAATAATGGAAATGATAATATCAATGATGATAATGATGATGAAATTGGTATATAATATTGTGTGTTTTATAAGTTAGTTTTTTTTTTTTTAAATTATTGATAATGCTTGTGTTTTCTTTTATTTGTGTACCTCTATTGAAATAAATAGTATAATAAGATAACTTATAAGATGATTCCTTGTTACTGGGCGTTTCATATTTTAAAACCGGACCATATTCGATTCAAAATTTGTCAGGAATAAATGGAGCCATATTAATAGAAAATGAGTTGTTTCGAGATTCGTGCTTTAAGATTTTCAAAGATATAGATTTATTTGGGTCTAGGTATCTCTATATGGTTCTTACTTGGGTACTAGTCTTGAAATGGAAATGTTGTGATATGTTATTTTACAGTGAAAATGCATGTCAAAAGTACCAATGCAAAAGAAGCATGGTTACATGAGTTCTCTGTGAAATGTGAGTGAATAAAAATGAAATTCATTGCTATAGCTCTAAAAATCTTTCATTATGTATAGAGAATATTGAGTTTCAATTGTGTCGGAAGCATTCCAATAACAAAATTTACAACAATTAATTTATGAATACATTAAGGATAAAATTTGTATGATTTTTTCACCTTTAAATTAAAGTTATCTAACTATACCTCCATAATATATATATTAGCTATCAAGTGCACAAAAAAATTGAACTTACTAAAAGTAAAATTGTTTTTTCAACAATTTAGCTAAACTAATTACAAAGTAATTAAAATATTGGAGAAAACCAACTTTAACCATTTGACCAAGTTGCATCAAATTAATATCAACAAACTTGCCTTAGGCTCCGTCACAACTTAGTAGTTGGATGATATGATACATTTATTTTAACTTCTAATTTTATCTTCTTTTTATATTTATACATAAAGTTATTTTGTTAAATTTTATTTACTACATGTAATTTATTTTAATTTCAATATGTAACCAATTAATATATATTTTAATTTGAATAGAAACGATGAATCATAATTAGTTGTATGTTTTTTTTTTCTTTCAACGTTGTATATATGTTATATGATGCAAATGATTTATTTAATTTGTAATTTGTAATAATTTATACAACAAAAATTATCACCTGTCAAATATATGTTATATTTAATAGCTTTTACCATAAAATAACACATTTTGAAATGACAGTAAAAATGCGTATGTTTTTGTGGCCAAGCATGTCTAAGGGCCTGTTCGGCGGACGGAGTGGAATGGGAATAGGAACGGGATTGAAAAAATTTTGAACTAAAAATTACTGTTCACGTGGGAAAAAAAAAATTCAGTCTGAGTGAATTTTTTTTTTCCCACGTGAACAGTAATCTCCGAACAGGCCCTAAGTGTACAAAATGAGGATATTTTTCCGAATGATATTTGTTCATACCATCTCATTTCTTTCAGTATACTACGTATTGTCCATAGCTTTTCCAAAAAAAAAACTTTTAGTTTACTAATCAAGTACAAATTATCGACTGATCCTATGTATATATAGAGATCTAATATCAGTAGAACTAGGGTGTTCCTAGATTCATCAAGCTCCTTTTTAATTTTATTAGAGTCTGTACACAGTTCTCACACGGAACACAAAATTAAAAATATATATAATAAACTAATTGTAGGATAATAAGCTGATATATCGATATACATGATAATTGACTTCTTTTGTGAAATAGGTTTAATTTGAAAGAGACAGAAAGAATTAGGTTTTCAAATATTATTCCTTTTGTCTAATTTCTAACCATTAATTTATAGTATCAAGCATATCTTTCTTTTGAAGTGATCATTGAAAATTAATATTTGTGAAATTTAATAACATATATAAATTAGTTTTGTAAAATGGAATGTTGTTGTTTTAAGAATATTGCATAACTTAATTTATTTTTGTTTAATATTATGTTGGATTGCAATCGACAACTACATATTCGAGCATGTTTTTGCTAGCTTCTTGATCATTTTTGTATAATTCTATTGTTTTTATTCCTGCAAATTTAAGTATTTTTTAGAATTTTTTCCGTTATATAGTTAGAAATTAATGCATGTTCTTTCAATCGGAATTTTATTTATACTTTGAAATACATAATGTCTTTATTTCTCAAATAGTCTTTACAATAAATTGTGGTGATAATATTTCTAATTAGTTATTTCTACCATATAACTTCAATTTATTTCAATTGCTTCCTATATTTGTAAACATTGTTAAAACATATCACTAAATTAATTTGCAAACTATATATTTTTTGTTTTGTTTATACTATCAAATAGTTTTTTTATAATTAAGAAAATATCCTCAAATTTTTTGTAGATACATGTAGACTAAGAAATATTCATCACCGTAAAGTTAAACTACCATCACCGTGAAGTGAGACTATGAAGAAGCAACAAATTAATATCGATGGTAAGTGTCACACCCCGCAGCCATTAGTAGTGACAGAGCCCCGCCGTAAGCATACAACTCCATGTATGCTTACCAGGCAATTACGATATAACTCATCATAGCACAACAAAAGAATAAAACAAGTTTATATATAACAATCCAAGTACCCAACATCTGGTAATAGTGGCATATACACAACGTATCTCATACGGATACCGACCATAGGGTATGACCTAGAGAACTATCCAACAAAAGTATATATACATCTCTAGTCAAATAACAAAACAACCACTAAGGTAATATTGGGACATATACCAAAGACCTACTACTCGTATGCCTCTCCAGAATCAGTCGTATCACAACCTGTAAAAAGAACCCAAAGGGTGGGGGTGAGAAATAATTTCTCAGTGCGAATTTGCCACAATTAGGTTATTGGACTTGCAATCAGAATCCATGTCCAAAAATGAAACTCATACAAAAGTATATATTAACAGTTCTATATCAGTATTTAAATGAATGCGTATGCTCGACAACAATAATCCAATGAATCTCAACATACAGAATTTCAAGATGAAGTTCAAACAACACATATTTGGCTTAACTCATTTTAATATGACTGGTAGCACCTACAGATGTTCTCTCGAGCTGGACCCTTTATCAAGCACTCATCTGTAGGGTTACAGACACCTACAGATGTTCCACCGAGCTGGACCCTTTATCTGACACCCATCTGCATTGCTTTGGCTTAACCATTTACTAAAGTCTGGTTCTAAGTCAGCTATGCAGCTCAACTTTACAAATGCATTCACACGGAATCAAGGTCAGCCATACGGCTCCACCTTGACATAGGATCAAAATCAACTCAAAGCCTTGCAACAATTCATAAACAGGTCAACGGATAGGTCACCGTCACCTTATCCAGCTACCTCTATGG
Source organism: Carex parvula (assembly GCA_025461045.1). NCBI lineage: Eukaryota > Viridiplantae > Streptophyta > Magnoliopsida > Poales > Cyperaceae > Carex > Carex parvula. The sequence goes on from JAJGRW010000920.1 coordinate 1,735,146, forward strand.
GTCAACCTGGCAGATTCATTTCACATATCGAACAATAAAAAGAACACATCAATTGACAACCATACGAATATGCAAATCAACCATCTCACCATTCGGTTTTAACCATATTGGTCTATGCAAACAATTCACACAATTACAATCATGCAACTATCAAACATGCAACAATCAATATGCAACAATCAAACATACAACATGACAATCGGAAACAATTTAATTTCTGAAAATGAAACATCAAACAAGTCCAAGAACCCCGCACCTGATTACGAAGAGCGTATCTCGCACTTATGGTTCGGACGTCTCGAAAGGTCCCGCAAAATTTTGCTCACCCGAGCCTACACCTATATCAACATACATAATTTATTTAATCTTTGTTCGACGATCGATATGGTTATTTGAGTTACATTAGTTTCTTTATACCTTCCTGCACATTCATTGCGGCCCGTAATGACCTCTACAGTTTTCCTGTACATTCATTGCGGCCCGCAATGACCTTTACAGTTTTCTTTTTCTGCGCGACAAATTCACTGTCTCCACTCATTGCGGCCCGCAATAAGTCGGTTCGCGAATCAATTCGTCCACTACCCAAACCCTAGATCAATCAAAACCAAATTAAGATGAAATTGAGGAAGAATTGACTAAATTAGCAACATAGAAGCTCAATGGAGATGGATTACTCAAAACTTATACAAAATTTTCAGATTTGATCGAAACCCTAAACGAGTGCCATGAATTTCAGATTTTGAGAGAAGATGAGAAGAAGGAAATACCGATTGGAGAGCTAAACAGCTACTAGAAGGAGAGAGAGACCACCATTTCCATTCTTCTCGTAAATTTTCCAAGAGTTTCGGTGAAATTTTGAGGGAGAAGAGACTCCTCTCCCCTTCTCTTTCTTTGGGCAGCACACACAAGGGGGAGGAGATCGGACCTCACCAGGGAGAAAGGAAGGGAGAAAGAGAGACAGCTTGTATACTTTGGAAGTTTTGCTAAATAGACCCTCCATTTGTTTGTTATTAATAAAAGAAGAGTTCATGCATATAAATATGTATACATGTAAGTTAATTTAATTCTTTTGTTCATAAGATATAGATTAAAGGATTCGATCAAGTCGGACTATTTCGAGATTTCAGACTAATATTATAATTGTTTTAATTTTCAACTCCTAGTTCATCAATAAAATTTTCTATTATGTTCTAAACATTGAAAATTTTAAATGTTCAAAATTTCCTGACGTAACAGTAAGCTTAATAGTTTGATAATTTTCATAGATATATAAAATGTTTGTTTTCTGATTCGCCCTTGGTAAGTTGGAAAAATTACACTGATCTCTCTTCAAAAAAGGCAATTAAAATTACTTTTGGAGAAGATAAAGGGTTATTTTTTCAACCTCTCTTCCAAAAAATCGCTTAAGATCCTCCTTCGTAAATCGCTTAAAATTTTTTTATATTAATATTTAATATTTAGTCTAATTAGCATGGATAAACTTATAAATGTACTTGAAAAATGAGCAATTGTATGTTTGAAAATTTTGGTGTTTAGTGATTATATTATAAATTATAGATTGGTTTAACTATATTATTAAAATATTTAAAAAAATTATTCTTTGAATAATACATATTATTTTTCAAAAACTTGCTTTAAACATTTTGTATATCCATTCCGTTATTAATCTCATAACAGTACAAATGTTACAAATAATAATAACAATAATAGTAAGTATAGTAATGATGACAATAATAATAATCCTCACAATGATAATGATGATATGATAATAATGGAAATGATAACAATAATATCAATGATGATAATGATGATGAAATTGGATATATAATTAATATTGTGTGTTTTATAAGTAATACTTTTACAAAAATATTGATAATACTTGTGTTTTGTTTTATTTGTGTACCTCTATTGAAATACAGAGTATAATAAGATAACTTAAAAAATATTTCATTGTTACGGAGGGTTTCATATTTTAAACCCGGACCATATTCGATTCAAAATTTGTCTAGAAAAAATAAAAAGGAACTGATTTTTTTAGATAGTTCAACGGTTTCCTGCAAGTCGACCATTTTTTTTATTATTTTCTGGGTTACATGCATCTTTGGTCTTTTATTCGAACCGAACAAAACAGATCACCGGGTCGGATTTTTGTTTGGCCTATATATTTGGTCTGGTCTGGTTTTAATAACCGTGACTGTAATTGTTGATCTAATCAGTTACCTCTAATTTAAATTAAAGGAATAACGATTCATGAAAACAACAAGTGACCTACAACACATTTGGTCGTTGGTACCAATTCAATTTTGGGATTATAGAAGTACACGCCTTGGAATCATTCTTCTTAACTAGCATTGTTTTTAATTGAGTTTTGATTAAATATGATACAAAAATTCATATAATTTCACAATCTACTAATTTGATAGATGAGTTTTGGTGCATTTAATCTTTGTAGTGCGAATTCAGATTTCTACCAATTCAAGTCGCAACTTGTAAATTCAGGGACTTATTTAATATCCATGGTAAGTTTAAAAACTAAAGATAATATCTTTTGTGTTTCGGGAGCTGATTATATATTAATAATACTTGCACATATTACTTCAGAAGGAAAATGCAAACGTTTACCGGCGGTTCATAAATAAGCACCAAATTCAATTTAGGACTTGGGACTTTAATTCAAATTCAATTTCACAGAGGCTCGGTACCGGTTCCCTTCTTTTTCAATATTCGTGTTCACGATCTATGAATTTCATCGAAACTGAGAACAGGTTGTTTTAATTTTGATTTATTTATAACATTTACAAAATGGGCCAGTTTTGAATTGAGGTACACAGAGATGAGCTTCTTTCTTTTTTGCTGTTGTTCAGTCCAGGTTCATACCGAACATTAGGTACCGGGTACCAAGGCATCACAAACAATGCAGGGATCGGCCATAGGAAAAGAAGGGTACTGGAAAGGGTATATTTGTCAAAATATATATAAAATAATTAAATAAAGAGTTAAATAGATATAAGGGGATAGAAGAAACAACGTAAAATTTTCATGGGGATATTATGTTGTTTTGATGGGGAAATTGGCTATTTTAAATGTTTATATGGGCACACCAGAAATTTTCCCTAAATAAAAGACAATAAATTTTTATTTGTGTATTTTCAACAAATATTAAAACTCGCATCTGATATCAAAGGGAAAGAGAGGAAGGATAGAAAGAGAGGAAGGAAAGGGTATAATAAAACATAAGTAACTGGACTTAGTTCCAGGGACACTGCTGGTGTCAAATATTAGAACTTGTGGGCCTGACTCACAATTTTCTCTCAATAAAAAAATAAAACACAAGTGAATTTTAAATTTTTAAATATTACTATTTTACTGTTTTTGAATATAATTGATATCATGGGTCCGAGGGTGATGGAATCCTTCGTGAAAGAGCATTTCGTTCAGGCCATTTTGGGCTCGCGAGTTGAAGAATATCACCCGGATCCGCAGTTAGCCTTCCTCGAGATGGTGACATGATCATATGGACTTATAGAGTTATATTGGACAAATATATGAGTTCTTACAATTTTAAAGGATAAATATGCAATTTCTAATTTTGGAGGAGGAAATACGTAATATTAAAACTTTTGAGGGCATACATGAAATTCCCCCTAGAATTGAAACAGTTCTGGCATACTACTAGTGCGCTGCATCAAGCAAAATCTTTTCTGTCAATACCTTTTGCCCCCTAGTGTTGACAATGATGTAAAATTCAATCAGCAGTTCGAGGATTGAACCACCGAGACATAGAGAGTATGATTAATTTTCACATTGAATAACAAGTGCCATTACCATAAGTAGTACAATGTATTACTCTGCAGTCTGTACCATGCATTGCCACGAATTGAAGAACATAGTACCTATTATACTAAAAGTAAATTCAAATTGCAACTTTTTTTCTTAAACGCCTCGAGTATCTCAACTAACGATATTAAAAAACACCAAGAATAGTGTAGTGCACTGGAAAGAAAATGTTCAATCATATTTTTCAAAAAATGAAAAACTGTACAACAGTCATGCAATCGTACCGATGTACTCTCATAGTCTCATGTAATTTACTCTATTACTCTATATTCTATATAGAGTTCCCCCTAGCAAACATAAAAATAGTTGTAATTATTGAACAGCAAAATGTTAGTACCTTATCCGCTAGTATTAGTTGTCGTAGAGCTGCTCTTCCAACTATCTGAAGAAATATTTGTTTCACACTTCAACAGATAAGTTTCTTCCAGTATTATATTTTCTTTAACCATTTTATCTCCATTATAGTCACCTTTTTCTATCACTCTCAGCGTCTCCAAAACCTCCTTTATAGATGGTCTCATTTCCCTATCAGGTTGCAAGCATCGAAATGCCAGCTCAGCAACGGATGAAATCATGCACCGCACCTCCCAATTTGAACTGAAACCGAGAGCTGGGTCCACCAAATCGTCCAATTGACACCTTTGTATTTTGTTTAACGCCATATTAGCAAGGTTGATCTCATCTTTGCTCCTGCTCATATCTACAGCCTGTTTTGATGAAATCAACTCCATCAAAACAACCCCAAAACTGTACACGTCGCTCTTGTCAGTAAGATGATAGCACTGGTGGTACACCGGGTCGACGTACCCAGGCGTACCCTGAGGAACCGTCGAAACATGAGTCACATCCAATGGGAATAAACGCGACAAACCAAAATCGCCAACCTTGACATGGAAACCATCATCTAGTAATATATTTCTCGTCTTGACATCTCGATGAATTATCGGGGGTTCAACTGCGTGTAAATACGAAAGAGCATTCGCTGTCTCGATAGCAATTGACAGGCGAACCGGCCAAGTTAATGCATTCTCACTAGAGTGGGGCCCGTGGAGATGATCAGCAACAGTGCCATTGGGGACAAACTCATAGACGAGAAGCAGCTCACGGCTGGAGCTTGTGGTGCTGCCATAGAGGGTAACGAGGTTTGGGTGGTGGAGACCGGAGAGAATTTCGACTTCGTTCATAAATTGCTTGGTGCTTTTGTAGCTGTTCTTGTAAAGGCGCTTTACTGCGACTGTGCGTCCGTCCTTGAGTATCCCTAAATAATTTTCCATTGTTAATTGTTAATCACTAATTAACAACCTCATAATATCCAAAAATGTTTTTGTTTTTAAGTATTATAAGTGCAACAATAGAAATCAAGGCCCTAAAAACAGAGATATTTTTCTCCAAAATAATGAAAAAAAATTCAAAAAGTTGAGAAAGCATTTTGAAAAAAAAGCTAATGAATGAGATCAATGTTGAACAAAAAAGCCAAAACATTTACCTTACATTTTTTTTAATAGGTAATATAAAACATTTACCTTATATTTACAAATAGTATTCAATTACCTTTATATACAATGCCAAAACCTCCATCACCGAGCTCTTTTGATTCACTAAATCCTTCAGTTGCCTTCCGAAGTTCCTCGTAAGAAAAAATCTGAGTGTATTCCGACCTAACCATCTCCGGGTCATGAAAGTATTGATCAGAAATTTCTCTTTGTACCAGAAGCTTTGACGATGATGAGATCAATCTCGATTTCTTGTATTTGTAGAAGAAAAGTAACAAACCACCAAATGCAAGCACAAATACGAATCCCACAACGCATCCTGAAGGGTAATCAAATCAGAGTGAGAATCATATCAAAGGGTAATAAAATGTTTAAAATTTGAATATTCTGTAAGCTAGATTAATTTGACTTTCCTAGTAGGTTTATCGAAGTTTCCAACGCAACCATAATAAAGTTCTTTATCCCAATTGAGAATCTCAAAGTAATTAATTTGCATCCAAAAGAGTTAATGGTACGTACTAACATAAAAGTTGCAAAACATAAGGTTCGTATTGAAAGATTTGTACCAATGTACCTTCTTGTAAAAAATGGTAAAGAAACTCGTATATTTAATTTTGTCTAAAATTAAAAGAGAAGTGATACTTGCCTATTATGATGATTCTCCATTGAAAGTGCTTCTCTGAAATATCTATAAAGAAAGAAATGTCAGAAATGGATCTTCAATTTAGATAGACTTCATACTTTCTTTTCAGTGGAAGGATAGAAAAATGGGAATTTCCTACCAGCACGTCCAGTAAAAATAAATTCGAAACTACAAAGGTTGATGAAAAGCACTAAAGAATACCAGTGCTAAAAGTAAAATGTTGTAGAATTCTTTTGCTAAACATTGAGTTAGCACTAAGTTGATTTTATAAGGGAACAGAATAACCGACTATAGGAAAAAGGTATCCATCCTTTTAAAAAAAGTATGGGAAAATTGGGAATTTTTCACATGAAAGTAAGACCAGAAAACTTTGAAAGGGAAATTTTAGAAAAAAAAAACGGAAGGTTTGCTATTATTGTAATAATTTTGAAGAGTCGTAGGCTTAAAGATTACTTTATTAGTCAAAAGTCTAGCATATTATCTCTATTAGAGCTGTTATGTCAAGACCCCTTTAGTTACTTATGCCAAAGGGGAACGAAAAATTACAAAAAGAAAATGGAACTGTCCATAATTTACAAAAAGATTAAAAAGAAAATTAACAGGATAAATTGATTAAATATGCAAGCTACAAACCTTTAACATCTTCATGATTGATAACCTTTGTCGAGTTTCCATCTTCATGATCAAAAACCTCTGTTGAGTATGCAAAGCAACCGGGTCGTGCATCAAGTTCACCTGAGTAATTAGCTGATAGTAGAGAAAGCTCTGCACTGTCATTTTCGAATGAGAAAATGTACTCAAAAGATGGGTCAAGGGAACTATCAGGCCTTTCTTTCGAACAAATCTGCCGAGATTTATCATCTTCATCAAGAGACGGCGAGTAGCTAAGATTGTAATCCTTTCCAAATATCTTGGGTGGTGATTCTATCTGATTAGAATATTGGTCACATCTCACATGAAAAAGGCTACTATTCCATAAATTATACATCTCATTGTTAATCTTGACAGGATCACTAGAAAAATTAAAATAAAGATTACCACAGCCAGAATTTATCAAAGAACTACTAAGATAAATATCATGAGCCTTAATAGTGTTGGTGTTATATGAGATGTTTTCCAATTGTAACACAAAAGATTGCCATAAGAGAAGTGGGTTATCATTGATACATTCAATACTTAAAGAACCAAGGCAACTAGGATCCTTCACATTATCTGATTGAAGGTAGAAAGGACGCTTAATTTGAATAGAACGATCACATGGAACTGTAGTATTGCATGAGTTGGAGAAGTAGGGAAGGATGCAAATGAAAAAAAGACAAGCCAGTACTGAAACAGCCATTACAGATGGAACCAACTGAGATATTAAGTTATAGCTATTTCTTAAATTTGGAGAAGACAAAAGGATATAGACATGCTATTCTTGCAACCTCTTATATAATTTAGTCTGGTTTTCTGGTGAAAAATTCCATGTTATTGTAAACATAATTATTCTTTGGGCTTAAAAGATATATAGTTCACCAAAGTCAAGGTATTCTCTTGTTGTCATGTACAAAAGTCTTTAGTCTTTTCCACTAATTATTCTAAACTTCACATCACCTCTTACCATTGACTGTGAAGTAAATTCAGGAAATATAACCAGAGAATAAACCCATATGACAGTTCAGATTGAAATGGACAATTAAAATAAACCAGAGAATTCTTGACTTTGACCATAATAGTGAACATTCTTGAGGTTAGTATATAGTTGACTTGGTCAAAGTCTTCTCTTGTCATTATCTGAAAATGACCACCTCCATTATTTTCCAAGGATCAGTTCTTCCTGTACAATTACTTAATATCTAAGAGTCTGTGCTATCATTGACTGGTAGCTAGCTAGAAATAGAACCACATATGACAACCAAACATGATCTAAATACATGGGCTTATTACAAATCTAAACATAATGGAATTTGGAAACATAAAAGGCTGCTTTTGTAAAAAGAGAGATCCACATGATGAGCTTCTTGGCATTATGAGGCAACAAATTAATAAGGACGTCTTAACAGTACTTTTTACAACTCTTAATTGTGTTATTTGATGAACCTACCAGATTAAAGATAACAAAAACTATAAATAGATCTTGTCCCTATCCATTAGAGGTTACAGAAATATCATTCCAATCTAAAGGTTTTGTAACATTAAGAGCATAGAAGGCAAAATCGGCCGTTCCGGAGCAGGATCGGACGGTACCGATCCGATTTCAGGTCGAGTTACGCGGTTAGTGAAGATTTCGCTAAATTTCGGCAGTTCCGGTATCATTCCGGATAAATTTCGGCCGTTCCGGTCTCATTTCAGACAAATTTCGTCCGTTTCGGACCAAAATAGACCGATTCCACCGAAACGCGAATTAACCAAACTCCAAAAAAAAATTTTGAGCTCTCTGGGAATCGAACTCGCGCCCTTAAGCATGGCAACCAAACACAACTCCACCACACCACAGACTCTTTCTTGTTAAAAACCAGAACTCATTTCTATATATCATATTTCAATTTGTACCTCCATTTCTATATATCATATTTCTATATATCATATTTCTGGGAGTGAAAGAGTGTGTTTTTAGTTGTAATGCTTGTATTATATTGTATTAGTGGATTATTTGATTGTAATAATTTTTCTAAATTTTTTTATCAATTTTTTTCTATTTTTTTAGTGTAAAACAAGCTTCTGGCAAAAAAGTCCGATTTTCCGATCCGATTCGGCCGATCGTGACTAATTTTTCCGATCCGGATTGGGATTAGTCGGTGCCGATCCCGATCCCGATACCGATTTTTCCTTCTATGATTAAGAGCAAAGCGCCAAGAGAGAGAAACCATTTATACATGAAGTTGGAGTATCATGGCTGCATCTCTGCATCATATATTTTTTATGTTTGTGAGAATTATATTGTTCAAGATCCTAAAGATTATGTTCTTTCTATGTTAATCCATAGAGACTTACATAATAAACTTTCAGTATATAACAGAATTGGTCCAGAATACAGTATGCAGAAAATATCCCCAAGTTCAAAAAAAAAAAAAATAGTTGAGTCAATTATGCACTTATCTATCAACCAGCTAACGTCATTTCTCCTGATAATTACATCTGGTAAATATAGAACTAAAATAATTAAAACACAATTTTGATTCTTGGGCGTCCAATTCATAATTAAAAGTATAATATGTATATACCTTGATCAAGTGTACAATTTGGCTAAAGAGGCTTGCTCGCTTTCTTAGTTCTGGGCATTTTGTAAGTGCTTTAGATAATTATCTAACAGGTAATTTGAAAGATAATTCATATAACTGGTGCTATAGGTTTCAGTTGATTTCTACTTGTTTAGTAGACTCGATTTTGCTCCCAAATTGGACACAGTTTTGGATTCTCCATTAAACAAATTCACTGCATGCAACATGAGACATCACTCTATAGCCTAAAAATCAGCAAATAAACATGAAAGAATGGAAGAGAAGTCATTTTTTTATTTTTGTTCAAGAAAAATACTCAAAGAGTCATAAACTTATGACATAATATCCAATGTCCCCATGAAAACTTTACTTTATTTCTTCTATCCCGGCACATTTATCTATTTAACTCTTTATTTAAGTATTTTAAATATTATTTTTGACAATTATACCCTTTCTTCTTATTCTGATAGGTGTCCAGTATCCTTTTTTTTTCCTGAGGCCGATTCCTGGTGAACATGCACCAATTGTCAGCTAATCGAAAGTTTTACCATCAGACTCTGAAGATTTGAGAAATGTCAAGATTCGCGTTCCATATTATATGACATCATGTTGGTTCATCACTGTTGATTCTTTCGGTATGAACCTGTTTTAGGCTCCGAACCTGACATCTGATCTGCAGCGATCCTGATTAAGACAAGGCCAAATCCCAGTACGACCATGATCGCCCAAGCTTGAGGGATCTTTTGGGGTCCTCGTCGGCAATGGGCGATTGCTAATTTGATCGGAACACCACCATTTTTACTGGTCATTGCTGGTGGCGACTACCTTTATTCTGATCAGATTTATTATAAATTGTGCGATTTTCATCAATATTATTGCATATTCTATGTTTTAAAGATGTTTCTTATTTCAATTTAGGACTTGGGACTTTAATTCAAATTCAATTTCCAGGAGGCTCGGTACCAGTTCCCTTCCTTTTTCAATATTCTTGTTCACTTCTATGAATTTCATCGAAATTGAGAACAGGTTGTTTTAATTTTGATTTATTTATAACATTTACAAAATGGGCCAGTTTTGAATTGAGGTACACAGAGATGAGCTTCTTTCTTTTTTGCTGTTGTTCAGACCAGGTTCATACCGAACATTAGGTACCGGGTACCAAGGCATCACAAACTATGCAGGGATCGGCCTTAGGAAAAGAAGGGTACTGGAAAGGGTATATTTGTCAAAATAATATATAAAATAATTAAATAAAGAGTTAAATAGATAAAAGGGGATAGAAGAAACAACGTAAAATTTTCATGGGGATATTGGATATTATGTTGTTTTGATGGGGAAATTGGCTATTTTAAATGTTTATATGGGCACACCAGAAATTTTCCCTAAATAAAAGACAATAAATTTTTATTTGTGTATTTTCAACAAATATTAAAACTCGCATCTGATATCAAAGGGAAAGAGAGGAAGGATAGAAAGAGAGGAAGGAAAGGGTATAATAAAACATAAGTAACTGGACTTAGTTCCAGGGACACTGCTGGTGTCAAATATTAGAACTTGTGGGCCTGACTCACAATTTTCTCTCAATAAAAAAATAAAACACAAGTGAATTTTAAATTTTTAAATATTACTATTTTACTGTTTTTGAATATAATTGATATAATGGGCCCGAGGGTGATGGGAATCCTTCTTGAAAGAGCCTTTTGTTCAGGCCGTTTTGGGCTCGCGAGTTCAAGAATTTCACCCGGGTCCACAGTTGGCCTTCCACGAGATGGTGACATATGGGCTTATAGAGTTATATTGGACAAATATATGAGTTCTTACAATTTTAAAGGATAAATATGTAATTTCTAATTTTGGAGGAGGAAATACGTAATATTAAAACTTCTGAGGGCATACATGAAATTCCCACTAGAATTAAAATAGTGCTGGCATTCGACTCTTGCGCTGCATCAAGCAAAATATTTTCTGTCAATATCATTTGACCCTAGTGTTGACAATGATGTATAATTCAATCAGCAATTAACTCAAGGATTGAACCACCGAGACATAGAGAGTATGATTAATTTTCACGTTGAACAATAACTACATTGAATAACAAGTGCCATTGCCATAAGTAGTACAATGTATTACTCTGCACCATGCATTGCCATGAATTGAAGAACATAGTACCTATTATACTAAAAGTAAATTCAAATTGCAAAATTTAAAAAAAAAAAAAAAAATTCGCCTCGAGTATCTGAACTAGCAAAATTACAAAGTGAAGTGTATTGGAAAGGACATGTTCAAATCATATTTTTCAAAAAATCAAAAATTGTACAACAGTCACGCAATCGTACAGATGTACTCTTATGTAATTTACTACATCTATTACTCTAATATGTACATCCCCCTAGCAAACATAAAAATAGTTGTAATTAAACAGCAAAATATTAGTACCTTATCTGCTAGTATTAGTTGTTGTAGAGCTGTTCTTACAACTATCAGTAATAATATCAGAAGAAATATTTGTTTCACACTTTAACAGATAAGTTTCTTCCTGTATCATATTTTCTTTAACCATTTTATCTCCATTATAGTCACCTTTTTCTATCACTCTCAGTGTCTCCAAAACCTCCTTTATAGATGGTCTCATTTCCCTATCAGGTTGCAAGCATCGAAATGCCAGCTCAGCAACCGATGAAATCATGCACCGCACCTCCCAATTTGAACTGAACCCGAGAGCCGGGTCCAGCAAATCATCCAACTGACAGCTCTGTATTTTGTTTAACGCCATATTAGCAAGGTTGATCTCATCGTTGCTCCTGCTCATATCCACAGCCGGTTTTGATGAAATCAACTCCATCAAAACAACCCCAAAACTGTATACGTCGCTCTTGTCAGTAAGATGATAACACTGGTGGTACACCGGGTCGACATACCCAGGCGTACCCTGAGGAACCGTCGAAACATGAGTCACATCCAATGGGAATAAACGCGACAAACCAAAATCGCCAACCTTGACATGGAAACCATCATCTAGTAATATATTTCTCGTCTTGACATCTCGATGAATTATCGGGGGCTCAACTGCGTGTAAATATGCAAGAGCATTCGCCGTCTCGATAGCAATTGACAGGCGAACAGGCCAAATTAATGCATTCTCACTAGAGTGGGGCCCGTGGAGATGATCAGCAACAGTGCCATTGGGGACAAACTCATAGACGAGAAGCAGCTCCCGGCTGGAGCTTGCAGTGCTGCCATAGAGGGTAACGAGGTTTGGGTGGTGGAGACCGGAGAGAATTTCGACTTCATTCATAAATTGCTTGGTGCTTTTGTAGCTGTTCTTGTAAAGGCGCTTTACTGCGACTGTGCGTCCGTCCTTGAGTATCCCTAAATAATTTTCCATTGTTAATTGTTAATCACTAATTAACAACCTCATAATATCCAAAAATGTTTTTGTTTTTAAGTATTATAAGTGCAACAATAGAAATCAAGGCCCTAAAAACAGAGATATTTTTCTCCAAAATAATGAAAAAAAATTCAAAAAGTTGAGAAAGCATTTTGAAAAAAAAGCTAATGAATGAGATCAATGTTGAATAAAAAAGCCAAAACATTTACCTTACATTTTTTTGAATAGGTAAAACATTTACCTAACATTACAAGTGATAGTATTTGTTTACCTTTATATACAATGCCAAAACCTCCATCACCGAGCTCTTTTGATTCACTAAATCCTTCAGTTGCCTCCCGAAGTTCCTCGTAAGAGAAAATCTGAGTGTATTCCGACCTAGTCATCTCCAGGTCATGAAAGTATTGATCTGAAATTTCTCTTTGGACCAGAAGCTTTGACGATGATGAGATCAATCTCGATTTCTTGCATTTGTAGAAGAAAAGTAACAAACCACCAAATGCAAGCACAAATACGAATCCCACAACGCATCCTAAAGGGTACTCAAATCAAAGTGAGAATCATATCAAAGGGTAATAAAATGTTTAAAATTTGAACATTCGGTAAGCTAGATGAACTTGACTTTCCAAGTAGGTTTATCAAAGTTTCCAACGCAACCATGCTAAAGTTTCTTTATCTCAATTGAGAATCTCAAAATATTAATTTGCATCCAAAAATGTTAAAGGTAGTAACATAAAAGGTGCAAAACATAAGGGTTGTATTGAAAGATTCATACCTTCATGTAAAAAATGGTAAAGACAAACTCGTATATTTAGTTTAGTCTAAAACTAAAAGAGAAGTGGTACTTGCCTATTATGATGATTCTCCATTGAGAGTGCTTCTTTGCAATATCTATAAAGAAAGAAATGTCACAAATGGATCTTCAATTTAGATAGACTTCATACTTTCTTTTCAGTGGAAGGATAGAAAAATGGGAATTTCCTACCAGCACGTCCAGTAAAAATAAATTACTACTATAAAGGTTCGTGAAAAGCAATAAAGAATACCAGTACTAAAAGTAAAATGTTATAGAATTCTTTTGCAAAACATTGAGTTAGTACAAAGTAAAAGGCTTTTGATTTGATTTTATAAGGGAAAATTGAGAATTTTTCACATGAAAGTAAGACCAGAAAACTTTGAAAGGGAAATTTTAAAAAAAAAAAAAAAAAAAGGTTAGCTATTATTGTAATAATTTCGAAGAGTCATAGGCTTAAAGGTTACTTTATTAGTCAAAAGTGTCGCATATTATGTCTATTAGAGCTGTTATGTCAAGACCCCATTAGTTACTTATGCGAAAGGGGAAAGAAAAATTACAAAAAGAAAATGGAACTGTCCATAATTTACAAAAAGATTAAAAAGAAAATTAACAGGATAAATTGATTAAATATGCAAGCTACTAACCTTTAACCTCTATCGAGTTTGCAAAGCAACCGGGCCGCGCTACAAAATCATCTGAGTAACTAGCAGATACTAGAGAAAGCTCTGGATCACTGTCATTTTTGAATGAGAAAATGTACTCAAAAGATGGGTCAAGGGAACTACGAGGCCTCGAACAATTCTTCTGAGATATATCTTCATCATGAGACCGTGAGTAGCTAAGATTGTAATTCTTTCCAAATACCTTGGGTGGTGATTCTATCTGATTAGGATATTGGTCACATCTCACAGAATAAAGACTACTATTTATTAAATTATACATCTCATTGGTAACCTTGACAGGATCACTAGAAAAATTAAAATAAAGATTACCACAGCCAGAATTTTTCAAAGAACTATTAAGATAAAGATCATAAGCCTTAACAGTGCTGGTGTTATATGAGATGCTTTCCAATTGTAACGCCAAAAATTGCCATATGAGAAGTGGGATATCATTGTCACATTCAATCCTTAAAGAACCAATGCAACTAGGATCCTTCATAGTATCTGATTGAAGGTAGAAAGGACGCTTAATTTGAATAGAACGATCACATGGAACTGTAGTATTACATGAGTTGGAGAAGCAGGGAAGGATGCAAATGAAAATAAGACAAGCCAGTACAGAAACAGCCATTACAGATGTAACCAACTGAGATATTAAGTTATAGCTATTTCTTAACTTTGGAGAAGACAAAAGGATATAGACATGCTATTCTTGCAACCTCTTATATAATTTAGTCTGGTTTTCTGGTGAAAAATTCCATGTTATTGTAAACATAATTATTCTTTGGGCTTAAAAGATATATAGTTCACCTAAGTCAAGGTCTTCTCTTGTTGTCATGTACAAAAGTCTTTAGTCTTTTCCACTAATTATTCTAAACTTCACATCACCACTTACCATTGACTGTGAAGTAAATTCAGAAAATATAACCAGAGAATAAACCCATATGACAGTTCAGATTGAAATGGACAGTTAAAATAAACCAGAGAATTCTTGACTTTGACCATAATAGTGAATTTTCTTGAGGTTAGTATATAGTTGACTTAGTCAAAGTCTTCTCATGTCATTATCTGAAAATGACCACCCCATTTTATTTTCCAAGGATTGACTGACTTGTAGCTAGCTAGAAATAGAACCACATATGACAACCAAACATGATCTAAATACATGGGCTTATTACAAATCTAAACATAATGGAATTTGGAAACATAAAAGGCTGCTTTTGTAAAAAGAGAGATCCACATGATGAGCTTCTAGGCATTATGAGGCAACAAATTAATAAGGACGTCATAAGAGTACTTTTTACAAGTCTTAATTGTGTTATTTTCAAGTCTTAATAATCATTCCTTCAAATAATTTCACTTCTAATTTGAAAAAAAAAAGTCCAATTCAAAATATATTATTTTCTGAATTTATTTTTATATTTTTTATCAACGGAACTAGACATGTTTACATAAAAATAAAACATAAACATTAATTCTGACTAGCTAGACATGCTGAAGAAAATATTGGGAGGCTATGAACAGTAGTGTCGGGAAAAAAAATTGACAGTGTGTTGTTGAGATGTGGTGTCAGGGGATTATGTTGTTTTCATTTTTTTTTGGCTGTCTTTGCTGTCTTTGTATAGAACAACAATTTATATTATGATGTTTTATTAATGTAAATTGCCGCTTTTTTGTCCCAATTTTAACCAATTTTGAGGAAAATTACAAAATATCCAAAAGATTTTCTGTCTTTGAAGGCTATTTATTTAATCTTGCCTTATCAGAGATCATCCAATGTCATTAAAAAAACCAATAATTCAGTGATCAAACATGATATGTCATTATCGTTCTTCCAAATTTGATCATGTAAAAATCTGACTTGGTCACAGCACGTATTACATATCTATTTGTATCACGTAACTTATGGGTATATTTTATATTGCAAAAATTATAGGATGCGTTTGTTAATTCTAGTTTGGATGATAATTAGTGATTATTAACAATAAGTATATAATTAACTTGCATGGCTACAAAATCATGTTTAGTCTAGGTGGTTAGGATGATCATATACACTCTTTATTTATGATCAGATACAAATAACATGATATATGAGCTGATAAAAACATGGGCAAACAATTTATGTATGAAATTATTCTCTTTCTCGAATTTTCAGTTAGCATATATAGTACCATATTGTTTTTTTTTTTTTTTTGCAAAAAATATATTTGTTATTTTTCTTGATTATGCTAATTAAAATACCGCCAATCAACCTATATCTGTTTGAGATCTTGGAGGAATTTGATAGAAAGTAACATACATTATTTTTATTTAGACTATATGGAATTTAAATTATATTAGTTGAGATCCTTTATAACAATACTTGAATTAAACCATATTAACCATATAAAATATATTACTCGATTATGAAGTCCTATACCCACAAAAATGCCCTTGATCTTTCCTAATTTTATATAAACCAAATAAACTGGTTTCGTAACAGCTTACCTTCATTTCTACTCAATTGTGTTGCCAAACTCAATCAAATGGATTGTTGGATTCTTTGTTTATATATATTAGCAGTATTTTATGGATTTATATTTTGGAAATGAGTTAGAACATAATTGTTTAGTATTTACTGTGATGAATTCAGTTTCAAATGTAATTTGGCTATCTCTAGAATTATTGTTATGATTTTAGAGAGTTTTTTATTTTGTAAATAAGATTATTTGGTGTATATATGGGCACACCAGAAATGTTTATATGGGCACACCAGAAATTTTCCCTAAATAAAAGACAATAAATTTTTATTTGTGTATTTTCAACAAATATTGAAACTCGCATCTGATATCAAAGGAAAAGAGAGAAAGGATAGAAAGAGAGGAAGGAAAGGGTATAATAAGTAACTGGACTTAGTTCCAGGGACACTGCTGGTGTCAAATATTAGAACTTGTGGGCCTGACTCACAAATTTCTCTCAATAAAAAATAAAACACAAGTGAATTTTAAATTTTTAAATATTACTATTTTACTGTTTTTGAATATAATTGATATAATGGGCCCGAGGGTGATGGGAATCCTTCTTGAAAGAGCCTTTTGTTCAGGCCGTTTTGGGCTCGCGAGTTCAAGAATTTCACCCGGGTCCGCAGTTGGCCTTCCACGAGATGCTGACATATGGGCTTATAGAGTTATATTGGACAAATATATGAGTTCTTACAATTTTAAAGGATAAATATGTAATTTCTAATTTTGGAGGAGGAAATACGTAATATTAAAACTTCTGAGGGCATACATGAAATTCCCCCTAGAATTAAAATAGTGCTGGCATTCGACTCTTGCGCTGCATCAAGCAAAATATTTTCTGTCAATATCATTTGACCCTAGTGTTGACAATGATGTATAATTCAATCAGCAATTAACTCAAGGATTGAACCACCGAGACATAGAGAGTATGATTAATTTTCACGTTGAACAATAACTACATTGAATAACAAGTGCCATTGCCATAAGTAGTACAATGTATTACTCTGCACCATGCATTGCCATGAATTGAAGAACATAGTACCTATTATACTAAAAGTAAATTCAAATTGCAAAATTTAAAAAAAAAAAAAAAATTCGCCTCGAGTATCTGAACTAGCAAAATTACAAAGTGAAGTGTATTGGAAAGGACATGTTCAAATCATATTTTTCAAAAAATCAAAAATTGTACAACAGTCACGCAATCGTACAGATGTACTCTTATGTAATTTACTACATCTATTACTCTAATATGTACATCCCCCTAGCAAACATAAAAATAGTTGTAATTAAACAGCAAAATATTAGTACCTTATCTGCTAGTATTAGTTGTTGTAGAGCTGTTCTTACAACTATCAGTAATAATATCAGAAGACATATTTGTTTCACACTTTAACAGATACGTTTCTTCCTGTATCATATTTTCTTTAACCATTTTATCTCCATTATAGTCACCTTTTTCTATCACTCTCAGTGTCTCCAAAACCTCCTTTATAGATGGTCTCATTTCCCTATCATGTTGCAAGCATCGAAATGCCAGCTCAGCAACCGATGAAATCATGCACCGCACCTCCCAATTTGAACTGAACCCGAGAGCCGGGTCCAGCAAATCATCCAACTGACAGCTCTGTATTTTGTTTAACGCCATATTAGCAAGGTTGATCTCATCTTTGCTCCTGCTCATATCTACAGCCTGTTTTGATGAAATCAACTCCATCAAAACAACCCCAAAACTGTACACGTCGCTCTTGTCAGTAAGATGATAGCACTGGTGGTACACCGGGTCGACATACCCAGGCGTACCCTGAGGAACCGTCGAAACATGAGTCACATCCAATGGGAATAAACGCGACAAACCAAAATCGCCAACCTTGACATGGAAACCATCATCTAGTAATATATTTCTCGTCTTGACATCTCGATGAATTATCGGGGGCTCAACTGCGTGTAAATACGAAAGAGCATTCGCCGTCTCGATAGCAATTGACAGGCGAACAGGCCAAATTAATGCATTCTCACTAGAGTGGGGCCCGTGGAGATGATCAGCAACAGTGCCATTGGGGACAAACTCATAGACGAGAAGCAGCTCACGGCTGGAGCTTGCGGTGCTGCCATAGAGGGTAACGAGGTTTGGGTGGTGGAGACCGGAGAGAATTTCGACTTCGTTCATAAATTGCTTGGTGCTTTTGTAGCTGTTCTTGTAAAGGCGCTTTACTGCGACTGTGCGTCCGTCCTTGAGTATCCCTAAATAATTTTCCATTGTTAATTGTTAATCACTGATTAACAACATATTAATATCCAAATTTTTTAAAAATATTATAAGTGCTCCAATAGAAATCAAGGCCCTAAAAACAGAGATATATTTCTCCAAAATAATGAAAAAAAATTCAAATAGTTCAGAAAGCATTTTGAAAAAAAAGCTAATGAATGAGATCAATGTTGAATAAAAAAGCCAAAACATTTTCCTTATATTTTTTTGAATAGGTAAAACATTTACCTAACATTACAAGTGATAGTATTTGTTTACCTTTATATACAATGCCAAAACCTCCATCACCGAGCTCTTTTGATTCACTAAATCCTTCAGTTGCCTCCCGAAGTTCCTCGTAAGAGAAAATCTGAGTGTATTCCGACCTAGTCATCTCCAGGTCATGAAAGTATTGATCTGAAATTTCTCTTTGGACCAGAAGCTTTGACGATGATGAGATCAATCTCGATTTCTTGCATTTGTAGAAGAAAAGTAACAAACCACCAAATGCAAGCACAAATACGAATCCCACAACGCATCCTAAAGGGTACTCAAATCAAAGTGAGAATCATATCAAAGGGTAATAAAATGTTTAAAATTTGAACATTCGGTAAGCTAGATGAACTTGACTTTCCAAGTAGGTTTATCGAAGTTTCCAACACAACTATGCTAAAGTTTCTTTATCCCAATTGAGAATCTCAAAGTATTAATTTGCATCCAAAAGAGTTAATGGTACTAACATAAAACTATAAAAGTTGGAAAACATAAGGGTCGTATTGAAAGATTCATACCCTTCATGTTAAAAATGGTAAAGACAAACTCGTATATTTAGTTTAGTCTAAAACTAAAAGAGAAGTGATACTTGCCTATTATGATGAGTCTCCAGTGAGAGTGCTTCTTTCCAATATCTATAAAGAAAGAAATGTCACAAATGAATCTTCAATTTAGATGAACTTCATACTTTCTTTCAAGTGGAAGGATAGAAAAATGGGAATTTCCTACCAGCACGTCCAGTAAAAATAAATTACAACTATAAAGGTTCGTGAAAAGCAATAAAGAGTACCAGTACTAAAAGTAAAATGTTATAGAATTCTTTTGCTAAACATTGAGTTAGTACGAAGTAAAAGGCTTTTGATTTGATTTTATAAGGGAAAATTGAGAATTTTTCACATGAAAGTAAGACCAGAAAACTTTGAAAGGGAAATTTTACAAAAAAAAAAGAAGGTTAGCTATTATTGTAATAATTTCGAAGAGTCATAGGCTTAAAGGTTACTTTATTAATCAAAAGTGTCGCATATTATGTCTATTAGAGCTGTTATGTCAAGACCCCATTAGTTACTTATGCCAAAGGGGAAAGAAAAATTACAAAAAGAAAATGGAACTGTCCATAATTTACAAAAAGATTAAAAAGAAAATTAACAGGATAAATTGATTAAATATGCAAGCTACTAACCTTTAACCTCAATCGAGTATGCAAAGCAACCGGGCCGCGCTACAAAATCATCTGAGTAACTAGCAGATACTAGAGAAAGCTCTGGATCACTGTCATTTTTGAATGAGAAAATGTACTCAAAAGATGGGGCAAGCGAACTATGAGGAGTCGAACAATTCTGTTGAAATTTATGATCTTCATCAAGATTCGACGGTGAGTAGCTAAGTTTGTAATCCTTTCCAAATACCTTGGGTGGTGATTCTATCTGATTAGAATATTGGTCACATCTCACAGAATAAAGACTACTATTAATTAAATTATACATCTCATTGGTAACCTTGACAGCACTAGAAAAATTAAAATAAAGATTACCACAGCCAGAATTTTTCAAAGAACTATTAAGATAAAGATCATGAGCCTTAATAGTGTTGGTGTTATATGAGATGTTTTCCAATTGTAACAACAAAAATTGCCATAAGAGAAGTGGGATATCATTGCTACATTCAATCCTTAAAGAACCAAGGCAACTAGGATCCTTCATAGTATCTGATTGAAGGTAGAAAGGACGCTTAATTTGAATAGAACGATCACATGGAACTGTAGTATTACATGAGTTGGAGAAGCAGGGAAGGATGCAAATGAAAAAAAGACAAGCGAGTACAGAAACAGCCATTACAGATGGAACCAACTGAGATATTAAGTTATAGCTATTTCTTAACTTTGGAGAAGACAAAAGGATATGGACATGCTATTCTTGCAACCTCTTATATAATTTAGTCTGGTTTTCTGGTTAAAAATTCCATGTTATTGTAAACATAATTATTCTTTGGGCTTAAAAGATATATAGTTCACCTAAGTCAAGGTCTTCTCTTGTTGTCATGTAGAAAACTCTTACCATTGACTGTGAAGTAAATTCAGAAAATATAACCAGAGAATAAACCCATATGACAGTTCAGATTGAAATGGACAGTTAAAATAAACCAGAGAATTCTTGACTTTGACCATAATAGTGAATATTCTTGAGGTTAGTATATAGTTGACTTAGTCAAAGTCTTCTCATGTCATTATCTGAAAATGACCACCTCCTTTATTTTCCAAGGATAGTTCTTCCTGTACAATTACTTGATATCAAAGTCTTCTCTTGTCATTATCTGAAAATGACCATCTCATTTATTTTCCAAGAATTGACTGACTTGTAGCTAGCTAGAATTAGAACCACATATGACAACCAAACATGATCTAAATACATGGGCTTAATACAAATCTAAACATAAAAGGCTGCTTTTGTAAAAAGAGAGATCCACATGATGAGTTTCTTGGCATTATGAGGCAACAAATTAATAAGGACGTCTTAATAGTACTTTTTAGAAGTCTTAATTGTGTTATTTTCAAGTCTTAATAATCATTCCTTCAAATAATTTCAATTATAATTTGAAAAAAAAAAATGTCTAATTCAAAATATATTTTTTTCTGAATTTATTTTTTTTTTTTTTTATCAACGGAACTAGACATGTTTACATAAAAAAAAATAAACATTCTGACTAGCTAGACATGCTGAAGAAAATATTGGGAAGCTATGAACAGTAGTGTAGGGAAAAAAATTGACAGTGTTGTTGAGATGTGGTGTCAGGGGATTATGTTGTTTTCGTTTTTTTTTTTGGCTGTCTTTGTTGTCTTTGTATGGAACAACAATTTATATTATGATGTTTTATTAATGCAAATTGCACTTTTTTGTCCCAATTTTAACCAATTTTGAGGAAAATTACGAAATACCCGGACCAATATTAACCAATTTTTGGTCCCAATTTTAACCAATTTTTTGTCCCAATTATTAACAATAAGTATATAATTAACTTGCATGGCTACAAAATCATGCTTAGTCTAATCTGAACATAATTGTTTAGTATTTAAAGAAATTATATTGTGCATATATACTTGAATGATTTCAATTTTTCATTACATCACGTACTTCTATTTAAAATTTTCAAATCTGCAACAGTCTATAAGAACTTTATCGTAGTATTATATAAAGACATTATCGTAGTATTAGATCAAAGATTAATTCTTAGTTCACAAATCACAATAACATAGTTAAAAAGAAGAATGCCATGTATGCCTCTAACTTTTATTTCTGAAACATAAATTCATATATTTTAATTGCAATAAGCAGCCAATGTTTGTCTTCAGAATAATTTATGACATTAAATATAATTCTAAGATGGTGCTCTGTAAAGTATGGATCAAGCAGTGTTTCTAGATTTAAACTTTAAATGATTATTTTTTTCTTTTTAGTAAAAATTAGAAGTCAAGCTACTCCATTTTTTAATATCCATTAGAAATTGCTCCTTCTAAATTTCAAACATATGACATCTAACTCGTTTTTGGCTTTGCCCTTTCAAATGGTCAATCTGAATAACATGTGTTCTTGTAAAGTACCCTAGCACCCCATTGGTTAACAGTTTAAATATACTCAGATATAAGAACTTATAATATGACTATTTTTTCCCGAAAAATGACTGCAACACTCCAAAACTTCTATGTTCCAATAGTTAAATATGTTATATGTTATATGTTGGAACTACAAGTTGACACGTGTAGTTAGTGTCACACCGGATCTAAAGGAGAAAATCAAGAAAGTCCTGCTGAATTGATTGAACCTTACATTAATTGATTGATATCGTTGCTGGATTATAACCATACTTATCTTGATTGATTTGCTGCTGGGTGATACCGCTGCGATTGGATGATGATTACTATGTTTGGTTGATTGATTGATTAAATACCATTTTGGTTATTTCCTAAAAATAGAAAACGTGTACAGCTTGGATTTGGGTTATAAATCTAAGTTTCTCTCTGAGCAGAAAAACTAAGAAAGAAAAATACAATTCAGTATTGTGTAAGTTGTAATCAGAAATTATTATGAAATAAAAGAGTGTATGTGTGTCTTGATCCGTGGAGTGTGCTATAGGCAATACCACGTTAAAATCTCTGTGTTTGCTTGATCAATTGTCTGTGATGATGTTATAATTTTGTCATTATATTTAATATCATTGACTGGTAGCTAGCTAGAAATAGAACCACATATGACAACCAAACATGATCTAAATACATGGGCTTAATACAAATCTAAACATATTAGAATTTGGAAACATAAATGGCTGCTTTGTGAAAAGAGAGATCCACATGATGAGTTTCTTGCCATTATGAGGCAACAAATTAATAAGGACGTGTTTTAATAGTACTTTTCAAAAGTTTTAATAGTCTTATTTCTAAATCTTAAAAATTATTTTTGCAATAGTTTCACTTCTAATTTCTATATATATATTGTTGCAGTTGATTTCTTCTTGTTTAGTGGTTCAATTAAACCAAGATCAAGACGGTTAACTTACTTCCAACAAACTATAGAAGAAAAAAAACACAAACATCAATTGCAAATCATAGATAATTTTTCTGTAATAGACAGCATCTATTTTTCTTTAAATTGCAATTACCAATACAAATTTTGGGTCCAATTTTACTAAATCAGAGTCTAATTCATAGCGAATTCAGGTTTTACGGATCATTGAATTGACACTATTAGCCCTGATTTCCATACCTAACAGGAGAATGCACGGTATCTCATTGCCTTGAGATTTTTGCAATATAATTTTCACCTTTTCATCCTCACCACTTTTTACATAAAACTCCCCTACCTTCACTTCCATCCACCTGCCTCTCCTGCGCGTGGGCCATTCCACGTCAGATCTCGAGTTGAATTTAGGATGTAAACACACTATTCCATTATATGTTTTTGTCGTACCTATGTCAACACTGCTTTCCAGAAATGAGGCAGGGATGCAGGTCCGAAAATTATAATCTTTGCACTTATAGATTAGATATGCTGTATATGTAGTCTCTGATGAGAGGGTTGTAGTTGAAATTCTACCACTAAATGCCATAGCACCTTTATTAAAAAGGCGATTGAAACGGAGCTTAGCAGCCTCTGAAAACCTATAAAGGATTATCAAAAGTAAGCTAATTGAACTTACAGAATATAATTTTATCTACCAAATAAAAGAGCAGGGTTCAAATGCCTCATGTCTTTCATGCCTCAATCGTGCCTCACATCCTTATCTCCATTTTCAAATTACAAACGGTCGATCCGAACTGGTCAACATGATCTTTTATTAATATGTGCTTGGAGACAAAATTTTATATTTTTTGGGAATTTTTTACTATTTTTTTAGATGGGTACAAAACCATTGTTTTTCATACGACTCCGAACCATCCCAAAACAGTGATTTTGTACCTATCTAAAAAAATAGTAATATTTTCCAAAAAAACAAAAATTGGTCCCCAAGCACATTTTAATATAGATATCACGTTGAGCAGTTCAAATCAACTGTTTCGACTTTGAAAACGGAGATAAGGATGTTAGGTATGATTGGGGCACAAAAACAATGGAGCATTTCAAGTTTTCAACCTACCCCAAATCAAGAGAGGAAAATGTAGGTCAAAAAATAAAGGAAACCTCGAATTGGAGAGAGGGACCCATTTCCAGAGGCACTTGCTATCAATAAATGATATGCTCATTGCCCGAGCGGAAATCGTGAAACACTTTGCTCCACTTGATTTTTCCAATCCAAAAGCCTAGGCATCACCAAATTATAAACAATATAGTCAATTGAAAATGAATAAATAAAATAACTAGTAACCCAACAAGAAATTCAAACAAAAAGAATCAAGGATAGAACAAGAGAAGTTACCACCAAAGGATTGAAATTTGATAATTATTTAACATAGAAATTAGAAAAGATATTTTTATAAATGAACATACATGTTGGTTGAATTAGACAAATTCATATCTAACAAGGGCCAAGTGTACAATTGTTGTAAAAATGAAAAAAAACTTGTACAATAAAATATTGTTTTCACTATAGCCCCCCAACTCTCTGACGTCCCTTCAAAATAATAACTGAGATCAAATATAATATTACCATTTTTCCCCCATAAATTGGCACGGGACGATCACAGAGTCGGAAAAAAAGCTCCTTTTTCGAGGCATGCTCTACTGGCACTACTGCATGAGATAGGAAAGAGGCGTAATCTGATGGTAGGAACCGCTGCCAAGTGGCATCTGAATCCACCACTGATCGAAAGGTAGGGGACAAGGAAGATAAGATGCATGCGCCGCGCGGAGTGGTGAGTGAAAGTAAATGTGAGATGCAATCTTTCGGTAATTGATTGTAATTACTCAAGATTGCCCTCTCACATGTGACAATTTCCCCTTTCCTTTTTTTTGCTTGAATTATGAGTTAAAATCATATTATTTTTGCTATTTTCAATAAATATCAAATTTTAAGGATTAAAGAATCAAGAGAGCACAAAATCTTACCAATGGGAGATTCGGAATCGATGTGTTCTCCAGATCGCAGGAACATGTTTTGAGAAAGAAGCACTTAATCGAAGGAAACCCTAGACAAGAGTGGAGAAGATCTATTATATCCCCTTTTATTACTTCCCAATTAAAAGGGTAAATTGGTCATTTCATCTTTTAAAGAAAGGCTCATGACAAACTTTAAGTTAAAATTTGCAAAAAAAAATGAAGGGGGTATAGAAAGGTCATCTATTTTGAATGGAGAAACATAATTGAGCAGTTCTAAAACTAGAATTGTGATCAATTAAAATTGAATTATAATTTTTTTAATAAATTAATAAAAAGAAGTTACTCGGAGTTGCGAAAAGTGGATTTAAGGTTGTCCTCGTGCATGAATAGTCGGATGAATATTTTCCAAGTTGCGCCAAGATTCCTCTCCTCCGAGCAAGGCCGGGGAAGAGTTCCATAGAACCTCTTTCATCACTTTATTGGATTATTGTCTGTAAAAGGAAATTTATTCTTGACAACACATCTCATCCTTTTTTTTTAATCCCGATGTGTATTTCATCCTTATTCTCATTGAAAATAGATGAAGTACAAATTTAGAGGTGCTAAGCGGCTGATATAATGCATGGTAAAATTAATTCCTACATTAATTCTATAGATGCTAATACAGAGGCTAATCTTTTGCCTAGGTCAAAAGATATATCGCCTTAAATGGATAGATTACAAAATGAGTATTAGATTGTGAAAATGGCAAGAAAATTATCAGACTTTTCTTACTTAATTTTCAGTTAAGAAAATATCTAACAATAAGAATTACAATAAAAAAAATCTCATGCACTGTTTGTGCTAAATTCATTAGAGATCCACGATACCACATAATTTTTGTGTGTGTGTGTGTGTGTGGAAATGTGCACATAGGCTTGATACTAACATGGAATTCATTTGAATTTAATCAGCAGATTGGAGTAATCCAAATGCTTCTTTAGAATAATGCCAACTTAACATTAACTAATTTAGGTTTATAAAACCTTTCATGAGATTGTAAGTAGTTGGTACATATTTTACCGACTTGCAATTAATTGGTATATATTTCTAATTAGTATATGCTGAACTGGTAATAACAAAATAGGTTTTACTGGGTACTGAGACAGATACAGTGATTCCCCTTTTGAAATTTTAATCAAGTAATTAATACATGCTTGTGCATTACATTCCAAATTTAACAAAAGAAATCTAAAAGAATCGATGAACCAACAAAACCATAGATCAAATAAAAGGATTATTACCATTTCTCCACCGTCAATTAGCCCGGATGATCCCAGAGTCGGAAATAAACCTCTTTCTTGGAACGAGGAACGATCGACGGCAGGAAACGCTGCCACGTGGTATCAGCATCTGCTGTTCAATCCCACGGTAGTTTCTCCATCTCCTTTGTACCTAATTTTTCATTTCGTTTAAATGCAAGTAAAACAACCCTTTGATTTGAGGGGGAGAGGAATCAATTTCTTCTGAAGAGTACCAAACGGATATGAAATTAGCATCACCTAAAGTACCTCAAATTTTATAGTTTGATATGGACCGTCTGATATGTTTCGGCGCGAATATTATAGTGGACCCTGCATTCTTTGTCAAATCGGATTGGCCCATATTTCGATCGGACGGTACGAACAAAAACTCAAATTTTGAGGTACTTTCGGATAGATCCGGACCCTAAATAGAAGCGGTTCATAGGAAGGTCTTTGACCATGGATCATGTTTGGGCCTTGGGCCACTGACATTGGGCCCACCGGCGACTCTCATGCTGACATAGGAAACAGCTGACCAGTGCTATGTGAATATATGATATTGCATATTTGCATAATTGCGTAATTATGTATAATTTTTTCAAATGTTTTGTATATTTCATTTAATACGAATACGAATCGGATATTAAACTATACCATATGTATTTGTTTTTATTTTTCAGATATGAATTGGATATTAAACGGATAAAAATACGAATCGGATACTATACTAATACATAATGGATATTTGTTTTTCTATACTATTATTTATTAGAATAAATATATAAGAGTAGAGTTAAAAGTATTATTGGTTTGTGCCTCAATCGTATCTCACATATCTTTATTTTATTTTCAAAGTTTAAATAATCGAATACTTAGAGACAAAATTTTATTATTTTTTAAATTTGTTTACTATTTTTTTTTAGATAGATACAAAACATTGTTTCTTTTTGGAATACTTTATTGTTGGATAAAACTTTCTCAAGAGATCCAACAGAGAATTGAAATACTTCAACGATTCAACGAGCTTAAAGCTAGTAGCAATTTTGCAGAAACCACCCCAACAGTTTTCTACTCATCATAACAGTCCTTATCAGTATCTTCAAAGAATTATTCACTGTCACACTCTTGAACTATGTTATCCCGAAAAAGATGCTCGAATTCACTCAAATATAACATCATCTAATTTTGACTTCTAAACCTTTGATTGCCTAAAGTGTTCTATCAATTATCTTCCTAAAAAAGAAGATGCAGAGATTAATGCTTGGTCTTAATTCCTATGCCTAGCATGAACTCAAATCTAGGGATTAAAGAATTTAGGTCTGATACTGACATTGATCCTAAGAACCAAATGCTATCCACACTATTTGTATACCAGTGTAAAGCGAGAATATCAATATTGTAGTAACTGAACAGCATTCCATATCAATACCAGAATAAATTGAGAATATCAATGTCAGGTTATGCTGCAAAGTTCATGCCATTTTCCTCTAATAAATTACAGGAGCCACCACTGGTACATGTAGTAGCACATCTGTACTAAGCTTATTATTGCACCAATTTCATTTTTTGAAGTACAGTATATACTTTAATCACTAGACAAGAATATATATATATAGAGTGAGGCTACGGTGCTATGCATAGCACGGATTGGGTCCGTGCTACGGCTCAAAATTTGACTTTTCAAAATCCTAACGGTCGATCCGAACCGTTCAACATGATTATAAAATGAATATGTACTTGAAACTAAATTTTACATTTTTTCGAATTTGTTTACTATTTTTTTAGATAGGCTGTTTTTGGATAATCCAGAATGTTCAGATCAAGAGCCTATCTAAAAAAATAGTAGAAAAATTCGAAAAAATGTAAAATTTGGTTTGCAAGTACATATTCATTTTATAATCATGTTGAACGGTTCGGATCGACCGTTAGAATTTTGAAAAGTCAAATTTTGAGCCGTAGCACGGACCCAATCCGTGCTATGCAAGCACCGTAGCCTCACTCATATATATATATATATATATCTATATAACTCTAGTACTTGCTAGCTTAAACTTGTACAATTCGACTAATTAAAGCACTAATCCAAAGCTACTGTGTATGATTTTAAGTAAACAATTTCTGGCTCGATTGAGCTTTGCCATGACATTTTTCCAAGTGATTAGTGAACTAATTAAACCAAGATCAAGACAGATAACTTACTTCCAACAAAATATAGGAAAAAAAAGCACAAGCATCAATTGCCAAGCATAAATAATTTTTCTGCAATGCACAACATCTAAATATTCTTTAAACTTGCAATTACCAATCCAAATATTCTTTAAAATTGCAATTCTAAAAAGATAGCAGATTCAGGTTTTACGGATCATTGATTCGACACTATTAGCCCTGATTTCCATACCTAGGAGGAGAATGCACGGTATCTCATCACCTTCAGATTTTTGCAATTTAATTTTCACCTTTTCATCCTCACCACTTTTTACATAAAACTCCCCTACCTTCACTTCCATCCACCGATCTTTCCTGCGCATGGGCCATTCCACGTCAGATCTCAAGTTGCATTTAGGATGCAAGCACACTATTCCATTATATGCATTCACCGTACCTATCTCAACACTGCTTTCTAGAAATGAGGTGGGGATGCAAACCCGAAATTCATAATATGTGCACCGGTAGATGAGATATGCTGTATATGTAGTCTCTGACGAGAGGGTTTTGGTTGCAATTCTAATGGAGAATGACATTGCATCTTTATTTAACTGGCGATTGAAACGGAGCTGAGCGGCCTCTGAGAACCTATAAAGGATTATCAAAAGTAAGCTAATTTAACTTACAGAATATAATTTTATCTACCAAATAAAAGAGAAGGGTTCAAATGCCTCATGTCTTTCATGCCTCAAGTCTTTCATGCCTCAATCGTGCCCCACATCCTTACCTCTGTTTTCAAATTCCAAACAGTCGATACCAATATTATCTCTAATTATTGTTCCGCCCTCTTCACAACTCTATCCAAATGACAAGTGGAAAGAAAGGTGGGATTTGAAAAAAGAAAAAATGAAATCACTCGATTACAACAGCAACACGACTTACTTCTACCACTTCTAAGGGACGACTTTACCCCACCGGGTAGTTTTGGCAAATTTCAGGGCTAATCCCCTGCAATTGTCTAGCATCTTCGCGCCAAGGCAAATAAAAGAACCTAACTGCGCAACCGTCCTTGACGAAAGAAAGTGAGAAATGCGAAATCCAGAATTATTTGTGATGTTTTTTTATTGGTGAATGAGCAAGTCTAGCAATTCATTCCATTCGGGAAGATTTTTCCCGGTCGTAAGCAAAAGTCCCGGTAAGAAGTGTATCCGCCGGTGTGGTAGTATTTTGATAAAAAGGCAGCCACTATCATCTCTTCTTTAGAAAAGACGATATTAGAAACGGAAAATAGCAAAAAGTTCAAATTGACAGCTAATAACATTAAAGTTTATTAGCGTAGCTGGGAAGAACTTGAGGATTTTGATCAGCTGTAGCAAGTAAAGAGACTGAATGAGAATAAGAAATTAAGATATAGCTAGGAACTTCTCCGCGCTTTGTTCCAACCTCTACTCTGTCAATGAATGCTCCAAAATGAGGCCCTGAGAAAACAGCCCTAGCAACCGTCGTACTCTTTTGAAGCTAAAGGGGAATTAATCCATGGTCCATTCTGTAATAGATAAACCCCTTCCAATTCATTTCTTACTTAATTAACATTGGGGCATTTTGATTTCTTTCAAAAGATGGCTTGAAAGAGTTCCCTCATATTATCTATCAACTATAGTATAGTTGTGGTCGTCCACAGCTAAGCTAGTTAACATTCTCTGTGAAGCAAGAAGCTTGATTTCTTTGCCCACCTTCACAGAAAAGAAATTGTTGAACTTCGGGTTGAGTGGTCAGTGTGCTAGGGGACGAAAGACACTTCCTCCTGCGATGGAACTGCTCAACATGATCTCCATATTAAAATGTGCTTGGAGACCAAATTTTATATTTTTTGGGAATTTTTTTACTATTTGTTAGATAGGTACAAAATCATTGTTTTTCATAAGATTCCGAACCATCCAAAAACAGTGATATTTTCAAAAAAAAAAAAAAAAATTGATCTGCAAGCACATTTTAATATGGATATCATGTTCAGCTGTTCAGATTAACCGTTTGGACTTTTTGGACTTTGAAAACAGAGATAAAGATGTGAGGTATGATTGGGGCACAAAAACAATGGAGCATTTCAAGTTTTCAACCCTACCCCAAATCAAGAGAGGAAAATGTAGGTCAAAAAAGAAAGAAACCTCGAATTAAAGAGAGGGACCCATTTCCAGAGGCCATTGCTATCAATAAATGATATGCTCATTGCCCGAGCCGAAATCGTGAAACACTTTGCTCCACTTGATTTTTCCAATCCAAAAGCCTAGGCATCACCAAATTATAAACAATATAGTCAATTGAACATGTATAAATAAAATAACTAGTAACCCTACAAGAAATTCTAACAAAAAAATCATGGATAGAATAAGAGAAGTAACCACCAAAAGGATTGAAATTTCATAATTATTTAACATAGAAATTAGACAAGATATATTTTATAAATGAACATACCTGTTGATTGAATTAAACAAATTCATATCTAACAAGGGCCAAGTGTACAATTGTTGTAAAAAAGGAAAAAATTGTACAATAAAATATTGTTTTCACCATAGCCCCCAACTCTCTAACGTCCCATCAAAATAACAACTGAGATCAAATATAATATTACCATTTTGCCCCCATAAATTGGCACGGGGTGATCACAGAGTCGAAAAAAAAGTTCCTTTTTCGAGGCATGCTCTACTGGCACTACTGCATGAGATAGGAAAGAGGCGTAATCTGATGGTAGGAAGCGCTGCCAAGTGGCATCTGATTCCACCACTGATCGAAAGGTAGGGGAGACGGCAGATAAGATGCATGCGCCGCGTGGAGTGGTGAGTGAAAGCAAATGTGAGAAGCAATCTTGCGGTAATTGATTGTAATTCCTCAGGATTGCCTTCTCACATTTGACAATTTCTCCTTTCCTTTTTTTTGCTTGAATTATGAATTAAAATCATATTAGTTTTGCTATTTTGCATAAATAGTAAATATTAAAGATTAAAGAATCAAGAGAGCACAAAATCTTACCAATGGGAGATTCGGAATCGACGTGTTTTCCAGATCGCAGGAACATGTTTTGAGAAAGCACTTAATCGAAGAAAACCCTAGACAAGAGTGGAGAAGATCTATTCTATCCCCTTTTATTACTTCCCAATTAAAAGGGTAAAATGGTCATTTCATCTTTTAAAGAAAGGCTCATGATAAACTTTAAGTTAAAATTTGCAAAAAAATGAAGGGGATATTAGAAAGGCCATCTATTTTGAATGGAGAAACATAATTGTGCAATTCTAAAACTAGAATTGTGATCAAGTAAAATAGAATTATATTTTTCTTACTAATAAAAAGAAATTACTCGTAATTGCGAAAAGTGGATTTAAGGTTGTCCTCGTGCATGAATAGTCGGATGAATATTTTCAAAGTTGCGCCAAGATTCCTCTCCTCCGAGCTAGGTCGGGGAAGAGGTCAATAGAACCTCTTTCATCACTTTATTGGATTATTGTTTGTAAAAGGAAATTTCTTCTTGATAACACATCTCATATTTATTTATTTTTCCTGCCATTGTGTATTTCATCCTTATTCTCATGGAAAAATGGGTGACATAATGCATGGTAGAATTAATTCCTACATTAATGCTATAGATGCTAATACAGAGGCCAATCTTTTGGCTAGGTCAAAAGAAGATATAGCTTTAAATGGGTAGATTACAAAATGAGTATTAGATTGTGATCATGGCAACAAATGATTAACTTATCAGACATTTCTCACTTAATTTTCAGTTAACAAATTATCTAACTAATAAGATTTACAAACAAAACAAAAAATCTCATGAAGTGTTTGTCATTGTTCGTTTTAAGTCTAATGTGCTAAATTCATTAGAGATCCACGATACCACATAATTTTTTTTTTGTGTGTGTGTGTGGAAATGTGCACATAGGCTTGATACTAACATGGAATTCATTTGAATTTAATCAGCAGATTGGAGTAATCCAAATGCTTCTTTAGAATAATGCCAACTTAACATTAACTAATTTAGGTTTATAAAACCTTTCATGAGATTGTAAGTAGTTGGTACATATTTTACCGACTTGCAATTAATTGGTATATATTTCTAATTAGTATATGCTGAACTGGTAATAACAAAATAGGTTTTACTGGGTACTGAGACAGATACAGTGTTGCCCCTTTTGAAATTTTAATCAAGTAATTAATACATGCTTGTGCATTACATTCCAAATTTAACAAAAGAAATCTAAAAGAATCGATGAACCAACAAAACCATAGATCAAATAAAAGGATTATTACCATTTCTCCACCGTCAATTAGCCCGGATGATCCCAGAGTCGGAAATGAACCTCTTTCTTGGAACGAGGAACGACGACGGCAGGAAACGCTGCCACGTGGCACCAGCATCTGCTGTTGATCGACAGATCACGCGTGCGATGCAATCCCGGGGTAGCTTCTCCATCTTAAAATCACAAGTAAAAGTGCAAAACAAACGCTTGGATTTAAGGAGGAGCGGAATCAATTTTTTTTTTTTGAAGAGTACCAAACGGATATGAATGCAAGAAATATAAGCGGTTTGTAGGAAACAACCGACATTGGGCCTACGGCCTACGGGCCTTGGGCCATTGACATTGGGCCCATGGGCGACTCTGAGCTGTGCTATGTAATATTTATTGCATATTTGCATTCTGCTACTACTTCTTAAGCCGAAATTTTTTTAGTTAGCACTCAATAAAATCAAGATTAAATTAATACTACCGGATTCAACTTTTTTCATTCATACCACCCCCGTGTACTAGGAGGTGCACCAAGTTTTTTTTTTCTGTTTCGAAATTCATTATTATATTGTTTTGGTCTGTTTTTTTTATTGGTCAATATTATTTTGATATAATTACAATGTACGTATTTTATATTATACATATTTTATTTTCGTAGATAATAGAGAAAAATATACGCTAAAAGTAGCTTGTTTATTTTGGTTCTTTATGTTCTGTTTATTTGTTTTATAATTTTATTTTTCTTAAAAGTTGAAAAAACTTAAAAATTAGCTAGTTTTAACAAAAAAAAAAATTAGCACAAATAAATTCAACACAAATAAAGTCTACTGCAACACAATATAAAGTCTACAACAACATAATTAATAAATCCTACTACAATACAATATAAAGTCTATTACAACATAATTAATAAATTCTACAACCTCTTGAACGATGAAACTGCCGGAAAAAAAATATTTATTGTTACAACCATGTTACATCAATTGTTAATTTTTTAATATGTAATTTAAAAAAGAATTAACTTATTGAGTACGGTTCTTAGCAT
Organism: Carex parvula; assembly: GCA_025461045.1. Classification (NCBI taxonomy): domain Eukaryota; kingdom Viridiplantae; phylum Streptophyta; class Magnoliopsida; order Poales; family Cyperaceae; genus Carex; species Carex parvula. The sequence goes on from JAJGRW010000920.1 coordinate 1,769,464, forward strand.
CTATTCTCCTTCTCGCATTCTTTTCGAGAGTTGCTTTGTTGGTGTGGTGATTCTTTTTTCTTCCTTCCAGTACGTCCATCCACATTTGGATCCGGTTGTGTCGTCTCCTACCTAACTTCACTAACCGATGCTCTGGAACTAAGATCGCTCCTTCGTGTGCCGGCCAGTCACTTTGATTGTCATACACGTGGAATTTATGTGTCGATGAGTGTTTGAATGTTGTAGTAGTAATTTACGAAGGCATTTGGATCGTAGTTTCTAAATTTTTCACACATTTGTAAGTAACATCATCCTCAATTATAGTAATGATTATGAAATTATGAGTAGATATTTGTACCTTAGACGACACATCTATGAACACATGGTATTCCGGTGAGCTGAGGCTTTTGCCACGAGCATTCCACCTCATAGTCGTTTTTCACAATGACCTTGTACTTGCAGTCTTGAGACGTGTACACCCATTTGCCTCTCTCCATGTCAAATGGGATTTTCTCACCCAATTTGCAGTCTTGAGACATACACCTCATGGTCGTTCTTCACAATGACCTTGTACCTGCAGTCCGCGCACCAATGGGTGCGCCTCCTCAGTTCGGGCACCAATGGGTGCGCCTACCCAGTCCGTGCACCAAGGGGTGTGCCTCCCCAGTATGCGCACCGTTTCATTTTGGTGCACGGACCCAGCACGCGTGGGTGGTAAGTGAAAAAAAAGTTAGATCCAGTGGTATTGATTTAATTTTGATTTTATTGAGTGCTAACTAAAAAAATTTCGGCTTCTTAACTAGAAATGTAAGAAATCTCACGTTTCGAGGACAAGTATCATCCCAGGTATTGTAAAAGATTTTCTTTATTTTACGGCTTGATATTTACACCCAACTGCTTTGAGATTCGAGCTAGCACAGGGTAGTATTATTAAACTTTGAGATTCGTGCCAAGTTAAAAAGAACGTTCCAGATCCATGTAAAAAATTCCCTATTATGGTACCGGGGAGGATCGGAATTCACGTTTCGGTCGGTCCGTTCTTATTTCCTATCAAAGATGATCCGCGGACAAGGTCAGATCGGACATAGATTCAGATCGGACAATTCTTATTCGTCTTGTTCGACGTTTTCTTAAGAAATGCAAAACAAAATATTACCCCTTACTGTTGTAATTTTAATAATTAGCTAATTATTATAATTATAATTATAAATTGGTAAATTCTATATGGATTTCGGAATAAATTGAACTGAATAGCAGTATACACATCAAATAACTCTGATTTGCAATTTTTCACCAAATTACAAACCAAATTATCACATGGCTCATTCGTACAAAAACATTTAATTCGATTTGCTACCACCGCCGATTCGGAACAAAATCGAATCTTCTTGGTCCCCTTTTCTCAAAGAAAATTTACAAACTTTTACAATAGTATATTACCGACATTTGGGACCCACAAACTCGGTATCTAATACATTCGACATTGTCGACTCGTTACATGATGCTTGTATCAGTCTAAGCAGCATGAAATCCAAATTTCAGTTGAACGGTCGGCATGGGATAATCTCTGCTTTTACATCCCCATTTTTCTCTGTAACGAATCAATGAGCATTTAAGTAACTCGGTACATGGAATTTCAGTAAATGTTGCTACAGTGATCCAGACAAGTCTTTTGCTGGAACTCACGAAACATCACGCGTATAGAATTTGGGCACATGCACGGATGCACCTCTCCGAATGGTTCCTTTCCGGTTCACAAACACCAGGTCTAGAATTATTAACGAATAACACCACGTAAGGTGGCGGAATAATTACGAGGTGGCGAATAACACTGATAATCATCACCCGCGATTAATACACAAAGTATCTCCTAGTGAGCCATTATGCTATGATTTTACGGTCATATTTTTTTAGTTAAGGTTGGAGGTTAAGCCATCTAACTTCTCTGTTATTACAACAATGAATTTTATGGTCATATTTATTTAGAAACTTATGATATCTTTGTTTCCGCAAAATTTTAAAGTAGATGTGTAAGTTATTTTTCTTTCTTTTGTTAAAGTGACTCAGGACCCACCAATTTTTTTTTATGAACGGGATAAAAAGAACATACCTTTTATGATTTTTGAGTTACTTGGAAAAGTTTTTGTGATTTTGTTTGGACAAATAAGGACTTGTTCAAAAAACTAACACAACCTTAAATTGAAATATATATCTTTTAGAAGTTTTCATATATTTTTTGTGGCAAGAATGAATGAAAACACGACTGTTCGTAATAGAGAAAAGTTTTCTTTTTTGAGAGGAAGCATAATTTGATATTATCGATAATAAAAGAAAGGAAAATTACTGACATAGTAAAGAGAAATAAAGTAGATAATAAATTAAATATTCCATTGTTTGTTTTGAAACAAGTACAATAGCTTTGCTTAAACAATACAACAATGCAAACAGTGTTGTAAATAACGGTATGCGGTCGCCGGACGGACAGGGTACTGCCAAGCGATTAATCGGGAATAATCAGCTATAATCGAAAATAATTGGCTGATTGGTCGGAAAAATCTGTGACAGCTTGGTCACCGCCAATGACTAATCAACCGATTGATCGGCCTAAACAGACATTTTTTACAATACTGAATGCAAATAGAAGAAAGGTACCAAATTAGAGAAAAAAATTATAGATACCGAACTTTTAGTTAAATAATTAGCTATGACACTATGAACTTTTTTTAATTAGTCATCTAGCTATTCGGTGTCTGGATACTTTGATTTTATTTCAAAAGTATTTTAAATTTTTAGTGATACTTTTATATATATCAAAGGTTAATTATGGTCTCTTCATTTGTGTACTTTTACTGAATTATTATTCATTTTAGACACTAAATAAGGCTTCGTCATAAAAAGAAAAAAAGAAAATAATCCAAAGTTATCATTTTATTTATATTACCTATTCAAATTAGGAAAAAAATAATTGCATTTATTTGACAAGAATTGTACAATATACAAGGACGAGTGAACTTATCACTCTTAATTTGGAAGACGATAAACAAAAAAATAAAAAAAAAAGGTGTGCATTTCTAGCGTCATTTGTAAATAATATTTTCTTAAATTGGCATGATGAAAAATTACCCATATTTGTTCAATCGAAGTATGTTGCACATTAATCCAACCTCTCTTTGATAGAGATATCTCAACCTTTGGGTGACCGACATGTATGGTGCCGATCCTCAAATGGATAAGTATTAGGTAAGTCTCAAGAACTTATTAAGAAGTTTTGTGGATAGCACAGGGACAGTATTATTTGTGCTTTGAGATTCATGCAAAACGTATTTGAACGGTTGAGATTTTATAAAAAAAACACTCAAAAGTTTGAGATATTTCAGAGGATGTGAATTTAATTACATGTTATAATGCTGGACTACTAATTGAATTCACATCCTCCCCGGTACCTAAAAAGGGAATCTTTTAGAATTAGTGGATCCGGGCCATTCTTTTTACATTTGCACGAATCTCAAAGCCCAAATAATACTGCCCTACACTAGTTCAAATCTCAAAGCGTAAATTCAAATTTCAAAGCGGATGAGAGTAAATCTCAAACCATAAAATGAAGGGAATCTTTTACACATACTGGAGAAGATACTCTTCCCTGCTAATTCACAATGAATTAATTAGTCAACCCAATAATTAATAAATTAACCAATTAATTAATTAATTAATTAATTGTAGGCAGTAGGCATTTCCCGGAGTGTATTTATATGGGGAAGGTTATCAGCCCAAAGAGGTCCTAATCTAGACCCATGACCATTGTGGTCCATGCATGTGGCAGTGTGTACGCCAATAGACTATAACAGGACATCCCATTCACATCTAAATAATTATATATTAATAATTACTACAAGACAAATTCCTTCTCCTATTGGTCCGCAGAACTCGAGCAAATCAATTTCGTAAACGCGAAACAAGGAACATCAGGTCCTCTGCAGTAACCCAAATTATGAGTTTAGATAATCACAGTTTGATCAGAGGAGCCACTAAAGGAGTCCATTTCCCCTGATGTAACAGAATATTTGAGTTTAGATGCCGTCCGAAGTAGAACCCAAGGGGCCCTTTAATATTCGTGCGAAAGCAGATCAGATGGTCCCGATCTAAACTCAAAATATGAGGTACTACAGGTAAGATGAATTATTTTCTCTTTTTTGAGCGAAAGCCCTGGGTAATATGAATTCGAGAGGAGTCACAGAGAGAGTCCATAATCTCTGAGGTAAAGGAATATTTGTGTTTAGATACGGTCCGTTTGGATCAGAATCCGGGCAATCGGGCACGAAGTGGAAACCACGGGAATCATTAATATTCGTGCAAAGGAAGATGGACGGTGTGGATGTAATTCCTTAATTTGAGTTACTTTAGGTGATAAAAATTTGCCTAGATCCCGACCCTCTCGGCTCCTTCCCATTTCTAACCACCATTTCTTAAAACCGACACCTCACATCACCTCTTTCTCTCTCTCTCTGTTTCTCTCATTCTCTCTCATTTTCTCTCTCCTCTCTCCTCTCTCTCGATGTGGCGAAGACACAGGAGCGAGAGAGGTGGGCGGATCTATCAAAGGATTTGAATAAGAAAGCGAGAGTTTTGTAAGAGGAGAAATGAAGGAGAGAAAGAGGAGAGATTTGAATAAAGAAGCTAGTTTTACATCGGCCTCCAAAGGAGGAAAAGGCGCGTCTAGCTTCTTTGTCTTGTTTGCTATTTGCTTCTCTGTTTTAGTTCTCACCATTGGATTATCAAACTTCAGGCTCTACGAAGGTGACATTTCAAATCCGAATTTATGTTTTTTTTTCATGTTTTTTAAGCTTGAAATCTTTTCTGAATTCAAGTTGGTTGCTTAATTTGTGAACTTGTTTTTCATTTTGGTGAAATTTTGGTGAAATGGTATAGGTAAAAGTTAGATTATTTTGGTATAATAAAACTCTTTTACAATGCTATTGGTATGAGATAAAATAATTTCTTTTGTTACCGGGAATTAAATTATTAATTATCCATAGAATTGATTTTAGCAGAAATTTCTTTAATTTACTGAAAGTTGTATTACTGAAAATGTGTAATTGAATTTTTAAATTGCCACCTTCCAAGATTGTTTCCGAGTATTGATAGTGATTCATTTTGCCAACAAAATGTGATAAAAATTCATAACTACTGTGATGAAAATTGAAATGCCACTATGCATAGTTCCTGAAATTTAAATAAGCATCTGGTTCTTTAAGTACTGGTGGTGTACCTAGCTGGTACCAGTGGAGATACCAGCACGAAATTTTGCACTAAAATTAGTACCAGTAACCAGTGCTTAATCAGTATTGTACCTTGACATTTGGTACTGACATCACAACTACTAACATTATTTTTTGTTTTGCTGTCCATTTCCTGTCAGTTTTTCATCCAGTATTACTCTCTGCATGGCCAACGACAGAATCAAGGGTTATCTCTACCGACCCATCTAACCCACTTCCTTATTCCCAAAACATTAACCCTAATTCGATCCGAGTCAACCATGCAGTGCTCCTTCCTGACCAGATACTCCTAGTCACAAACCACCACTCGCTCCTCTCGATCCCTAATGCCGACTTGTTGAAATGCCAATACACCCCTCCGACCTCTTCTCACTCTTCCTCTCTTTCTCTCTCCACCAAATCCAAACTTAACCTACCTCCTCTATCTCTTTCCACCTCTCTTGTACGCTGCCCCTTGGGCCCACAAGGCGTCTCCCTCTCTCTCTCCACCTCTCCTCATTCTCTCCACCGGCCTTACCAATGGGACCATCTCGCTTATGCTGCTTTGTTTGACCCACTTGATAATTCAACAATAGTCTTTGCAAAGGGATTCAACCTCAAGTCGGCCCGGGTTTCAGATCCGACCCTGTATCAGTGTGTTTTCGGCCAGGATTTGACAAATCCAAAGCACCTCATCTCTTCCCCGGCCATAACCGCTGCACAAGAAATTTTTCGGTGCAAGACTCCCTTACGGGTTCTAACCCGGTACCTTCACAACAAAATGGACATGCCATTGGTGTCTATCAAAACCAAAGCCCGGCCCGAAATCACACTTCCATCAGTAGCTCGGCCCGAAATCCTCAAACCGTACCAAAAAACCCGCAAGAAAAAGAAGAAGCATTCAATGTGTGTTTGCACAATGGTGAGAAACCAAGCAAGGTTTCTCCGAGAATGGGTTATATACCATTCACGGGTTGGTGTTCAAAGGTGGTTAATCTATGACAACAACAGCGAAGACAAAATCGAACAGGTCGTAAACTCCTTAAGCCGGTCAAATTACAATATTACCCTCCACCCATGGCTGTGGGTCAAGACCCAAGAAGCCGGGTTTGCACATTGTGCTCTCCGTGCACGTGCCGAGTGCGAATGGGTCGGGTTTATAGACGTTGACGAGTTTTTCTACTTCCCAAATGACCTAACAATAAAAGACGTGTTAAAAAACTACTCTAACCAGCCGTGGGTTGGCGAGTTACGTACCGATTGCCATAATTTCGGCCCATCGGGGCATAAAAAGGCCCCGAAAAGAGGTGTTACGGTCGGTTACACATGCCGATCGATTGCACCTGAGAGGCACAAGTCCATAATCCGACCCGAAGCTTTAAACAAGTCTCTTATAAACGTGGTGCACCATTTCCATTTAAGGGAGGGGATGACATCGGTCAATGTCGGTCAAGGCGTGATGTTGATAAACCATTACAAATACCAAGCTTGGGAGGTGTTCAAGGAGAAATTCTATAGACGGGTAGCGACTTACGTGGCGGATTGGCGGGACGAAGAGAATGTTGGGTCCAAGGACCGTGCACCCGGTCTAGGTACCAAGCCGGTTGAGCCGCCTGATTGGCCGTACCGGTTTTGCGAGGTCAATGACACTGGTTTGAGGGATTGGGTTGTCAGAGTATTTAAAAACCCAGAAACTGGATTACTGCCTTGGTAGTTTGGTTTAATTAGCATTGCTACAGTTACAGGAATTTGGTTTCCTTTTTTTTTTTTTTTTTTTTGGTAACTACGACATAGAGGTGATTCAATCATTCTTTTGTAGATAAAAAGGAATATATAGCATTCAGTCTTACTTCTTAAAATGAAGTTTGTTAAGAGAAAGAGAATGTTGGAGAAATTTGAAATGTCAATTTTTGTTACTTCTTCTAGTTATGTTTATTCTCATATTATGTTTGTTTCTTTCTCTCTCTTGACCTCTGCAGGTTATGTTCTTTTTTTATAGTTCATGTACAAATGTCAAAGAAAGGATATTTGATACACATTATATCAAACAAAAGAATATATTGAGAAGCATGTAAGGATATTTGATACACTCCAATTAATCCAAAAAAAAAAAAACTTTTTCTTGATTTGCAAGGTGCAGCAGTCAATGAAAGAAGCTATCCATGCTCAAAGTATTAATATGGAATTATAGAGGGAGATATATGAAAAGCTCCTTCATGCCATTGAATTAATTGAGGGAATGTCAAGTTGCATTAATCAAAGGCTTATCTGTAGTAGATGTCAGAAATCCAAAAGACAGAGATGTTACACCTCACTGATGTGAACCTATAGGGGTACTTTGGTCTTTTTAAAGGCAAAAGAAAAAAATTCTAAATAAACCTAAAGTAGATTTTTAAAGGTGCAATCCTTCTATTTTGACCTTATGTAATGTTAAAGATGTATACAAAGAGAATTGCTTTAACAAAATTCTCTTACAGTAAAAGATGAAGAGCATTGCTTTTATGTACTATGCAAGATTGATGCCAAAGAATAAAATATTGTATGTAATTAATTAAACTAAGAATCCATTATTTCTATAACAAAGTACAATTTTCAATCTCACATGGTTTAAAATTTAACAATTTTTTCACTGTCAAATCATTTAAAATCTTTGTTTTCTTCTACCAACTATTTTTTTTAGTACAACAATGAACCTTGTAATATATAGCAGCACTGCACATGGAGAGAGATCTAATTTGTCTAACAAATGATTAGAGAACCTATAAAAAATCTTATCTTATAGAAAGGATGGATCAGATTTTAAAAAAATAAAAACACAAAATCAAAAGAAAAAGTCTAGAGAACATCCATTTTTTTTATAATATTTTTAACAGTTTCCATCGAAAATTATCTAAATTGAAAATTGAAAATTGAAGATATCAATGTTGGTGTAATTATATATTGAAATGTTAATAAGATAAGCATGAGGCGATGTATAAATCATGATGAGTGCAACTTACAATTTGCAATTAATATTAATATTCTAAAAAGTAATTTTGTGGAGGGTACTTATGCAAATTTCAGATTGGTATAATTTTTGCCACAGCCTGTCATAACCTTTCTAATTAATTTAAAATTTTGAGACAGCATTACTTGTCTTGATTTAGATTTATGAGGCCTTATTTTCCACTAAAATCCAAACCAAATGTACAAAACAGAAGAATAAAAAAAAGAACTTTAACAAAGAGAAAGGTATAGAGTCTTCTATTTATCTCCTAGCTTTATTATTTATTTATTTTTAAATGGGGCTCATTGTGCCCTCCACAATGAAACCAAATTTTATCTAAGAAAAGTAATTGTGATTTTTAGTTTCTCTAAAAATTCTCCAACTACACATTTTTTTTCTCTCTAGCTACTTCAATGTATACCTAGTTTCAAAGAGGTTGTGATTTGCTTTTGCCAATATAGAATATGTATTACATAAAAAATTAGTTTATAATTGAAATAAATAGATGATGACAAAATAAATCAATAGATGATGACAAAATAAATTAATTAGTTTCATGATTGAATTATGTATATATCAAACATTGATGAACAACATTAGTAAAAAATTAAATAATATTTGGCCATACAATTAAATTGAAAATAATTAATGGCTAATCGTACAATTAAAAATGATTGATGACTTGACATGTCTTAGAGACTATAACGTTTGAACCACCTTTATAAGTTATAAATTGCACATTAATGTCATAATATTTAAAAGTTTAATAGTTGCAATAATGTAACTATAGTCTCTTATTAAAGGCGTCAATCAATAATGAAATTAATTTGATCAAAAAAAGAAAAAAAATAATCAAAGCAATTAGTATTGTAAAGAATACATTAACATTCATCAATGTCCACAACAATTAGTATTTATGGCAATTCATTTTTGGTCATTAAATCTATAAAAAAATAATTACTCAAATTAATTTGTTATATGCTCTCTAATTTTTTTAAAATAAAAATAAGAATAACTGAACAAGGGGAGGCAAGGGATGACTTGAATTAGGTGGCAAGAATTGATAGGTTGCTTCAAGGCAAAATTATCTTAGAAATTTGTAAAGGCATCTGGAATGTGGAATGAATGGGCAGACAAGTTGGTTTAGCTGTTTATTCTCTTTCTCTCTCCTGAAATTCTCTCCCTAGCTCTTTTATCATTCCTTAATTGTTGTTGAAAACATTCTAGGGACAATTATATAGTATAAAAAATTATCCAAGCTCTGTAATTAAAAACGCTACCTTTTGTATTTTTAATTAAAAATGTTAACACTAAAAAAAAGAGCTATATAGGTGTTGGAAATATTCTTTGGACAATTATATAATAGGGTGTCAACCTATATATCCACTGACTCTTTTGAAAAAAAAAGTGATAATGGGTACTTACTACATTGATAATACATGATTTCGTATTCATATTCTTAATTGAAATTAGATTTATTTGGACTTTTATGCTTATATTGGGTAATTATAGCATACATATAAGAGGAGAGTTCAAATGCATCGTGATTTTGTGCTCCAATATGCTCCACATTCTTTATCTCCGTTTTTAAAGTTCGAACAATCAATCCGAACCACTTAACATGATCTTCATAATAAAATATTCTTGGAGACCAAATTATATATTTTTTAGAACATTTTTACTATTTTTTTAGATAGGTACAAAATCACGGAGATTCTGGACCATCCGAAAAAGTGATATTGTACCTAAGTAAAAAAATAGTAAAAAAATTCTAAAAAAAATATAAAATTTGGTCTCCAAGAATATTTTGTTATGAAGATCATGTTGAATGGTTCGGATCGACTGTTCAGACTTTAAAAATAGAGATAAAAGATGTGAAGCATATTGGAGCACAAAATCATAATGCATTTGAACTCTCCTCTACATCTAATTAATGGTACATTCGTTTATTCTATTGAAATATATTGTTCAAAATAAAATAAAAAATTATAGGTCTGCTTTGAATTATTTAGATAATATATCAAATTTTAGTGAATTTAAAATTTAACTGATTATTAGTCATAAAACAATTAAAAAATTTCGGACAAAATATAAATTAATTATTTAATATAAGATATAACATCCTACAAATTGGTCTAAATTTCATTATTTAAGAAATGAAGAAATCATATGCGATTTTAGTTTTCTAATTTGAAACATCTTTTTTCAATATATCAAATAAATTTAATTAGATAAAAATTAGATGTAGGACTTGTGTTGGTCCCAAAGGCATCTAGAGAGGGGTGAATACGGAGCCTTTTGAGATTTAATCTAATTACTTTTAACTATCGTGTAAATTCTTGGCGGAAACTCGAATAACTTTAAACTAAGCAAGTGTATGTAAAGTAAATAGAAGAGTTGAGAGACACTTGACACGAGAGTTGTTTACGGAGTTCAGCACTAACTCTTACGTCTCTGGGGCTTCGCGACCTTCGAGATAGCGCGCCTTTCTTTACCCAATGAGAAAGGAGTACAAGGTGGAACCGGTGAGCTCTTACAAATCTTGGGAAGTCACACGGCCCAAGCACATAAATGGCTCACGAGCACTAAAGGCTCAAGTATATGAATCAAACAAGATGATCACTCAAGGATCACTCTACTTCTTACAAGATATTGATTATGGTTGAGTATGCTTGAGATTGGAGTATGAATATTGAAGTTGTGTGCACAAGCAACAATGACTTTTTCTAGATCTGAAAGGAATTCGGAATATTGTAATTGTGGGCGGCTAGAGTGATAATCCAAACCTAGATTTTGCTTCTATTTATAGAGAACTGTACAAAATCAGGTATTTGGTCTTAACCGTTGCAACGGTTGATTAACCGTTACAACGGTTGCCACCAAACTATAAGTTTGGCTGCCTGCGAAACCCTAACGGTTGTTAACCGTTGCAATGGTTGTCACAATGGTTATTCTCTGAAAATTCTGGGTAATTGTTGCAACGTTGTCACAACAGAATAAATCAATTTGGCTGTATTAGAATTATTCTGTTGCAATGGTTATTTAACTATTACAACGGTTAAGGTAAAATACATCATTCTCAAGCATACTTTATCAATTTTACATATTTCTAAATCTAATCTCGAGATAATGCTTATAGCTCCAATACTTGATTCTTCATGACTCATCTTGATTAATTATTGCAATTCATCATGTATCCTTGATGTGTACTTTAGCAATTTATATCGTCATGAACCTGCACAATATCGCAAGACACGAAACTGTAAAATTCAATGAATATATGTGTTGTAAATCTAGTCAAACAGACAAGTAGATTATGACACAATCCAACAACTTGAACTACCATTATTTATGAAAGGATGAAATTAAATAACGGACACATAAATTGTAGTCATAAAAATTAATAATTGACATAACTCAGTTCTAAGTAGCAAATAAGTAAATATATTACCTTTAACTATGATCATAAACATAATGGAAATTTTATATTCCTTTCTTTCATTTTATAAAAAATTAATATAAATTACTACATACATAGAATTCCCCTTAAATAATACTATACAAAAAGGTTCCATAGCTAACTCGCAGTCATTAATTTAACCATTATTTTATTAAATAAGTAAATTAAAAAAAATATCACACATGATTTTGTATATATTAACTATTCTACTTAATAACAGGTATGAAATATCTATTATGCATACTCTTATCTAATAAATTAACTAAAATTATTAATTTAACTAATATTGTACACCCTCACCAAACAAGTAAACAAACAAATAACAATATTTTTTTATCAGTACTTAGAATGTAGTACCAATTAAATAATTACATAAACAAACTTCATTGACATTCTTATTCTTATGCTGTTTAATTCAGGTTTTGTAATGCAACCGATTCATTTGTTATATATTACTACAAAACTATTTGGTTTGTTGAATGAGCTAGAGTAAAGTTAGGTGATCAAGCTCTATATGTTTGACCTAAAAATGGTCATATAGCTTTAAATAATAAATAATCATTAGTGTTCCATATTTATTAATTTTTGTGTTTATTTTGTTTTTAGATTAAGGGTTAAATATTTGTTGAAAAATGAATCCACCAAATTAGCTTTTGAATTTTCTATTTGTTTTTACGTTTTGATAATGATTAAAACAAACTTAAAAAAAATATAAATTTGAAACATAAACACATGACAAAAATAATATATTTTAACCTAGAGGTATGGATTAATTTTCTTTTGGACGGTTTGGGAATGCCTTAAGGGATATTATGTTTTAAATTGCCTGATGTATATATTTTTCTGTTTCTATATATATGATGATAATATAAAAGCTGTGTTCTTTAAAACTACTTTCATGAAAAATAAAAATAAAACACATCAAAGATTAAAATGTCATCATTTGAATTTATTAAATAACTTTTACCGCTAAACAAGTGTATACATGTAAGGAATTAAGATAGCAGAGATTGTTCAGGTCGGGCCTAATTATATGGGCCCATTAAAGCCCAATACAGGTCTGAATTACCAAACCAAGATATTTAGAAAAAAAAAAAAACTGTAAGCTTCCTTGCACATTAGGTAAATTGGGCCTGACTAACAACACAAAAAGGATTTTTTGAACTGCTATCAAAAGCTAACTTTGATTAATTATGAATCATATAAAATGTAAAATTGCTGTCCTAGTGGTGGGAAATCAATGTACTAAAATATTAAAAGTATGAAATATGTGGTAGTTACAATTATCCAATTACATGAATTAACTGTTATTTCATGTATTACTCATTTCTCCGATTATATATAGAGATTTTATTAAGCAAGGGTTTCTAATTTATCTTTTCTTAACATTAAACTTGTAACTATATTGACTCTAAAGTACTACATAAATTGTACACAAGAAAGTTTTTGAAATGAATTATGTTATTGGAGGAAATCAAAATAAATTATTAAGAATTATCAATTTTTGTTTTAAAAAGGGATAATTTGAATAATTCAGAGCAAATTAAAAGCAGTTCCTAGCGACTTTCTATATCCTCCAAATCCAGAAGAGTGGATCCTCCTCCACACCATGGGAATTCAATTTCTCAACAAAGAAGAGTACGACAAGTGCAACAAATTGAATGTGAGAACTGTAGGCAACAACAAAGTCATGTGCATCAACACAATGAAGATGTTGCAAATCCTAGATGAAGTACATGAAAAGAATTAGCCTATGGAGTTTGGCCGACAATCTGAGACTTAAAACCTACATCTACCTACGGTCGAATTTCTCTCCACGCTCCAATTTGATGGCTAAGTTGTGAAGTACTGGTTCTTCCACAACAACTACCAAACGCGGTTGAAGCAAGATATGATGCTTCTCTCTGGGCTATCACTAAATTGGTAATTCATATAGGTTTGGGATTTTAATTTTAAAGCTAGTATCTACTTAAAACAAGATTCATGTGTAAATTAGATTTAATATAGTAATTATTACTAGACCACTTGTGTATTACATCTTGTGTAAAGAAATTAAATGATAGCTTGATGTTAGTTTAACAAAATTCATTTTGGCTCAAGCATCCGAATCAAGTCTAGATATAATTTATTTTCTTCATTTCAATCTTTATTATGACGACAATGTCCTGAGTAAATCAGCAGTTTCTCGATTTGAAGAAATTTCAACATGGAGCCCATTTGTTACTTGAAAAGAAAAATCATCGATATTGTCGTTTAGAAGATATAATATATGGGCTCGTAATAATGAGCGAGTCTATGTTACTATGCATAGCACAGATTAGTCCGTACTATGGAGCCATATTTTTCTTTTGAAAATTTTAATGGTCGATCCGAACCGTTCAACGTGATCCCTACATGAATATGTACTTGCAGACTAAATTTTATATTTTTTCGAATTTTTTTACTATATTTTAAGGTAGGTAAAAAATCACTTGATTTGAAAATTCAGGACCATCCAAAAACAGTGATTTTCTACCTATCTAAAAAAATAGTAAAAAATTCTAAAAAATAGAAAATTTAGCCCACAAGTATATTCTCATATGAAAATCATGTTGAACGGTTTGGATCAACTGTTAGAATTTTGAAAACAAGAATATTGATCCGTAGTACGGACCAATCCGTGCTATGCATAGTACCATAGACTCACTCCGTAATAATTATGATTGTTGTACTTTTATGTTTATAGCCAAAACTTGATGGTCCTATATAAGTGAAAAAATATATTAATAAAATTATGAAAGATAAAATGTGCATGTATCAGATGCAAAATAAAAAGAATTCACATAATTTGAACATAAGTTACACATCCAATTCTCAATTGTTTTTTTACATCTTCATGCATGATAATTCATGTTGTTTTGCCCCTCTATTCTTGAAATTTATTAGAGACTACTATGTATATTTTTATTGTCCATTAAAAGATTAGACAGTCTAGATAAAATAATATATGATTTGTTGTAACAAAATTTGAAAGAAATGGATAAACATAGAGCAACTATTTAGTCAGATTTGATCAGAAATAATTATATTTTCACATGCACCACTTTTCTTTAAAGCATTTGCACTTAAACATAGAAAATCTAAAATATGGAAAATATTTAGAGTTAACTTTTTAAGTGTACACTGTAATGTATATCTCTGGATGCATCCAGTATCTAGTTGTCTTTAATACTTAATTAGTTATTTTTTTTATGGTAGGTGGCAATTAGTTATTTGCCACTGACAGATATATTCATAAAAAAGATTTAATTACAAAGGTTCCTAAATACAAAAATTAACTCCTCTAATTCTATCTTAATTAGTTATTTTAATACATGTAATAATGAATAATGAAATGATCAGTTAATTGTGTGTTTTTAACGTTAAGTTATTTACTTTTAATAAAAGTACCATTCTTATAAATACTTGGAGCCGAAATTTTTATTCATAAGAAAATAAAAAAAATATATAAAAAAGGAAATATTGTGTGGGAAATTTAAAAATGAGAAGGTGGTCACAAGCCATGGCGTCCCTGCGAGACGCTATGACACATCTCGATCAACACCGTGAAAAAACAAAAAAAAGAGATAAATACCGAAGTGGGACGCCTTCGGCCATCCCAACCGGAAAAATGGACCGCCATGGCACATCTCAACCAAAGAAACGAAAAAAAATAGAAATAAATGAGACGCCATGGCTTTGAGTACAACAGTATGCTCGTGTTGTGGCTTTGAGTTACGTCTTACCAAACAACTTAAAGTGTTCTTTTTGAAATGTCAAAAGGAAAAGGTGAATGAATAATAGTAGTCTACAGAGGGAATTTCACACTCTTGTGGAACCTATCCTCTGTTGCCAAAGATACATGGAATTGGAATTGGGGGTAAAGTTATGGTTCTGAAACTCGGAATTGGAATCGGAATCGGTTCTTGACCGTGGAATCGGAATCGGGTGAATCGGCCGAGTTGACTCGGTAACTCGGATTTTTTTTGGCAAAAGCTTGTTTAGTATCCAAAAAGTAGAAAAAAATTGGTAAAAACAGAAAGCTGAGAAAGTTACACTGTGCTTACACAGTAAATCCTTCCACACTGTGCTTAGGTCTATGGCATTGCATTGATTATAAAAATTTGAAATTACACTGTGCTTACACAGTAAATCCCGAAAATAAAAACAGAAAACTGAGAAAGTTAAAAGACATAAAATAACTTCTACCAGAATACCCTTCGTAAAAAAAAAAAACTACATTCTACTAAACTATCATTCCCATTCTCATCCCAAAAACATTTCCCGAAAACTTGAGGTTCGAACTGCAAAGTTCCTTTGCTTTCCTTTGACAATCCCTTACCGGGTTTACTGGCACCGCTACTCAGCCGTTAAGGCCAATTTATCCCTTACCAAGTAACTTCTACTAGCCTACTGTTCGGAAAACGCCAAAATCCAATTACTGAACGGATGCCCAGTGTACTTCGTCTTCTCGAAAAAAAGCTTTGTTCTAAAAAAAAAAAAGCTTCGTTCTCCAAAAAAAAAGCGTCGTTCTCCAAAAAAAAAAGCTTCGTTCTAAAAAAAAAAGCTTCGTTCTCCAAAAAAAATGCTTGACTCGGCTCATTTTCAACTTGAATCGGTCATTTTTGCCTTGCATCGGCTAAACTCGGTGTAAAATCGGTTGACTCGGCCTAAAAATTAGCTAACTCGGCCGAGTCAAGCACTGTTCATCCGAGTTTTGCTGAAAAACTCGCACGGGCGCGAGACATGGATGAAAATCGGATCGGCGATGGCCGATACCGAGTTGACTCGGAATCGGCCGATTTTCCAAACCATGGGTAAAGTGCGTCTTTAATGGTGGCTTTTCGAGGGTCCTACCAGAGATTCGATAAGATCACATATCATTGTTATCTGAAATAAATTCTCAATCGCCTATCCTCTGTTTGCCTAAAGAAGGCTAAAAAGGATTCACAGCCACAATGTGTGTAGAGATTTAGCATGTCATAGTGTATTAAGTCTTTTCAAGTTCTGCTCTCTTGGATAATTTAGTTTTACATTTTCTTTGTCATGATGAAGTATTAAAAAAGGCCTGTTGTTATTAGAAAACATGTTTCACTCTTTGGTTTTTCTTTATTAAATGAAGCAGGTTTACAAAACGCAACTACTAATATATATATATATGAGGGGAAGGGGGGAATGTGTGGGAGCCATGGCGTCCCATTTATTTTTATTTTTTTTCGTTTCTTTTGTTGAGATGTACCATGGCTCGTGACCGCCTTCTCATTTTTAAATTTTCCAAACAGCGTTTCTTATTTTTAATATTTTTTTCCATTTTCTTATGAATAAAAATTTCGGTACTTGCAGTGCTACTTTCTATTACATTTCTCTTATAAATTCTTTGTTTAATTTTTTTAATTGTTTTTTTTTCTTCCTTGTGGTACCGAATAATTTCTGAATTATATCTGAATTATTCCGGAATCATGAATTTTTGACCTCACCGAATCGAACCCAAATAATTCATTTGTCACTATATATGCTCCTAAGTCTGGACGAATTCAGATCACCTGAGGTATAACAGAAATTTTAAATTTAAATCAGGACGGTTAGATTTATCCGGACGAATTTAAAAAGGACCAACAGGAGCAAAATTTACATTGAACATGTACAACTTTTGCAAGCTACTAAAATCTCTGAAGCAAATTTATTCAAGTACTTTATCCAAGTATGGCTCAGTTCCTGATGACTTCTTACAATTGCGCTTTATTCAAGTACTAAAATCTCTGCTGCTCATTGAGTATCCACCAGAGCAGAGCATTTCTAACCTGAATTTCCAATCTACCTGGGTTCAATATCAGTAATTGAAACCTCATTTGGTGTCATCGGGACAGACTTGCTTGAGGAGTCGGTGTTGCCTCCACGTATACTGCTCTTGGCAATGCAAAATGCAGGCCTTGACGGAGTCTTGAGAGACACTGTTTCGCTACTAAGCATCACGGCCACGTTTGACATAGTTGGTCTGTCTGCTGGGTTTTCCTGGACGCACAACAATGCTATCTGTGTGCATCTCAACAATTCACTCGTCGGATAGTGCTGACCTAAAGACGGATCTACTACTTCTGTAATGGTACCATTGGTCCAGTGCTTCCATACCTATATATGTAATGGTAATTTCAGTTTTGTTAGTATACATGCAGTTCCTTTGTTGATTATAGAATAATAAATACAGAGGATCAGTGCTGCTACTTACAAAGCTCAACAGATCTTCGGTCTCATCATTCTCAAAGGTACCACTGTTCTTCTTTCCAGTTATAATCTCTAAAACTAAAACACCATAACTGAAAACATCTGACTTGATTGAGAAGTGGCCCCGCATTGCATACTCCGGGGCCATATATCCACTACAAAAAGTATGTATATCATCGTCAGTTTTATTATGGTTACTTCAATATATAACTATACAGTACTTGTAATATAATTGAGTACTTACAATGTTCCTACAACTCGACTTGTGATCTCTTGAGTTTGGTCTCCTCCAAAGAGTCTAGCCAGACCAAAGTCGGATATTTTTGGGTTCATCTCTGCATCGAGCAAGATATTGCTTGCCTTCAGATCTCGATGAATAATTCTTAGTTGAGAATCCTCGTGTAGATATAACAGCCCTCTTGCAATTCCACAAACGACCCTGTACCTTTTTCCCCAGTCCAGTAGGTGCCGCTTCTCAGTATCTACAGAAGCAGATAATGAGGACCTTATTTTGGACTAGAAATGTACTTTTTCCAATATTTGAAGTTTTGAACTACTATACATAGCTATCTACAATTTATAAAGTATTAAGTATATATGCCCAAAACTCGGCATTTCCAAATAATTAAACCAAGCAAAATTAACATAAAAGCATAGTATCTAAAAAGTTGGTTGGTAAAAGGGACAAAGGGGCATGTTTAACTATATATTTTTGTGATGTCTAATGCCATGCTAATTGGTTTGGGTCAAACCTAAGAAAAAAAAAAGTATATGAAATTGTTAATGTTATGGCTGTTACTCTAGAATTAGGAGTCAACAAAAAGAAAAAATTTCTGAAAGAGAAAGAAAATTTTACCAAAAAGGATTTGATCAAGGCTTTTGTTAGGTACATATTCATAAACAAGCAATTTCTCTTGGCCCTCCAAGCAAACACCAAGAAGTCTGACAAGATTTTTGTGTTGAAGCTTTGCAACCAAAAGTAGCTCATTTTTCAATTCGCCTAGTCCCTGGCCGGAGCTTTGAGAGAGCCTCTTTACTGCTATTTCTCGGCCATCAGGCAGTACACCCTAATGGAAGAATAAAAAAGTAATTAGATACAACAAATGTCCAGATAATTATTAATAAGTTAATTTGAGTATATAATTATATATATTCCTACCTTATATACAGCTCCAAATCCACCTTCACCAAGTTTGTTTTCCTCTGCAAAGTTAATTGTGGCAACTCTTAATACAGAGAGATCAAGAAGCAGTGACTCGACACTTTTGATCTCCTCGGGATTACTCACATCTGTACATTGACACCAAAATCAATCAGCATGTGTCGAGCTTACCTGAGAATAAAATCGATCAAAATTAAATTTGATCTTTCTTACCCAGCAATGGTATTGTCAGCCCTGATTTTCTCCTCTTTATGAAGCAGACACAAAGACCAGCGATTACAACAAAAGCAAGGACCAGTGGTACAGTGATTGCCAGAATTGTACCAGTTGAAGTTTTCTTCTTGCCTGCATAAAACACATCAAAACTAACAAGCACACCTACTTGAATCATGTGTTCAAATAAAATTGTGAATGCATACATTTACGGTTCATTTTGAACGGACGTATTCAGATACTATGTTTAGACTGAACAAATGAATTCAGAATAAATTACAAATACACGTTGTTAAAAAGTAAGCATCGATGTTATACAAAAATATTATTATTCGGGGAAGAAAA
Organism: Carex parvula; assembly: GCA_025461045.1. Lineage (NCBI taxonomy): Eukaryota > Viridiplantae > Streptophyta > Magnoliopsida > Poales > Cyperaceae > Carex > Carex parvula. The sequence goes on from JAJGRW010000920.1 coordinate 1,789,104, forward strand.
AAAGAAGAAGTTGCATTGCATCTTCACTTTTACCCGTTGTTATTGTGCTTGTGACTCACGCGGTAAAAATTTATATGGAGCTCTTTTATTAGTGAGAGCACTGAGCACAGGGGCTATGAGGACAATATAGCTAATGATAATGATATTGTATAATTAACTAGTCAGCATCCATGGTTATGAAAAACAGATTGCTGTGAGCTATTGTATAATTTGAAAGATTATTCCAGCTTATTATTTGTTGTTAGTTAATTTGCTCTTAGCTAGGCCTTACCTGAAAGTCGGGCTTCCAGTCAACTCCAGGACTTAGTATTTGTTTCATGCGTCTTGATTTTCCACAATATTTGATTGATTGATTGATTGATTGATTGATGGGGGCATTAATTGTTGACTACTAATAGTCTTGCTTGGAATTAGACCGATTTTAATTGGAAGGATGTATCTCAGATGGTGAAATAAGTGGGACACACTTAAAGAGGATCGCTCATTCCACATGGCATTATCTCTTTGTATGATGAGTTATTAAAGAAAATAAACTAGATGTCCCACCTGGCTACATCAACCAAATATCTAACCTCCACTTGGGAGTTGCTGTGACTAAACAACTTATTTTCTTCATTGGATAGTCGATTTTATTTTATCTATGATTATCAATAAGTTTACCAAACAATAATTTAGACTTACACATAACACTGAGCATGAAGAAGAAGAAAGGTACGGTCCAAAAACATTCGACAGGTGGCATAACTAAACGAATGAGCAAGTAGTGACTATTCAAACTGTTCCATACTTTCGGTTAAGTTCCTATGCTGGTTATTGGCGCACAGGAGAAGAAATTTATACTAGTTCATTAATTATAATTGTTCATACCTGCACTTTTCTTTGGCAGAGGAGGGAGCTCAGGAGGCAAGGCAGGGGGCGTTGCATCGACGAGAGAAAGATTAAAATATGGATAGATATCCATACGTATGTAACATTGCAAGCCTAACATGACCCCACCCTGCCTCCCCCATGCAGTGGCTTGGAACTGGCCGATATATTGCTGTAGGCATGTATAGCAATCGTCTGGCGAAATGTCTCGAATACATTGTACCAGTCCATACAATGTGATACTTCCAGTATATTTTGCTGTATCAACCTTGTACAAATTTGTGGAATTAGCTGCTCTATCTGCAAGGCTACCCATCAGATTGCTGTACACATCTTCAAATTTGTCGGGATTTGAGATGCTAGCTACATTGTAGAGTATTATTGACCATGACTTTTCGTCAGAGGTGATGGAGTTGGTATCAGCGTACCTGAGTAAGCAGTCATCATACCATAAACCAGCTCTTATGCTACGTGAGCAATTGGTTTTTATTGCTTCTACCGCATTTAGGAGGCATGTTTGGCACTCAGACGAATTAAGTTTAACGTTGCATAGTGCACGGCCGAAAACTTGGTCAGGGGTTTCTCCGAGGGTTTGAAAGGAGAAGCCGGTGTGCCATCCAGCCGAAGAAAGGTTAGAGAGCAGTTGGTTGCGATTAGATTGGTAGGTACTGTTCCTAGTGAAGTTTGAGTCAGAGCACTTGAAGAAAATGTTGGCCGAAGTAGCAAGCTGAAAGATTGTTGCAAAGAAGAGGAGAAACAGGTGCAAGGAGCTTTGTGTAGATGAACGACAGGCCATGTTTGTGTCTTTTGGGGTTGAAAACAGGACTATTATTTTTCTCTTTCGATAGAGCAATTATATATGTGTCCTAATTGTTGTTAAATTGACTATAACTTTCGTTGAACCGGAAACATTGCTGTTGAAAGCATGGTTCTGAAACTCGTAAGCGGAATCGAAATCGGATGAATCGGCCAGAATCGGAGAATTGGATAGGAAACTCGGATTTTTTTGGCAGAAACTTGTTTTGTAGCTAAAATATAGGAAAAAATTAGTAAAAAATAATTTGTAAAAAAACTAGGTAGATAGAAGATTATACTCAAATAATCTACTAATTATATAATATAATATAAGCATTACAAATAGAAGACACATTTTATGCAAGCTAGCTATAATTTATGCATAGAAAAACAAGATTACATTGGCAGCATAAATTTAGTGCATGATTATCTTGACAAGGTATGTGTTAAGTTTTTTTTCTAGTTCAAATTCTGTTTGCATAATTTGGTTTTTTTTTTTTTGTGATTTGAAATCATAGATTAACAACTGCCAGAAAAAAAAACATAAAATAACCGAGGGACTCAACTTGACTCGGCCTTGACTCGGGCTGACTCAGACTGACTCGGCTTGAAAATTGGATAACTCAGCCGAGTCAAACACTGTTCAACCGAGTTTTGATGAAAAAATCGCATGGACGCAAAACTTGGGTGAAACTCAGATCGGACCCGACCGATATCGAGTTGACTTGGCCGAGTTTCCAAACCATGGTTGAAAGTTAAACCGCCCCTTTCCCGTCATTTTTTTTCCTGGAGCAGGCTCATTCTATAATAAACTCTTTCCCGTCATTTTTTTTTAATTTGGATTTGGATAAAACAGAGATGCAAAAAAAAAAAGGAATATTATTTCATTTTGACAAGGGGTAATCAAGAAATATCCCATGAAAAAGGGTTTTTGTGAAAATGAGAGACAAATATTGCCAAGAAAATGAAGTGGGTCATGGGCTGAGGTGTATAAGATGTCTTCAAATCAAGGTAGGCCCACATCTCCTGCCCAATTTCTGAATATTTTCTCTCCAATTGACATTGACAGAATCCCCAAACCGAATTTGGAATACAATTGCTTTTCCTGAAAAAATAATCTAGGATAAAAAGAAAAAGAAAAAAGATTGTTCCTAGAATAATTGGCAAGGATCTGGAACTACAGTGTTTGGTTCAATTGAAAGTATGCTGATTTTGTTGTCAGTAGATGAATGTTATGATGCTACAAACCGGTACCCTAAAACAGAGTAGGTTTCTTATAATGCAAATTGGTGGGTTACCACTTTCTTCAAAAAAAAAAAAAAAAAGTTTAGAAAAAGCTTATAAAGTATTGTTTTGTCAAATTTGCAAAATAATTTACTGAACTATATTTGTGTAAATCTAATCTATCTTAGAAATTTAAGATATTTGCACTAAATAACCAAAACTACTAGGCGAACTAATATTTTGTAGGAACATCTATATATAGTGGAATTCAAAGATATTAAAAAATGAGGAGGGTTCAAATGTCTCATTGTGCCTCATATGACGTTTTCAAAGTCCAAATTAATTAAAATGTACTTGAAAATCAAATTTTTTATTTTTTAGAAATTTTTTACTAACTTTTAGATAGGTACAAGATTACTATTTTTGGACCATCCAAAAAGAGTGATTTTGTACCTATCTAAAAAAATGGTAAAAAAAAATCTAAAAAAATATAAAATTTGGTTTCCAAACACATTTTAATATGGAGATCATGTTGCACAGTTCAAATTAACTTGAAAACAAAGATAAAAGATGTGAGGTACGATGAGGCATGAACACGAGGCCTTTTAATCCTCTTCTTAAAAAAATGCACTTTATTAATTTTAGAAAAAAAAGAATGTAAGGAAAAATAAAAATCCATGATCACATAAATGTCACCATGTAATGATTTAACTACAGGGACTATTTTTGCAAGTAATAATTTAAAAAGAGGGCTCAAATCAAGTATCTTGTATTCTCACTAAGGGCCTGTTCGTTTGTCACGGGATTGTGCGGGATGAGATTTGACGGGTTCCGGAACTCACTTTTTTATTTGCAGGAACCCATTCTCATAAATTGGACGGGAATAATTATGGGAATGTACTGAATGAGTGTTTGGTTGTACCATAAGAATAGTTGTGGAAAATTCTAATTTCTTTCTAAAATACTTGATATTAATAAAATAATTATTAATTTAATTAAATTAAATCAATTAAACAATAACATAACAATACATATCAATTATTTTTATTAACAAAATTATAATAATGCAATTAAATAATAATATTAAATAGATACAACATTTCTAATAAAAAATATTACTAAAATGGATACCAATAAAATAAGAGAATATTTATAAATAAAAATAATCAGAAAACACCAACTAAAAACATTTACAAACAAATAAACACTTACAAATGGTAACTTTTAATTTTCTATGGAAGGCGTAACATATAGTGGTTTGGTATTGTGTTGGATTTTGAGGGGTCTCCCTCTTGGTTCGCCTCAAGTTACGAATCGGTTAAAATCTCCAAGTTGAGTTCAGTTCCAATTCAACTTATTTTGATTTTAAAAAAAAAAAATTGAATCAGATCGCTATTGTGTATATATATATATATAGGAAATTGCTAATATGCTATGCATAGCATAGAGGGCCTCCGTGCTACGGCTCAATATTTGAGTTTTCAAAATAGAACAGTCGATCCGAACCGTTCAACATGATCTCTATATGAATATGTACTTGCAAACTAAATTTTACATTTTTAGAATTTTTTTACTATTTTTTAGATAGATAGAAAATTACTTGATCTGAAAATTATGTACCATTCAGATCAAGTGTTTTTCCACCTATCTAAAAAAATAGTAAAAAAATTCTAAAAAATGTAAAATTTGGTTTGCAAGTACATATTCATATGGAGATCATGTTGAACAGTTACCGTTAGGATTTCGAAAACTCAAATATTGAGCCGTAGCACGGAGGCCCTCTATGCTATGCGTAGCATATTAGCAATTTTCTATATATATATATATATATATGAGATAGACTATGGTGAGTTGTGAAGTAAAACACACCATATTTTCATTTTAAAATCCAAACAATCGATGCGAACCGCTCAACATGTTCTCTATATTGAAATGTGCTTGGAGACTAAATTTTACATTTTTTGGAATTTTTTACTATTTATTAAGCCACTTTGAAATCGCTGATCCACTGTGAACAATAAAAAATAGTAAAAATTTCTGGACCACCGGATCAGCGATTTTCAAAGTGGCTTAATAAATAGTAAAAAAATTCCAAAAAATATAAAATTTAGTCTCCAAGCACATTTCAATATAGAGAACATGTCGAGCAGTTCGGATCGGTTGTTTGGATTTTCAAAATAAAAATATGAACGTGAAGTAAAAATGACCTCTTACTTCACAACTCCCATAGCTCAGCTCTATATATATATATATATATATATATATATATATATATATATATATATAGAGTATGGCTAAATTGCTGCCGGCAGCATTCTGGACAGCTGCTGCCGGGGGCAATTTGGTCATTTCCGGTGTTCAAACAACAAATTTTTTTATACAGATATTCAATCTATATTAAAATCTACTTGGAGACCAAATTTTACATTTTTTGGAATTTTTTAGCTATTTATTAGGCCACTTTGAAATTGGCTGATCCGGGTGAACAGTGCAACAAATTCTGGACCATGTGATCTGGAATTTTCAAAGTGGCTTAATAAATAGTAAAAAAATTCCAAAAAATGTAAAATTTGGTCTCCAAGTAGATTTTAATATTTAGAACACGTTGAACGGTTCGGATTTGTTGTTTGAACACCGGAAATGACCGAATTGCCCCCGGCAGCAGCTGTCCAGAATGCTGCCGGCAGCAATTTAGCCGGACTCTATATATATATATATATATCTATATATATATATATATATATCTATATATATATATATATATATAAAGGTGCACATGTCTCTGTTACATAGATTGGAAAGGTAGTACACAACTTAATACACTACTGCTTGTTTCATTCGTATAACTTAATTATTATTTTTTTGTCTTGAAATGTGTCTTTAATACGGAGGCCAATCCTTAATTAATTCTTCATATAATATTCACAAATCACAACCACTCCTTTCTATAATTCATGTTTGATGCTGTAATTTTTCTTTTATTTCACTATAAACATATATTTAATATTCATGGTTGTCAAATAAATAATTTGTTGTCCTTATTTTCATGGCAAGTATTAATATATATATGGAGCTGTAAACATCTCCAAAAACATTTTTCTGTTCATTTTTTTAACTTAAACAAAAGATAATATCAATCACAGCCAATCAGTGCACATCCCACTACTTTTACGAATGCGTATCCTCTCCGTTAACTCAAAAGGGAATCTTTTGAGTTAATGAATCTCAACCGTCTGATTTTAAACAGAACCAATCTGGCTCCTGCCTATAACATAGGGGACCCTTTAATATTAGTGCGGATCTAATCTGCACAAATCTTAAAACAAATTAAATGGTCGAGATGCATTAACTCAATAGATTCTCTTGTAAGTTAATGCAGAGATACGAATTCCTGCTTTTGCTGGGTGGAATTCCTTTTTTTGCGGTGTTCGGAATTCCTTTTTTTCTGAGTGGGATTCGGTGCTTGCTTTTCCTTTTTAATTCCTTTGGTGGGAGGATTTCACTTTTTTGTGGGGTTCAGTAGTTGCTTTCCCATTTCCCTCGCTACTTTTGCTGGGTGGAATTCACTTTTTTGTGGGGTTTGATACTTAGCTTTCCCATTTCACCCGCTGCCTAGCATGCCTTTCGTGAGTGGGATTCACTTTTTTATATATTTTATATATTTTTCTAAAGCGGGAACATATTTAATTTACGGAGCATTATCATTATTGTTTGAGATATCTCATGCCAATTCCCATTTTCGTTGGGTTGGCTTCATCTTTTGTTTGATTATGGTTACCGCATATTTATTCTCATACTTCTTATTTATTTATTTATTTATTTTTACTTATGAAAAATTAGAAAAATTAGATATTATTATGTATAATTTTTTTTTTACAAAATAGAAATATGCGGTCATCTATCAAGATGAGATCTGACACAATTGATAACATAAATCTCGACTTCACATGTATTCGCTTGACCATACACGGTTAGATTGAATTAATCGTGTATGTTAGTGCTATATAAACACGGTTCGGAAACCATGTACAATGTACCCTCCTATTCATACACGGCGCTCGTTGACATGGTCGTAAAACCGTGTGTCATTAGCTTTTCGGACCGTGCATAATCGCGTTTTCTGTACTAGTGAGGGCTCAAATTTGTCTTTGTCTGGAGCAGGCACTGAGGCACCCTCAATAAAGTTAAAGATGTCTCATACAAATATAGTTTTTTATAGTTAATGTTCTAAATTTATTTTATTGCCTCTTGTACAATTAATTTAGCTAACTTTCAAACAAGTGGTTAACTATCTTTATATAATAACTCGAGGTGTGTTGTACCTATCATCCCTGCAAACAAAGCTAATACACTTTCAACCCCCCAACACACACACACACACACCAAAAAAGAAGATGGCAGAGGCAGCTGTGAGCTATGTGTTGCACAAGCTTGCTGATGCCTTGCTGAAGAAAGGTGAGGAACTGCACGATGTTCGTGGTAAGATGGAGCAGATGCAGCTGGAGCTTGGCTTCATCAAAGCTTATCTAAGAGATGCCGATTCCAAGCAGCATAATAAGGGAAATGAGTTGGTAAAAGAGTGGGTGAACCGGGTCAGAGACATGGCCTACAACATAGAAGATGTGATTGATACCTTCCTGGTTGAGATTGAAGAAAACAATCCAAAAAGCAATTCCCTCTTGTCCAGAATGCTTCCAGTTGTAAAGCACCCCAAATTGATGAACAAGCTGAGTGGCAAGCTCAAAGAAATCACACAGAACCTCAAAAGGATTTACCAGCGCGGTACCAACTTGGGAATTAAGGATCTTGGTGCTGGTACTAGTAAAGAACCTTTTAGACCAACAAAACCTTCTGAAATTGATGATTCAGAAGTTGTTGGCCTTGAGGCTGATAAGCACCAGATTATGAAGCAGCTGCTTGAGACAAACATTTCAAGGCGCACGGTGCTCTCGATTGTGGGTACTGGTGGCCTTGGCAAGACCACTCTAGCTCAAAAAGTTTACAAAAGGTACGTGGATGTGTTATTAATTGTGGAGCAATCTATAGCAAGAAAATTAATGGCTTGATTCCGTCACTCGTCTAAAAAATAGTAATAATTAATCATGTAATCATGGAAAAGATCTCCAATGAAATTTTCTCTTTCTGTTGTTTTTTTTTCTCAACAATAACACAATCATTTTTGTAACTGCAGTGAGGAATTGAAGGGGCAATTCGATTGTTACACGTGGCTTTCTATTTCTCAAAAGTTCAATTTAAATGATCTCTTGAGAGAAATCCTTTACTCAATTGAACCATATTTGAAAAATGAAAGTCCACCCGTAGCAGATGAGGATTTACCGGAGAGGCTTAAGAGCTATTTGGAAAACAAGAGGTACTTAATTGTCCTAGATGATGTGTGGACAAGTGATCTTTGGGAGCAATTGAAAATTCCATTATGCGATTCGAATAATGCGAGCCGCGTAATAATTACCAGCAGATCGATTGATGTTGCTAAAGCAGTAGATTGCAACACAAGTCCCTACAAACTCCGTTACCTAAATGAGGATGAGAGTCTAGCTCTCCTCTACAGAAAGGCTTTTCAACAACGTATACAACCTGAGAATTATCCCCCTGGTCTCTTGGAAGCTGCCAAAAAATTAACAAAAAAATGTGGAGGGTTACCATTGGCATTGGTTGTGCTAGGCGGTATCCTGGTAAGGAGAGAGCACACATATACTGCCTGGAGCACATTGGAGGAGACCATGGATTGGCACGATGAAGATGGGAAGAAGTGCTCGCAGGTCCTAGCCATGAGTTATGAAGACTTGCCTTTCGATCTGAAACCATGTTTTCTTTATTTTGCATCCTTTCTTGAAGATCATAAGATTTCGGGAAAGCATGTTACAAGAATGTGGTCAGTTGAAGGATTTATATCGAAAAATGGAGCTGGAACAATGGAGGACAGAGCTGAGGAATTCCTTCAAGAGCAAGTGCAAAGGTACATCCCTTATCAATTTTAATTCTTAAGGTACAAAAGAAGTCCTGAAATTAACAAAAGCTAGTGCCCAAAGCACACTAATTCTTCTCAAACTACTTGCCCGAAATTTAACCAGTACGTACCTGGTACACACATGACCTCTAGTTTACTTCCTTAATTCAACCATTCTCCAAAAGATGTAAATCTTTCGACTGGATATTTCTAATATAATTTAGATTTTGAGTTTATAAAAGATGGTTGATATAATGACTCAAGATCTTTACCGAAAACCCATTCTCGAATCACTCAAGATCAATCTCTGTTCTTGAATAGAGAGATAGATAGAGAGAGAGAGAGTCAGATCGCACCCTATAGAGGAAAAGACGCCTCTGTATTTCAAGAGGTGATCTGTAGTCTATTTCCTTATTGGATATATTCTTGTTGGATCCTTAGCAAATCTAAATTCAGAACTTGCCTATATTTGAGTATTCCCTTATTTATAAAACCATATTAATTGTGTTTCCCATATACCAATAGCATAATTGTATTATTTTGAAAATTTATATAATTAAGACCATCACTAAATCATAAAGTTACTTTGGATGCAAGATATAGTTGAGGATTCATCTTTTTACATATTAATTAATTTGAATTAAGGAATACCTACTTATTCATAAAACAATATTTTCCTTATTCTTGGATGTCAATTTGTTTGGAAAATACTATTGCAGATGCTTGATTCAAGTCACTGAAAAATCTTGGAACGGTTGCTGCAAATACTGTAACATGCACGATCTTCTACGGGACCTGGCTATCCGCAAAGCCGAGGAAGAGAACTTCTTCACTGTATTCTCAAAAGTTGAAGATTGCAACCATCTAGCTGCTAGAAAGCCACGCCGGGCGGCACTGCAATTTTGCAGTCCTACAAGGATGGTGTTTTTCAATAAACAATCGTTCTTTACTCTGTTTTGGGTTTTATCAGCAATATATATCAAGTAATTGTAACTTTATACTACCAAATTATAGTGGGTTTAGACTATTAAGAGTATTAACCATTGAGCGTGTTGATATGACAAAATTCAACGGTAGTAAGTGGCTGAAGGACATAATACACTTGAGGTACTTGGGTTTTAGAAATTGTGTTATTGGAAAAAAGATATTAAACAAGAATTCCTTCTATAATGTAGAAACCTTTGATTTAACAGAATCAACTATAGGAAGGGGAACTCTAAAATCTACAAATCATGTCATAATCCCAACTCTGCGACATGTATATGGTACCCAGCATTTAGAAAAAATTTGCCCGTTAAAATGGGATCACCTTACTAATCTACAAACATTAAAAAGTGTGTCACACACAGAAGTTCCCTATTTAGGAGGTTGTATCAACTTGCGTACGTTTGGAGTTCACTATTGGAAATATGACCAAAATCCTCTTGATATAAATTTTCTAAAAGAGTGGGAAACTCTTAAGGGTGTGCTGTTAAGGACAAAGCAGTTGGTCTCCCTCAGGATTGTAGTGACGCTTATGCCATTTGGCGGTACAAGAGACTTACCTTGTCATGAGAAGATACAAAATCTATATCTCCATGGAGAGTTGGGAGGACCTATGTGTGTTCCAAATGTTGAGATGTTCCCAACAAACCTCACCAAATTGAGGCTTCAATATACTAGGCTTCAGGAAAATCCAATGCCCATATTTGAGAGGCTACAGAGTCTCAGAATACTTCAGTTACGAAAATTCTCATATCTTGGAACAGAACTGATCTGTTCAACCAGAGGGTTACCTAAACTTGAAAAACTGGAGATTGAACGAATGCCAAATCTACGTCATTGGTACATAAAAGAGGGAGATATGCCCATCCTTAGTCACCTCAAAATTGATGAGTGTCCGGAGCTGCAAGCACTTCCCGAGCTACAAAATGTGCCGACTCTTAAAGAGCTATTAGTATCTTGCCTTTCACCTAAGCTAAAAGAACGTATGCAAGGAGAAGATCATTACAAAATTGAGAATATCCCATCTGTTGGGAAATATAAACCTCATCGTCGCCGTAAGTGATGTAACAATTTCTTTAAAGTTTCTTTTTCTTGATTTGCTGTTCATATACTTTGCGTGGCTGAAAGGCATTTATTTTTCGATTGTCAGCACTTTTCAATTCTTTTCTTGTAATAGTTGTACTCTTAATTATTGCAGAGATTCTGTTGAGCAGGCCCTAATATCAATAAAGAGATACTACATGAAAGAATGCAAGTAGAGTGTTGTGTATGCCTCTCGTCTCATCATGTATTTTCATCAGGCTTGATTTAGCAGGATGTCATAATAGTAGGCTATGTTTGGCAGGCTATATTAATGAGGTAAAATTTAGTATTTTAGTATAGGGTATTTTAGGACATGTCATTTATAGAGTTCTCTTTTCAGAGATTTTATGTTGCTATAAATTATGTCATTTGTACTCTATGTAATAATGAAGTTAAGAAATACAATTAAACTTCCTCATAAAATTTGTCTCTTGCTTCTAGTCTCTTCTTCTTGAAACTCTAACATAGAGGAAAATCACATAATCACCCATTTCCCCTATCTGAGTGTAGACGAACGGTTGGATTTCGAGTCTCATTGATTGTAAGTTCCCTTTTTTCAGTTTGTTGTTCCTGATTTGATCAACTTTTCATATATACTTGTCATGATTGCAAGGTTTAATTTTATTGTCTGCAGTTTTCAATTTTTCTAATTGTATTGTACTCTTAAATATTGCATGGATTTTGATTGGGTTGGGCTGTTGTGATTTACTTCATTTCTGTAACAATATATATATATGGTATTGTTTTCCTGGTTTTGAATCTTTTTTTGTAACATTAAATTAATACTTTGTGTTTTTCTAAAACAAAAAGTTCATAATTTTATCAAGAACATAAAATTATGGTTAGTTTAGTCAGCTCTAACCGCAGATTCAATAAAGAGAGATTAATTCACGTCTCTAAGTTTTAAGTGGGTAGTCGATCGGTCTCAAAGTGGGACCATTTAAATGGTCCAGTTATGATGTATTTTATCACAAAGTTTATTCTCCTCTTTTTTATGTTATGTATTGAAGGAGAGTCATATATTTGGTTGAGGTTTAAACTTAGGAAGCTGATATGAGTACCCGCAGTTGAGTACCCGCATTATACCCGCACATAAACTATCATAACTGTTTTTGAGAACCGCACCTAAACTGTCATAACTGTTTTTGGGGACCTAAACTGTCAAAACTGTAATTTTATTTTACAAGTATTAATAGTAACATTGTGAAGTATATATACCTATACAAGACAAGTATTTATATCTATACAATGAACTACATATATGATATATGAATTGGAAACCATTACACTGTCAAAACTGGGGACCATTACTTTTACACGTTTTTCAAGGTGGTTTTTTTTTTCTCCGTTCAATCTAACCAATTTTTGGGACAATCTATGAGGAATTTTGCAAATCTAAAACCACGAACGTGTTCCATTTTTTTTTCTCTTTCAAATGAGATACATAATGACATACTTTTACACGTTTTTCAAAGTATCAAATATTCAAATATGAAAAGTATTCATACAAAATAGAAAGTATTCATACCTAATATATCAAATATTCATATATAATTCATCAAGTATTTATACTTAAGATATCAAGTATTTAAAGAAAAAAACTGGACTCATCTTTTACACGTTTTTCAAGTATTCACATACAAAATGGAAAGTATTTATACCTAAATTATCAAGTATTCATATATAATTCATCAAGTATTCACATACAAAATGGAAAGTATTTATACCTAATATATCAAATATTCATATATAATTCATCAAGTATTTATACTTAAGATATCAAGTATTTAAAGAAAAAAACTGGACTCATCTGTTACACGTTTTTCAAGTATTCACATACAAAATGGAAAGTATTTATACCTAAACTATCAAGTATTCATATATAATTCATCAAGTATTCATACCTAAGATATCAAGTATTTAAAAAAAAACTGGACACAATACCTACTTATCTTTTACACGTTTTTCAAGGTGGTTTTTTTTTCTCCGTTCAATCTAACCAATTTTTGGGACGATCTATGAGGAATTTTGCAAATCTAAAAATACGAACGTTTTCTATTTTTTTTTTCTCTTTCAAATGAGATCCATGATGACATACTTTTACACGTTTTTCAAGGTATCAAATATTCAAATATGGAAAGTATTCATACAAAATAGAAAGTATTCATACCTAAGATATCAAATATTCATATATAATTCATCAAGTATTTATACTTAAGATATCAAGTATTTAAAGAAAAAAACTGGACTCATCTTTTACACGTTTTTCAAGGTAGTTTAATGATTGACAAAGTTAGTTATACCGTTAATTGGGAAAGGAATCAATGCGGGTACAATGCGGGTACTCAACTGTGGGTACTAAAATAATTATTCTTAAACTTAAGTCATGAATGAAGGTTTTTCTTATTTAATTAGTATTGTTACTAAATTCTTGAGGTAAGTTATTAGTAGGAGAACCCTCAAAATTCACAAAATTTGCATGAGAGCCCTCAAAACTTGTAAAAAATATATATAATAGGATCTTGTTATTGCTAACAATATACTTGTTATTGCTAAAAAATAGTAAAAAAATGTAAATTTAGTATGCAAGTATATTTTCATATGAATCATGTTGACCAGTTCATATAGGCTATTTGGTCTTTGAAAATAAATATATTGATTCATAGTATGAATCAATCCACGCTATGCATAATACCATAGCCGCACTCTAATAGCAGAACATTATATATATACTCTACATATAGAGTACGTAGAACTAGGGTGTTCTTACGCTCACCAAGCCTCCTTGTGAGTTTAACTCAAAAATCCATCGAATTGGCTTCAAGCGACGCATCCAATTAAACTGTTGAAACCGAACTACTTGACGAGTGATGAGTTTACATGTCAAATTTATAAATTTTCAAACTAATTAATATAAAGTCAAGCGGTCAAAAAATGATGAAAAATGAACACATTAAATTAACTTATAAACTATTTTTTTTTTACTGCTTGACTTTATACTAAATTAGTTCGAAAATTTATAAATTTGACATGTAAACACATCACTCGTGAAGTAGATTGTTTTCAACGGTTTTGATGCATCATTTGAGGCCAATTCAATAAATTTTTTAATTAAGCTCACAAAGGGGCTTGGTAAGCTTAAGAACACCCTAGTTCTACTCTATACATATATGTTTCTCATAAAATTGAAGATGCACAAAACTACAACAATTTAATTAATTCCTAATAGAATATAGACTAGAATCTTTTTGTAATCAATTCTGTATTGGTTTTCATTATTATGTTGGTTTTCATTATTATGTAATCTACACTAGAGAGTTAATTATCCCTAAACTATGGTTACAAGCCTTGGTTAGGCTGGTAGAGATTAAGTGAGATGCTCTCCAGTGTAACTAACAATGGACATATCCAGTGATCATCTAACAATTCCCAATTCCATTTGTACAAGTAACGAGAGATTAAAAGGAGAAATTAAAAGTTGATAGATACCTTCTTCTTCAACGCAACAAAACAGCTTCACGCCGCTTGCGTTTCAAATTCTCCCTGTCATTCTTACAAAACCATGGTTTGGAAATATTAGCTGATAATTAATTCTTCAAATTTCATATTAGAGATAATACAAATTTCATCTGAACTTTTAAACAATAAACATTTCATCAAAGTACAATAATATAATATTTTAAATCCCACGGCATGCAATGCGTGGGCTATTAAGTAGTATATATAAACTGGTCCAGATAGAAAGTGTTTCTCTTTGGGCCGAAAAGCTGGCCGTATAACTTCGGAAATCAGTGTTTCTCTTGTTGCATATTGTTAATTGCATCATGTTTTCATTAAGATGTTATAACTGTTGTGACTGATTGAGTTGAGTCTTCAGATATGATTTTTTTTGCTTTTTAGTAATTCTTCAAAGATGGATGATGTAAGTGATGATCGGAAAAGAAATCGGGGGTAGCATGGAAGTATGCTTTATAATTAGAAGGAGAAGGAATGGGTTTTATTGGGTTCAGACAACTAAAGTGTTAGCTGGTGATTATGTTTTCAAATGAAAATGGATACGTATATGCTGTAATTCACAATTTCAAATGCCGAAATCCATTTATAACTTGG
Organism: Carex parvula; assembly: GCA_025461045.1. Taxonomy (NCBI): domain Eukaryota; kingdom Viridiplantae; phylum Streptophyta; class Magnoliopsida; order Poales; family Cyperaceae; genus Carex; species Carex parvula. The sequence goes on from JAJGRW010000920.1 coordinate 1,804,135, forward strand.
AACTTTAATTTCGACCATTAATTTCAAGAGAAGAAGTTTCAAATGTCTTTATTTTTGTGTGTCGATCATGCTTTCATTTTTTAGTTTTCTAATAATATATATTTTTTTAATTTATATGTCAATTGACCTCTAATGTTGTAATCAAAATAATATTCATGTTTTTATTATGTTTTTTTATGATTATTTTGTAGAGAAATATAAAAATTGAGATTTATTATATATACAAGATCTTTCCATTAATGATCTCCATACTTCTAAGATAACAAACTTAATTAATAATTTTAAGTGTGTTATGGGTACAATAAATTCAAACGAAGGAATTTGATATTGGTGAGAACTGAGAACTGAATGGTCATTCCTAACGGACTTGAAAAAGCTAGTAAATTAATTTTGTTGATATCTGATTTAGAGTCTATTTAAATTAAGAAATGTCTATAATTTGATTTCTTATTGTAATTAAGAAATTTATTTGATTGTTTTTTTTTCCTAAATGCTTGACAGTGACAATTTATTTTGATTGCTAATGTATTTCTTTCACAAAGATAAAATAATAGGTATATTATTGTTCGCTTCTTTATCTAAAAATTAGTAGTGGGGTTATGGTATTATGCATAGCGTGAATATGTATGAGCTATGGATTAATATTTTTGTTTTCAAAGTTCAAACAACTGTATCATAAAATGAGATTCATATTAGAATTTATAGAAAAACTAAATAATATTCAAATTTATCATTATTAATTAGTAATGAGTTAAGTATCACTTCAAATCGATAAAAACTCGTAGATTATCAGGCAATGCTCTCCATGTGAAAAGTCACAGGTTCGAAATCTGAATGAGAAGAAACCTTTATGGATATTTAATATTTGAGAGACTTGACCTCCAACCTTTATTAAAAAAAACTTATTCATTACCGTCTTAATGTGCTGCATACATCTACAAGTACAACAATTTGAATTGAAATTCAGTAAAATACGGTATTTGAAAAGGACTCCATGAATTTAACACAGGTTCGTATAAAATTTGATTCAAGTAGAGAACTAGCATTTGGAAGGTTATGAGTTCAAAACAAAGTGAAAAAATTCTCTATAATATAAACAGGAGTTTGAAAAAAGCTGGTACACTTGATCTCTACCTTTCATTTAAAAAAAACAAAACAAAGCTGGTTCGACTGAGACTCAATAACCACCCGATCACCGATCGATTCCCCACTTGTATTTTGAGATATACATTTTTTACCACTTATACCACTGTATCACGCTATAAGATAATTAGGAAATAATGCGCGTGGTCCAATACTACAAACAAAACAATAATTGCGTACTAATTGTCATATAGAGACAAGTAAATCACGTGACATTTCGATAACATGTGAGCACATCTTGTCCACAAGAAGAACGCAGTGAATGATCTAGAGATGTAAAAAATTCAATTTTGGGACCGGATCAGTGGCGGATCTAAAGATGGTGAGGAACTCAGGATATATAGTCACTTTTCTATTTTTAGATTCGAAATTATTTTTAGATCTATTGGTATTTTATACTTGTGTTCATTTCTGGATGGAAATATGGTTTATCTTTGAATTTAATTCACGGCCTAGTACGTAGAAGAAAATGCACGGAAAAGAAATTCAGTCCAGACTGATTCGCGTAAAAAAAAGAAAGAAAAAAAACGCAATCTGATTCGTTACTCCGCTCAGAAGAATCGTTGATTTGCCAGGAGAAAAAAGAGGTCCACTACTAGAGATCTAAATGTGTACCGTGCATGACTAGTCACGCTGTGATTTGGATCACGTGTCGTGCCATGACCAAATTTGGGTGGATGTTCATGGCACATGAATGGTCACAATATGTTAGTCACGCCGTGGCCACACACGACGTGTCTAAATGTGACCGGTCCCGTTTAAATATATTTTTTTTATAATTTGGATTAGTTTATTCAAGATTCAATATTCGATCAAGATCTAACGGTCCTAATTACACGTGACTCCCATGACCTTGTGCCGTGACCAAATCTTTTGCGTGACATGCCATGTCGTGCCAAATTTTTGAAAGATGATCACGTCACGTAACCGGCACATGTGACGTTTGATGTCGTTATTTTTTAATCTCTATTTGCTACTCCACTTCGATTCGCCAGGAGAAAAAAAGTTGTACATTTGTCAATATTTTTTGCCTACCCCTAACCAGAATTCTGAATCTGCCCCTAGACCGGAGACATCACACTATGATACGATTTTAACACGACATGTTTTATCGCATGTTGTATCATTTTTTGAAAATAATGACAACACGGTACACAAATTTGTCTGATCACAGAACGACACATAATGTGACCAAGTGTGACTACACGTGATAAAAATAATATAAAATTTATGTCATTATCTATCATAAATAACTTTAAATTCCAAAAAAAAATTTATTTTTATGCAAAATTTATTTTATAACATTGTTCTTATTTTACAATTATTTATAATTATTCTTTATTTTTAAATTTATTTATTTTATTCTTACTTTATAAACTAAATTAAATTTGAAAAAAAAAATAGTTAATTAAACTCCATCAAACATGCATGCCAGGTCATGCCATGTTTGAACACGGGATGACTAATATACCAGGGCTATTTCCATAATTTTGACCACAGAATAGCACGTGACATGTTACGACTCAAATCACGAAACGTCACGATAAGGCACAAATTTACATTCCTGAAATTATTCTTGTGAGACATAATCGAAATAGTAATAGTTAGATCTTTTTTCGCTTTTATTATGAATTATAAATAGGGGCTAGTCAAAATTTTCTGGAGTTCCAATTTATTGTCTGGCGTCGTATGGTTTGGTTTATACATTACATTATTTTATTCAGTGTTTATGTTTATTTCATTTGTTTATAAATGAATAGATTAAATTAACATAGCAGTAATTACACAGTAAAATCCTTATACCAGAAAATTGAGGGATATGGGCACTCAGAGCACCTCTCCAAGGGTCATCAAAGGTGATGGTATTCACTTGGCTCATGCTGCAAAACTAAATTTTCACAGTGGAGAATTTAAGAAAAAGAGAAAGTCAGGAACAACAGCACACATGTTTGCCAATGCAAATATGCAAGAAAGGTACGGGAAATCATCATTGAACTCATGTCAGAACTAAGACAGTGCCACTGGTTCTGTGAAAGACAACATATATAACAGCACCATTCTTCCCTCAACATGTAAATAGGCCAGAAGGGTTCAAGTGCTTTGTGATATAGATGGAACGTTGTACCAGAATATTCAGAGAAGAAGAAAAACCCCACATGGCACTGGCAAGGGAATAAAACAGGAACATGTGAGCTGGTATAATGACGTGTAGGACAAATACATTAAAAGTGTTCAGGGGAATAGTCTCGTTTTATGTTCAGACTTTCTGATTTGTTTTTCTCTTTTATTTTAGGCTAGTTTACGCTTTGCTATTTTTATTTCATTTCATTTTTCATTTTTATTTTATTTCTTCTATCTGTATTTTTCACATTTGCATTTTGTAATTTTTGAACAAAACTTGTGTCCCGTTTAATAAAATTTGGAGGCTAGGCCTTTACATTTCTACTTCAAAAATAAAAAAAAATAGCAGTAAATATGAATTTTATTGTAATCTGCACCTCATGCAAATCGAAATGGAGGTAGGTTTACTATACAAAGTGTTGAGAAATAGAATAACCTCAGAAGATCATAGGCAGTAAATAGGCAACAAATTAAGCTAGCATCCAAGGTACAGCTGTCAAAGCTATACTTATTGGTAACTAACTTGTATTTAGAATGTAATTAGGCAAAAGATCAAGTAATCTGTTATTTTAGGAAACAGCCCAACGGCTAATAGTATAGAATAGGCTATAAGTAACTCTGTATATTGAGCTTGTAAGAATCAGAACCAAGCAATAAAATTAATCTGTTCATCATATTATGTCTCTCTTAAATTTTATCACAAAGCATCGATTCTCTTGTATTTCGACTTCGAATATAATCTCAACTCTTGAGATTCGAACAATCTCATCCGTCCAATAAAATTCAAAATATACTCGAAAGAGATGAGCTTTATGGTTTTAATATTCAATTATATTTTCTAAATAGAATGAAAATATTGCAAAGTTTTACAATTTGACACTAACGTATGTAGAATATTTCATTTATGTACCACACATGCATTTGTAGCCCTAACAATCAATTTCAAAAACAATGTTTCTTTTCATCTGTAAGTGCGCGGACTCAAATGTAGATTATCCCAGAAAAGATCCAAGCGCGCCCCCCCGCCCCCCCCCCCTCCCAAATTTCCTATTTAAGCAGCAAAACCTCATCGCTCTTCAGTGAGACAGTGACCATATACTCGTTTGACATTTTCAAAATCATAGATAGCATTGATCGATGGGTTCAAAAATTCTAAATAGTCCGGGGCTCGTATGTCTTCTACTCCTTTTAGGAGCAATATCTGTTCTATTCTCTCAGGTGAATACGAGCCCTGTCAACATTCCATCAGAAGTTGAGGCGCAATTATGGGATGAAAACGAGCTGCCTTTGGATCTTGAATTGCACAGGAGGATCCTAGCGGGCTCCCTCGGATACGGGTCAACATTCCGTCCAGATGTAGCCGCTTGCAATCCGAATTGCGGTAATCCAGGACGAGGGTACACTGGCAATCATTGTACCTACAAAAATAGATGCGCCCAAGGGAAATAATTTATGAAGCACACGCTACTGTCAGCAACTCTTTGAAACAAGAGATGACACTGTAATATCTTTTTACTGATTGTATAAACAGTAAGAGTTTGTTTTCTTGTTTCATTTGAATAATATGAGGGATTGTATGATTATATCTTCATTATTATCTTGTACGTCGTGGAGTTATTGTGAATTAGCTTAAATCTTTATAGATGCTTGTCCCTAGCTTATGATATCAATTTATCATGCTACTCTTGGGTTTGTTCGTTTTCATATGACATAAATCTTATGTCTTTGTATTATCTATTTGATGTTTCGCTGAAATCTTATACAAACTTTTAAGAAACAATTTTTTTTTTCAAGAAACAGTTACTGGTATTTAAATATTTAATAACGGTCTATCATTTAACGGTATAATCCGCTTAATAACTGTTTAATCACAATTTAACAGCGATGTGTTTTTAAAAACCTCTTTTTTTTTAGGGTTAGTGGTTAAATACCTCCAAGGAACATATCGATAAGGAAAAGATATAATTTACAAGTTCCTAATTTCTAACTCCTCGCCTTACAGAAAGCTATTTACATCACTCTTAAATTGTAAAAAGGGCTGCCAAAAGCGTGACAAACACATTGGCCTGATCAGGGCCCCATTTTCCCCCTCTATTCCTAACAAACATCCATGGCCGTGTCATTTATAATGAAGTGCACTGGCTTGCTCTTTTGAGAGAATGTTTTTAAAAAACTTCTAACGCTAGTGGTCGAAAACCGACCGTCTATATCAGTTTAATCACAAGTCTATTCCTAATACAACAATCTAATTGATAGTCTTTATTATCACTCTAGTTGTGTAGTTAGATTACAAGAGAAGATGGTAGTTGCAACTTTATTACAACACTCTAATTAAAGGTCTTTGTAGCAATCATATAGTGTTATCAGATGGCAAGATAAGTGGGTAGTTGCAACCCTAATATAACATTCTAATTGAAGGTCTTTGCAGCACTCAAGTATATATTAACGTAACATGCCAAGATAAGAGGGTAGTTGATACCCAAATACAACACATGAACTGAAGGTCTTTGCATCACTCTAGTTATATAGTTAGATGGCAAGAGAAGATGGTAGTTGCAACTCCAATACAACACTCTAATTGAAGGTCTTTGCAGCACTCAAGTAGTGTCATATATGACAAGGTAAGTGGGTAGTTGCAACCCTAATACAACACTCTAATTGAATGTTTTTGCAATATTCAAGTATTGACGTAACATGCCAATATAAGAGGGTAGTTGCATCTCTTATATAACAATCTATTTGAAGGTCTTTGCAGCACTCTACTAGTGTCACTAGATGGCAAGATAAGAGGGTAGTTGCAACTAGATATACAAATATTGATAATGTTATTTTGGTTTCTTGCAATATACGAACATTAAAGTCAAAATAAAAAAAAAAGAATATGATCACTTGTGTATTGTATGAAGCACAATAACTAATACAGTCAATATCTTTACTCTAATATAATGGACTATTCTGGTCGGACCAAGCTATGGTGGCCCATTAAAACCCATTTGTATATAAGGCCCGACTTACCACAGCAAGATTTAAAATAAATGTAACCTTAGCCCATATGATAAATTGAACTTGACTAACAATCATGATCTTGCTCCCAAAAAGGTATCGTTTTCACATTATTCAATTTCCAGATATCAAAAACTAACGTTGATTAATTAGAAAGCATGTAAAATGCAAAAACTGAGTCCTCATGAAAATTAAAGTGCAAGTGGTGGGAAATCAATGTACTAAAATATCAAAAGTGTGAAAGATATGATAGCTACGATTGTCTAGGTGAGAGAGAAGGAGAAATATCAAATATCTCAGAGGATGCGAATTCATCAGCTTATTAAAATTGAAATTTGGAGATACACGGGCACGCAAAAATTTAGTAGTTTGTTATCGGTTCACAAAATGTACCGACAGAACAAGAGAATTTATTTAACGATGCGTTTCTCCAAACCGATAGTATACAACTATAAAGATTTTCTAGCTGTTCAAATATAAGAACCGTTAGAAGAAGGATTATTTTTAGAAAGAAGAAAGTCTACAACTCTTACTAACGGTTTGTTTTAAAAAAAAAAACAAAAATTGTGTCATTCATTCATGTTACATTTGAGTCCAAAAGTTTCAAGTTTAATGTTAGGAATGAAAACTTGGAAAACTTGTTAATATAAAATCTCTATATATCATCACTCGGAGAAATGAATAATCAATTATAAAATCGTTATTCATGTAATTTGAATGTCATAACTACGACACTTTTCATTCTTCTAATATTTTAGTACATTGATTTTCTACCACTAGATAGCAATTTAAAATGCCAACAAACTTAAATTTTCATGAGGACTCATCAGTTTTTTACATTTTGCATTCTTCATAATTAATAATTGTTAACTTTTTTTAGAAGTAATTATTTTGAGAAAGTGATAGCAGTACAAATTGATCAATAATGTGAAAATGAAAGCTTTTTTGGACCAAGAACAAGATTAATTTTTAGTCAAGTCCAATTTACCATATGAGCAAGCTTACATTTATTTTAAATCTTGCTATGATAAGTCAGCCGTTATTATACGAATAGGCTTTAATGGGCCCACATAACAAGGCCCGACATGAATAGTCCGCTATATTAGAGTAATGATATTGTCAATGCTGTTTTGACTTCATACAATACACGAGTCATATGATTTTTCATGAGCAAAACTAGGGTGTGATGTGCTCACGCCGTGAGCACACCTCCTACAACATGCATTTTCAAAGTTCAAATAGTCGGTTCGAACCTTCCAACGTGTTCTTCATATTAAAATGTGCTTGGAGACCAAATTTTACATTTTTTGGAAATTTTTTACTATTTTTTCAGAATTTTTGATTAAACTAAACAATAATTTGAAATTTGAAAAACAAATGATTTTCAAACATTCTGAAAAAATAGTAAAATTTCCAAAAAATGTAAAATTTGGTCTCCAAACACATTTTTATATGAAGAACACGTTGAAAGGTTCGAATCGACTATTTGAACTTTGAAAATGCATGTTGTAGGAGGTGTGCTCACGGCGTGAGCACATCACACCCTAGTTTTGCTCATTTTTCATTATAACATTTTTGTCCATACATTGTATGAAACCAAAACAGCATTATCAAGATGATGTTTATCCCTATATGAGATGTATACACTTATTTAGCGGAGATGTATACTTCTTCAGTTGCCCCGTAGCTTATCTCACTGGCAGGGGCGGATTCAAGATTTTCGTCAGGAGAGGCAAAAAAATATCGAATCGGGTTTAAATCCATTAACTAATTGGGCACTCAACAAAAAATAATGCTTTAACTTATATTTTCCAATATTTTAACTTATAATTTCTGATGCTCTGACTTATAATTCTAATTACCAATCAAAATTTAACAGATTTATTTCAATTTTAACTCTAAATTTAACTCGAATTACAAATTAAACGTCTAGAGAGGGGCAAAAAAAAATTTCAGAGGAGGCAAAGTCTGTCGGAACCAATAAATTTCCACTAAAACTCAAAATAGCTGCCCCCTGGAATACTCTGGGTCCGCCCCTACTTACTGGGTCAGCCCCTGCTGATCCACAACGTATTTGATAAGACGGATAGGTGAGGATTTTTTTGTTTTAACTTATTGTATACCGGTGAGGATAAAGTTTTTTTTCATTAACATAATATAACTAGGCCCAACCTAAACAATCTCAGCTTATCTTATTATTTTAGACGTATACATTTGTTTAGCAGAGAGTCAGAATTTAACAATCCAATTAAAGCTGGGATCAGGCCACAGGTCACAGCACAAAAGATCGCAGCCCTTGGTTGTCTGAGAGCCCTTGATAAGTAGAAAGGCTTGGGTCTAATGGGTTTCGGGACCGTCCGATCCACTTTAAGATTCGTGCGCACGAATCTTAAAACAGAAACGAAAATTGCGGGCGCGAATCCTAAAGCAGATCGGACGGTGAACGAACCCGTCGAACTCACTTTGGATCTAATGCCCATCGGATCCTAATTTCTCCCCTTGATAAGAACTGGCAAACCCCTTTCTCCACCGCAGCACAAGATGCCGGATATCGCTACTGTGTTGGAAAGCTCGATCGATGACATCACTGTTGTCATTTCTTACATCACCTCCTTGGACTAGGTTGTTAAATTTTTCTGTGGGGTTTTGTGTAGTGACTCACGAGATGTAATGCAATTACAGCAGGTGCTAGCTAGCTTGCTCCAGAGAATTAGTTACCATTTTTAGTAAATTAGAAAGACTGAATTGTTAGGCATGAACATATTTTTTATTCTATAAAATTAAAACTTATAAATTTAAATAAGTTTTAATATGAAAGACAATAAATTAAATAAATATATGAGTTTCTACAATTTAAAAAAAATAATTATAATATTATAAATTTTGACCACCAAATAAAGATATATATCGGACAAACATATATGACTCCCGGGTCTAAGGATTCATAAATCATTGATTAGCCTAGCTTGGTGTAATCAGGATTCAAATCATTGTACTAAATTACTATAACGCCATGTACATGTTCTACCTTCGATTGGGCAAAGTTTTATGTTAATAGAAATTATTTGAAAATAATATAGGACAATAGATATATTATTTCGAGATTTTGATTCCATAGAAAGAATCAAAATAAATTAGAAAATTTAAAGAACTAATCACCGTATCTCCCAATAACCTGTACTTAAATATCAAAAGAAAAAAAAATGTGACATTAGGGATTGAGAGAAATTATTAATACGATACTTTTTAAACTTTATGCAGTTGAAAGAAAAAGTGAAAGAGAAAATGAAAGCGAAAGGAAAACAAACACAAAGTTATTTTTTTTAGGCTATGGCTGGTTTAATATCTTGAAGAGTTTTTTGGAAGAAGTTACTTTCTCCTCAAATTTGTGAATGCAGAGTCAGGATTCCTTCTCAGATATCAGCGCAAATGAGACACTTAATTTGGTCGCCATAGAGCTCTCATTCCTATATGATTTGCTACATATGACGGTAGTCCACATGCACTACAATTTAGACCGTATATGAAATTCACACTTTTTCATCGGTATTCGAAAAAAAAAACGAAATTAATTTCAGATATTAGCCTCGAAAGTAGAAAATTGCCCATTTTTTTAATTCACCTTGGTGTGCTTATTCCGGTGAATATTGCAACTGTCATTCTCATGAGCAAACAACAAAATCGACTTTTATATTAACACAATTTTTCATTCTTAACATTAAACTTGAAACTGTAATTTGGACTCAAATATAACATGCATGAATGACCCAATTTTTTTTTTTTGAAATAAATTATGTCATTGGAGAAACCGAAAAATATTATTGAGAATGATCAAATATATATATATATATATATCACTTGCTTGTTCCGGCTTGTGTAGAGCAGTTGTTAGTATGATGCGAGTTTCTTCTAAGAGTTTTAACCTCATAATATTGGATCAACTATCTGGATCAAGTCCAAAGATAATTCCTATTTCCTCTTTTAATTTCGATCTTATTATGACAACAATGTCATAATAAGATTTTTCGCTAATCAATTGTATACATTTAAGATTAAGATGGCATGAGATCGTTCAGGATGGCCAGACCAGAATCAATCTATTTATATTGATGTCTTTTGAATATGAACCGAGTTTTAGGCTCTATCGATCCTTATATCATTATCAGTTCTTCCAATATTAACTCGTTAACTCGTTAACTGCTCGAAAAAAAATTATATTATGTAATATTTTCATTGTACAAATGAAGTCTTTTTAGCAAAACTACGTATGTGTCTTTGACGGAAATGAAAACAAAGAAAATAAAACATTATATTGGAAAAGAGAACAAAATTAGAAATAAATAATTTGATAAAGAAAAATTTGTAAGAATTTTAATGGAAAATTGTTATCAATAAGCCTATAATTAATGAACATAGTCGATAAGAACTCGAAACATTTTATAATTTAAAGAGAAAATTTATTTCTGTAATTTTAAACCATACTTAAAAAGCACAAACAACATGAATAATAAAAAGATAGCACTAATGCAGCACGTAAAATAAAGATTGTATATCGATAATGAAAAAACATAACTATATAGTGGCTGTTCAGAACATTAGAATTAAAGATCTCATTTCTGTAGTAGTGATGGAAGTGTTTTTTTGTTTAGAAATTTAATGGACACCTCCATTTTAATAAAAGAGGATATTGGTCAATGCAATTTTTAAAATAATTAAATAAAAGATAAAATAAACAAAAAGGAGATAGAAGAAAGAAAGTTAAGTTTGTATGAGGATATTGGATATTATGATGTATTCATAGGAAAATTGGCTGTTTTGAAAGTTTGGATGGGCACACTGGAAAATTTTCTTTTAATTAAATATACAAAAGTATTTGGTATCATATTCATAATGCTCAATAAATGAACAACAATGGACATAATTAATTTTAAAAAATATATTTCACAAAGTTCGTAGAAATTTGAAGAAGCACAACAAACATGAAAAAAAAAAAAGTAGCTCAGCTTTTAACTAAAATTAATCGCTCTTTGCTTCAAGTTATTCTGTTGGTACTGGTGCGGACCAATTGATACTGGTACGGATCAGTTGGTACTGGTACGGACCAATTAGGTGACTAGTTGCGGATCTAGCTCCGCACATGTAAACACAGCGGAACAAGAGCAAATTGCACATGGACTCCTCCGGGTTTCAATATTGTTCAAGCTTATAATCTTTTGATTCATTACCCACCTCGCAAAAGATAACTCAGTTAAGTGTTAGGAATTAATGGGGATCCTACCCTCATTAGTTCGCTGGCTTGAAAGAAAATTTGTCGTGATTATTGTAATAATCAAGGACAGTATGCTCTTAGTAAATTTGTCCTAATGAGCCTAAAAGATATGCTGGGTTGTGCAAATTTGCTTGCTACTCTAATTTGTTTGAGTTTGTATAATATACATCTTTTTAAGGAACTTTACTAGCCATTAATTGCCCATTGGTACAGCCACCAAGTGCACTGGCATAACTAGTAAATCCACCGGTGCAGTCCACACAATATCTATAAAAATTAGTTTACCTACTCGACGAACTCACGATTAAGTTCCATACTCACAAGTGAACAACACAGTTAATGATCTAACAGAAAGGAATTTAATCATCGGTACTAGTATTAGCCGGTGTACAAGTATATTGTTAGCAATAACAAGGACCTATGAGTGAGGCTACGGTACTATGCATAGCACGGACCCATCCGTGCTACGGCTCAATATTTGAGTTTTTAAAATCCTAACGGTTGATCCGAACCGTTCAACATGATTATAAAATGAATATCTACTTGCAAACCAAATTTACATTTTTTCAAATTTTTTTACTATTTTTTTAGATAAGTAGAAAATCACTTGATCTGAAAATTCTGGACCATCCAAAAATAGTGATTTTCTACCTATCTAAAAAAATAGTAAAAAAAATCGAAAAAATGTAAAATTTGGTTTGCAAGTACATATTCATTTTATAATCACGTTGAACGGTTTGAATCGACCATTAGAATTTTATAAACTCAAATATTAAGCCGTACCACGGACCTAATCCGTGCTATGCATAATACCGTAGCCTCACTCAGGACGTATTATATATTTTTGGCAAGTTTTGAAGGCTCACATGCAAATTTTGTGAATTTTGACGGTTCTCCTACTAACAACTTAACTTCATGACTTTTAAATAAGAAACACTTCCATCACTACTACAGAAATAAGAAAAATGCTTAATTCATGACTTAATTTTAGACCTCAACCAAATATATGAATAACAGAAACCTCACCATAATAAGAAGCGGTAGTTAACGCCTTCAATAATCAATACATAACATAAAAAAAGAGGAGAATTAACTTTGTAATAAAGTACATCATAACTGGACCATTTAAATGGTCCCACTTTCAGACCGACTACCCACTTAAAACTTTCAGACCGACTACCCACTTCAAAGTGCGTCTGAGCAAGGATTAGAATAGATTTCTCCTATTTTTAAGTTCCTTCAAGTGGTTCATCAAAAGTCAAAATTATATTTATTTATCATATTTTCCATTTTCTTATGAGAGGATTTATTTTTTAATTTTAAGAAAATCTAACAAACAAAAAATAACCAAAAGAAATAGTTTAAGAAAAAAAAATCCTATTCACAAAAGCAAAGAAAAAAAAATATATACTGCAACCCTCTCAAGAATCACTAGTACACAACAGTACCAGTGAAATATTTACATGTTAAATAAACTAAACTATAATATACACATATATACTTCTGATAAATTCAAAAGGTTATAGCATATATTCAAGTAGTACTATGAGATATTCGATCATAAAAGGTGCCATGTACCTTCACCGTCGTCATCTTGAAAATACGACTCAAGTTCTTCATTTGAATCTTCTTCATCATCTATCATCAGTTCATCAAACTCCTCATATGATAAGGCCCAAAACTCATCTTTCATACTGTCATTTGCAATTTGTGATTCTTCATTGTGTTTAAACAAACCTTTTTGTCTATGGAGCCTGTAACTTTATTTTAACACCAACATGTTAATAGCAGGAGTGAGGCTACAACTATGAATAGTGCATATATATTGATCTGTACTATGGATCAATATCTCTATTTTAAAAGTCCAGACAATTAATCTGAACCATTCAACATGATTCCATATAAAAGTGTACTTGTAGATCAAATTTTATATTTTTTAGAATTTTTAAACTATTTTTTAGATAATTAGAAAATCACTTTATCTAAAGAGATTAGACCATTCAAAGTAGTCATTTTCTACCTATCTAAAAAATAGTAAAAAAATTCTAAAAAAATGTAAAATTTAGTATGAAAGTACATTTTCATATGAAAATCATGTTGAATAGTACAGATCAGCTATTTAGTCTTTGAAAATAAATATATAGATCAGTAGTATGGAACAATCCGCGCTATGCATAATACCATAGCCTCACTCTAATAGCAGAACATATTATTGGACTATTGAAAATCTTTAATTATTATGTTTCAGGTGGCTTCCATTTTGCATTTCTGGATCCTTTTTTTTGTCAAAATTGCAGACTATGGTTACAAGCCTTGGTTAGGCCCTTTCTGGTTAGTATTGAAATATATATATATATATATATATATATATATTTCTCATAAAATTGAAGATGCACAAAGCTACAACAATTTTAATTAATTCCTAATAGAATATAGACTAGAATCTTTTTGTAATCGATTCTGTATTGATTTTCATTAATATGTAATCTACACTAGAGAGTTAAATATCCCTAAACTACGGTTACCAGCCTTGGTTAGGCTGGTAGAGATTAAGTGAGATGCTCTCCAGTGTAATAAATACTGGACATGTCCAGTGATCATCTAACAATTCCCAATTCCATTTGTACAAATAACGAGAGAGATTAAAAGGAGAAATTTAAAAGTTGATACATACCTTCTTCTTCGACGCAACAAAGCAGCTTCACGCCGCTTGCGTTTCAACTTCTCCCTGGCATTCTCATAAAACCGCCTTCTCCTCCATTCCCTAAACAACCCCATTCTCACAATCTGTCTATCAAACCGATCAAGTCTCTCCTCCATGTCGTCTTCTTCATCCACCACCACCTCCACATTGAAATTTCTCTTCTTGGCGCACAATAGTATGTTTCTCTCTCTCCTCTCCAGTTTCAGCACCAGTGATGACTGTTTGCTGGTTCCTGGCATCGGGATTTGGAGAAGAGGAAGGGGGTTGCTGGTGGTTAGAGATCGGAGCATCGATCGTAGTAGTACGCTCTTTGATCAAAGAATTCTTCTCGCATCGTTGGTTAATCGGCGCGAGTTCTAACGAGGTCGCGATTGATCACGATCGTTACAGGCAATTCGTTTCTTTCCGGTTTCAGTAACTCAAATTTTGAATTTAGATCTGAGCCGTGAGATCTACTTTAGCACGAATGTTCAAGGAGGCCCTGCAGTCCACCTCAGGACGGATTAGTTCTGATTCTGATCGAACGGTCTGGAACTAAACCGAAAGTTTGAGTTACTTCAGAGGATCCGGACTCTTGCTGACTGCTGACGTGAGTAAAGCAATGCAGAGAAAGCCACACTTATTAGGGCCTTTGACCGGCCCACTAATGGGTGCAACAGAGCCCGTTATGTTTTTTGTAACACTTCAATTAAAATTTTAAATGAGAAAATTTTATGTACATTCTTCAAAAAATTTAAAATTACGTATTTCTCCTAAAATTTAAGATATTATAATTATTCTTTTAAATGGTAAACACGCCGTCTAATATTGTCTTTTATAATTATTCTTTTATGTTAAAATTAATTTTAAATTTATAAAGATTTAATTTTATTCTTTATTAAATGAATAAAAAATATGTGCATGCCTAACAATTCAGTCTTCTAATTTACTAAATTGTGAGGACTATAGTTAATTTCCTTTTAATTTGATGAAAAAAAATTAGAAGAATAAAATTGGGAAAACACAATATCCAACCGAAATGATACTGAAACAAAAGAAGTACCAGTTAAGAACTACAAGCTTCAAATGACTAAAAAAAATAATTGAACAAAAACAAAAATTACAAAATAATAGAAGCCTAGCAAGTTAATATCAGCTGTTACCAAATTTACAACAGCAAACTGATACACATATTTCCCCAGAAGAACAATAGTCATACTGGCACTTTCTCACCAAAAGCAGCAGCATAAGCTTCACCAAGCCCAGGCACATCCTTCTCATACGGCACGACATAGATCTCGCGGAAGCGCCTTTCAGAAGCCAAACAAGCACTGAAAAAACTGCACTTTTTCATCGGTCCCTTGCTTTGCAGTGTACTCAGTACAGTATACCTCGGGATCAATACATTTTGTAAGCTACACCCGAGTATCCGCGGTCGCAAAGCTATGCTCCTTGCCTCAAACCCAGCTTTACCGATAAGAAAGTTCATACTCGACTTCACATTCTCCTCTGATAATCCGAGTACCACAGGGTATACTTCCGGAAGGCAGCACAAACCTCTTCCTGCGACCAGCCATATGTGTTCTTGAAGAACTCTGCATTGCTTTCAATTTTACCTATGCTAAAATTAGCAATAGCATACAACCCCCATAGAAACATCCCGGATCCCCTTGGAATCCCCAGCTCCTCAATTAGATCGAGTATCTGCCTTAAAGAAACCAGGTTACGGCAAAAGCAGTTTCTTTCCCCTAACAATGAAACCATATCTTCATTCGACAATCCATATTCTTTCAGTAAATTTATTCTCGGAAGAATATGCTTGTCAATGTGCAATGCAAACAGGAAAGGATTTCTTGAAATAATCTTCAACAAAGCCTTGTCGTTGTTACTGACAAAATCTCTCCAAAACAGTACGCGGGCAAGAGTGTCTTTCAATTGAAGTGCAACCGGGTTGTATCGGATCATTTGAACCAGTACTTCTCCAGGGATCCCCTTTTCCATCATTTCACGCACCTTTGGTCTCAGGATCTTATCTGCATTGGATCCCAGAAGAGCTGGCCGGCGTGAAACAACAGATTTGATCTGAGCATGAGATAAGCCAGTATCAATTAGGACCTTTACCACTGCATCAGGCCGTGCCGGGGACTTGATCGCCGTAAGATTACTATCCGCGGAGGCCTTGAGCGCTCGATCGAGAGAGAAGCCGAAGGAGGAGATAAGATAGTCGGCAATAAAAGGCAACTCATGAGGCTGAGTTTGGGTTGAAAGAGGAGAGCGGAGGAGATGGTGGTAATGGCATTGGAGAGGAGAGAAGAACCTGTAGTAGATTGCTCTCTTTAATTGAGAAGAAAGATGGGAACACATGGTTTAATTGCGAAATGAAGGCGACAATTGACTCTTTTCCTCTTTTTTTCTTTAATTTTTGGTAATTGGTACAACAGTAACAACAGGCGGATAGTCGAGCACAGCACAGAACGGTTAGAAACCCTCCATTTTATACTCGAGCACAAAAGAAGCCAACTAAGAAAGAATGACTTATCAAGCCTTCAAAACACCACAGAATGGAATAAATCATTTCCCGGAACTTGATTGATGCCTTCAAACCAAAACAGTACAAAGGTATGTTGAAATAGACTCAGAAAGAGGAAAAGACAAAAATATACACTTCTCAGCATGTATTTAGGAACTCAGCAATAGATGCAATGAAATGTGTCAAATTCTGCTCTTGTGATTGATGAAGACAGATGGGCATCCCTACAATTAATATAATAATTTACAGCATAAGAGTACAGCAAATTAAAACAACAGTATTATAATAAAATTTCTCCTAAATTTGAAGAATTCCGTAGAAAAAAGTTACATATAGATGATCAAATATCTTCATAGAACTGCTCCCTCAAAGGTACAACCATCGATCTAGGGTTTACCATCAGCGAAGAAATCTCTTCTATAAGAGAATAACAAGAGCGATGCGATTTAGATTACTTACAAGAGATAGAAGAAGCCGAGGGAGTGCTTGGAGGGGTTGAGCTGAGAGAGGAGAGACTCAAGTTGCGCCAACTCTTCGGGCTTCGTCAGGGCTTGTATCAATGTTACCATCATTTTGCTATTTTGCGAGAAAAGAGGAATGGGCTTTTATTGGGCCGGATTACACAAGACTAATAATAGATCACTTTCTGAAATAGTTAAGAAGATGTCATAAAAATTCTTCACATAGTTTCAGCTCTTAAGTTAAAACATATAATTAATTAAGTTATCATGGATGAATCAACTGATTGCTTAATTAGTGGATGTAAATTGCACAGTGTAAGATTCGACTGGAGAACCTATTTCAGTTTACAAATTATTACTAGAAGAACCGATTTTTTTTATTAATATCCATAATTAAATAGAAATACAGAAATGCCCACGATTTTTTGATATTTTTAAAAATGCCCAAACCGCTGAGATTCTCAGCGGTCCACTTTCTTTCATAACCATCAGGAATCTCGGCGGTCTAGAAAAGAAAGTGGATCGCTGAAAACTCAGCGGCCTGAGTACCTATATAAATAAACAGGCAGAGGTCCAGTTTTACACTCTCTCTCCTCTCTCTCTCTCTCTCTCTCTCTTTGCCAATCTTGTAAGTCTCTATTTTTTGTAACTATTATTTTGTAGTTCAAATTAGTTAGAAATTAGTTAGATATGTACCAAATTAGTTAGAAATGTTCAAATTTAGTATAATTGTTATATATGAGTATGGCTAATTTGCTTCCGGAAGCATTTCGACCGAGGTGCTTACGGGGGCATATCTTAGTATTTGATATTCAAACAACAAATTCAAACCGTTAGATGTTCAATCTATATTAAAATGTACTTGGAGACCAAATTTTACTATTTATTAAGCTGGTTTGAAAACAGTTGTTTTCAATGGTGCAGAAATTTAATAAAAACAGCGGTTTTCAAACCAGCTTAATAAATAGTAAAAAAATTCCCAAAAATGTAAAATTTAGTCTCCAAGTACATTTTAATATAGATTGAACATCTGACAGTTTGGATTTGTTGTTTGAACATCAAATAGTAAGATATGCACCCGTAAGCACCTCACCGAAATGCTTCCGGAAGCAAATTAGCCATACTCATCTATTAGTATAATTAGTTATAAATTAGTATAATTAGGTATCTATTAGTATTATTAGTTATCAATTATTATGTAATTAATGTTTTAGCATATAATTACATGTTCTCATAAATACCTATTCTCACATAATTCACCTTCTTTGTCTATGACTTCTCAGGTACCATCTTAGTGGATTCGGGTACAAAAATCCAGAGAAGTATGACACTGCTATCGCCCCAGAAAATCCAAGAAAAAACCTGAAAACCACAATCCATTTGAACCAATGATCTTCACTATTCTCTTCCCCTTGTGCATCTAAATCTCCGTCACTCACCTCTGACGGGTTATCGGATCCACACGGAACCTGGATCTGAATCCCACACAACCCGCTATTGTTTGTGTAGGATGCTATATCCATCATGGATTACCTTTGTCTGGAATCCGACCCATTCACCTGTTATAACTCAGATCCAGTGTTGTTAACTCGTTCAAACTCTCAAAGGAAGGAGGTATAGACCCGCTAAGCCTATTATGCGACAAAGCAAACTTTCTAGTTTACCTAAATGCCCGAAATTAGCTGGTATCCTTCCTTGTATCATGTTATATGACATGTTAAGAGATTTCAGGCCTTTGAGGTTACCCAATTCAATTCAGGCCTTTGAGGTTACCCAATTCAATTGGAGCCCAAGTTGTCAAAAAACAAAAGGAGGTTAGAAAACAGCAAATGTCCCTTTATTAAAAAGTGACATTTGCAAATAAAATGAAAAAGAGAAAGATACAGCAAATAAATTAGAAGAATGGAATTGAGAATACCCAATATCCAACTGAAATGATACTGGAACCAAAGAGGTACCAGTTAAGAACTCCTACAAGCTTCTAATGAGTAGAAAAATAATTCAACAAAAACTAAAACTTACAAAATAATAGAAGCCTAGCTAGTTACAAAGAGGTACCAGCATAAGCTTCACTAAAAATTACAAAGAGGTACCAGCATAAGCTTCACCAAGCCCAGGCACATCCTTCTCATACGGCACAACATAGATCTCGCGGAAGCGCCTATGAGAAGCCAAACAAGCACCGTAAAAACTGTAATTTTTCTTCAGTCCCTTACTTTGCAGTGCACTCAGTACAGTATACCTCGGGATCAATACCTTTTCTAAGCTACACCCGAGTAACCGCGGTTGCGAAGCAATTCTCCTCGCCTCAAACCCAGCTTTATTCATAAGAAAGTTCATACTCGACTTCACATTCTCCTCTGATATTCTGAGTACTGGAGGGTACTTCCGGAAGGCAGCACAAACCTCTTCCTGCGACCAGCCATATGTGTTCTTGAAGAACTCTGCATTGCTTTTAATTTTACCTATGCTAAAATTAGCAATAGCATCTAACCCCCATAGAAACATCCCGGATCCCCTTGGAATCCCCAGCTCCTCAATTAGATCGAGTATCTGCCTTAAAGAAACCAGGTTACGGCCACAGCAGCTTCTTCTACCTAACAATGAAACAATATCTCCATTCGACAATCCATATTCTTTCAGTAAATTTAATCTGGGAAGAATATGCTTGTCAATGTGCAATGACGTTACAAAAAAATTACTCGAAATAATCTTCAGCAAAGCCTTGTCGTTGTTCTCGACAAAATCTCTCCAAAACAGTAGGCGCGTAAGATTGTCTTTCAATTGAAGTGCAGCCGGGTTGTATCGGATCAATTGAACCAGTACTTCTCCAGGGATCCCCTTTTCCATCAATTCACGCACCTTTGGTCTCAGGGTCTTATCCACACTGTATCCCAGAAGAGTTGGTCGGAGTGAAACAACAGATTTGATCTGAGTATGGGATAAGCCAGTGTCAGTTAGAAACTTTACCACTGCTTCAGGCCGTGCCGGGGACTTGATCGACCTAAGATGACTGTCTGCCGCAGCCTTGAGCGCTCGATCGAGAGAGAAGCCAAAGGAGGAGATGAGATAGTCGGCAATAAAAGGCAACTCCTGGGCATGGGTTTGGGTTGAAAGAGAAAAGCGGAGGAGATGGTGGTAATGGCATTGAGGAGAAAAGGAGGAGGAGTAGATTGCTCTCTTTAAAAGAATATGAGAACACATGGTTTAATTGTGAAAGTAGTAGTCCGATCAGAAAGAGACTGTTAACTACTACGAAGCAAGAATCCGGTTGCCACCCTCGGCAATGGCGACAATGCGACTCTTTTCCTTTTTCTGGTAATTGGTACAACAGGCGGCGCAGGTTTTTCCGACAGGTGGGAGTCGCTAGATATGAGGGTTTTGGAATCCATATCCTCTCCGGTACCGTAAAAGATTCCCTTCATTTTACGGTTTGAGATTAACTCCCAGCTGGTTTGAGATTCGGGCTGACAGAGGATCAGTATTATTGGGCTTCGAGATTCGTGCCAATTTAAAAAGAACGGTCCTGATATTGTAAAAGATTTCCTATTACGGTACCGGGAGTGATGTGAATTCGAGGTTTTGACCATTTTGGACTGGATAAACTAATGTTATCGGACTCGGACCGGTCCGGTAAAATTTGATTTCCTGATTAGACCTTTGGATCAGCCCATCTGAATATCTGATTACTAGTTTATTTAAATATTTAATATTTATATATACGCGAGATATAAAGATTCTTATCAAATAATCATGTTTTTTTATATAATATTTGTAAAAATTGTTACATACATGTTAACCAATGTCATATATGATCGAATTTACATGTATGTCTAAAACATTTTAGGGTATGTACAAATTTTGTAAGAAAAAAAACAAATCCTAACGGTATATTTCTTTCACATGTGTTTGCCATCTAAGAATCAAGAGCCTAGTGAACATGTCTAAAACCGCCGAAATTTTTATTAATAGAAAATAAAATAAAAAATATCGATATTGAAGAACGTTTTCGCTGGAATTCGAGATGTGGTAAAAACGTGATGGTCCATAACGTCCAGGGCATTGTAGTTGAACGTTATAAACCATAACGTCCAGTTAATCTGATCGCTGATCTCTAATTAACAAAAAACACTGTAGCTGGATGTTACGGTCTGTAACATCTAGCTACAGTGATTTTTTTCAGAAAAATCGCAAACTGAAGCAAGCAATAAAAAAAAAAAACACTGTATCTGGATAACATCCAACTACTGTTTTTTGTTAGTTAGAGATCATTAGCGATCAGATTAACTGGGCGTTATCGACCATAACGTCCAGCTACAGTGCCCTGGACGTTATGGACCATCATGTTTTTGCTACATCTCGAATTCCAGTAAAAACGTTCTTCAATGTCAATATTTTTTTTTCTATTAATAAAAATTTCGGCTAAAACCGGGTTTTCTTTAAAACAAGTTATCGTTTTTTGTCACAAAACAGCTAATTAATTCGGTTTTTATTGGTTCGATAACAAAAACAGTCTACTAATTACTAAACAAATCAAACCGCAAAAGAGTCCGAGTCCTATTTATTTCAATCTAGCCATCAGTTCCGGTCCGGTTTTAATAACACTGAGATAAACTTATTTAAAATCTTTGCAAAACAGCATTGACTCGTCAAAAGAATCCAATACCACACCAACAATGGTATTTTTATTTATTTATTTTTTGTAAATTTTTTTGGGGAACCAGCACAAGCAGTAGTAATAAAAAAAAAGGTTACAGGTTTGTTTAATTTTTTTTTTAAAATCATGTAACATTTTACCTATCTAAAAGATAGATAGCAAAAAATATATATAAATGTAAAATTTGAAAGTAAATTTTTTTATGAAAATAATATTGCACAGTTTAGATTGATTATTTGAATTTTCAAAACGTAGATCATGATAGAGGTAAATTTAGGATTTCTATCAGGATGGGTCAATAAAATAGCTAATCAGATTCAAATAATTAATTAGATTCAAACCCATTAGTTAATCAAGTTTAAAGAAAGAAAGAGAAAAGGGATTAAGTGATAAACCCTAATATAATTCTAATTTAGCATTTACCAATCAAAATTCAGTGAATTAACTCTAATTTTAACACTGATTATTAATCAAAAATAAAAAAATCACCAAATAAAAAAGACTATTAGCAAGAATTTTCACACACCGGCAAACAAAATCAATTTGGTCATAGTTTTCAAAATCAGAATCGAAGTCAGAATTGGTAATTTGGCTATAGAATCGGAATCAGATCGGAAACTCTGGATTTTTTTTTTTTTTTAATGTAACCCTGTTTTATGTCAAAAAAAATAGGAAACAAATAGAAAAGGGTTGGCGTTAGGGCTGCACAAAAAATTCATAGTTCGTAATTCGATTCGAATTTGATTCGAAAATGTTTGTAAAAAATTCGATTCGAAATTGAGTTCATTCGAAATTAATTCAAACCAAACTTAGTTCGAAATTAATTCAAATCAAACTCAAACTGGACCTAATTCGTTCGAAATAGGTTTGCAAACCAAACATAGTTCGAAATTAACTCAAACGTGAACTGTTGATTTCCGCTGAACTTTAATGTTTTATTTAGAATAAATATTTAGGTTTGTAATAATTCTAGGACTTTGGTGATTGTTCTATTGTTCTATTGATATTTAAATTGTACTTTGAATACTTTGGATATTTAAAAACTTTGATGATATTGCTCCCGTTGGCTATTTGGAAAACTTTGGATTCTGTGATTGTACTAAACTTTGGTGTTCGATATAAATTTTCGTATTTGTAATGAACTTTGATATAAACATTGGTGTACTGTGTAATTAGAATTCATAAGGTCTGAGTTGTTGTAATTTCGAACTATGGCCCAACTATAAGTCATAACTCGTAAGTCGTAACAAAGTTCATAAAAGTTCGAAATTGAGTTCGTAAAAAAATTGATTCGAAATTGAGTTCGTTCGAAATTAATTCAAACCAAATTTAGTTCGAAATTAATTCAAACTAAATTTAGTTCGAAATTAATTTAAAGCAAACTCCAGTTTGGAGGTAAGTTCGATTCGGTTCGGTTTGTTTGCAGCCCAAGTTGGCGTGTTATTGGTTTTTTTTACAGTCAAAAGTTGTTTAAGGTATTTAAATAAGTTTATCCAGTCAAAATGTCAAAACCCTCGAAATCAACTTAGCTCCGTAAACCCTTCGCCGCCTGTTGTTGTGCCAAAAAGGAAAGAAAAAGAGAAACAATCAATCGGATTCTTATCATCTCCGCTTACACGCCACGACTCAACAACCATGTCTTCCCATCTTTCTTCTCAATTAAAGAGAGCAATCTACTCCTCTTTCTTCTCTCCTCCCCAATGCTATTACCATTACCACCATCTCCTCCGCTCTCCTCTTTCAACCAAAACCCAGCCCAAGGAGTTGCCCTTTATTGCCGACTATCTCATCTCCTCCTTCGGCTTCTCTCTCGATCGAGCGCTCAAGGCCTCGGCGGACAGTCATCTTACGGCGATCAAGTCCCCGGCACGGCCTGAAGCAGTAGTAAAGTTCCTAATTGATACTGGCTTATCCCATTCTCAGATCAAATCTGTTATTTCACTCCGGCCAACTCTTCTGGGATCCAATGCGGATAAGATCCTGAGACCAAAGGTGCGTGAAATGATGGAAAAGGGGATCCCTGGAGAAGTACTGGTTCAAATGATCCGATACGACCCGGGTGCACTTCAATTGAAAGACACTCCTGCTCGCATACTGTTTTGGAGAGATTTTGTCAGTAACAACGACAAGGCTTTGTTGAAGATTATTTCAAGAAATTCTTTCCTGTTTGCATTGCACATTGACAAGCATATTCTTCCGAAAATAAATTTACTGAAAGAATATGGATTGTCGAATGAAGATATGGTTTCATTGTTAGGGAGAAGAAGCTGCTTTTGCCGTAACCTCGATTTTATAAGGCAGATACTCGATCAAATTGAGGAGCTGGAGATTCCGAGGGGATCCGGGATATTTCTACTGGGTTTAAAAGCCATCGGTAATTCTAGCAAAGGTAAAATTAAAAGCAATGCAGAGTTCTTCAAGAACACATATGGCTGGTCACAGGAAGAGGTGTGTGCTGCCTTCCGGAAGTACCCTCCGGTACTCACATATTCAGAGGAGAAAGTGAGTTCGAGTATGAACTTTCTTATCGGTAAGGCTGGGTTTGAGGCAAGGAGCATAGCTTTGCGACCGCGGATACTTGGGTGTAGCTTACAAAAGGTATTGATCCCGAGGTATACTGTACTGACTACACTGCAAAACAAGGGACTGATGAAAAAGTGCAGGTTTTTAAATGCTTGTTTGGCTTCTGAAAGGCGCTTCCGCGAGATCTATGTCGTACCGTATGAGAAGGATGTGCCTGGGCTTGGCGAAGCTTATGCTGCTGCTTACGGTGGAAAAGTGCTGGTCTGACTATTGTTCTTCTGGGGAAGAAATTATGTGTATCAGTTTGCAGCTGTAAATTTGGTAACAGCTGATACTAACTAGTTAGGGTTCTATTATTTTGTAATTTTTGTTTTTGTTCAATTATTTTTTCTAGTCATTAGAAGCTTGTATTTCTTAACTGGTACCTCTTTGGTTCCGGTATCCTTTCAGTTGGATATTGGGTATTCTCAATTCCATTCTTCTAATATATTTGTTGTATCTTTCCCTTTTTCATTTTATTTGCAAATGTCACTTTTTAATAAGGGGGGTGTTTTCTAACCTCTTTTTTTGACAACTTGGGCTCCAGATCTGATATGGGTAATATTTTATTTGGCAGCTGTGCATATATTTTCACAGAATAAGAATAATTATTAAAATAAAATGTAATTGATATTGCCTATGGGTCCTATACTGGTAAAATATATTGTACCTTGAGGGAGGGCCTGGAGGATATGGTAATATGCATAGTGCAGATTGGAGAAGCGCCTAGCGACCATGCAACTTACATCGGCACACCTGGGAAGGGAATCTTAGCCGCCTATGAATCAACCAGCACTATCGGCAAGCGCCTAGCTAGGATCAACGTGGAGAACATTGAGAAGAACTGCCGCAACCTACGTGAGTTTCTCTTCTTGACACCTGGTGCTCTTGAGTGCATCAGTGGTGTCATCCTCTATCCCGAGACTAAGGATGGTAAACTTTTGTTGATGTGTTAAATGAGAACGGCATCTTGCCAGGAATTGAGGTCAACATGGGCACCATTGCGATCGCCGGTACTGATGGAGAAACCACAACTCAGGTATTTAAATTATTATCTTCTCTTTATTGTTTATGGTTTTTGTGAGTTCGGTTTAACAAATGCTTGAATTGGTTTGTTGTAGGCTAAACAAGGCCAACCTTAAATAAATTTGCACTGAAACTATAACCTTTCTTTGATCATGATTTTAGGCCAAGCAGCTTGCCAAAAAAAAATAAAAAATCAAGGCCAAGCGGTGTATTAGAATACCAATTTTATATTTCATGAGTGAGGCTACCATAATTTGCAAAGCGCGGATTAGTCCGTGCTATAAATTTTTATTGGTTCTAAAATGAAATAATTTATCCAAACTGCTCAACATGATTTCCATATGAAAATGTATTTGGAGACCAAATTTCA
The DNA here is from genome assembly GCA_025461045.1 of Carex parvula. Classification (NCBI taxonomy): domain Eukaryota; kingdom Viridiplantae; phylum Streptophyta; class Magnoliopsida; order Poales; family Cyperaceae; genus Carex; species Carex parvula. The sequence continues at coordinate 1,829,960 of JAJGRW010000920.1, forward strand.
CATTTTGAAACTTTTTTAACTATTTTTTTAGATAGTGAAAACTACTTGATCTAAAAATTTGGACCATCCGAAAGTAGTGAGTATAAAGTACACAAGTTAACCATCATTTTCAGTTAAAGAAATAAGAATTTGGTGTAGCCATTTGCTCACAATAATTTTCTAAAAATGGATTGTCAAAACTGCATTCTTGCATGTATAACTGTCCCCAAAATCATGCCTGTTCATCACAGTTCTAGTTATAATAAAACTTTGATACTTGTCCACTGAAAAACATGTCGATCAATGGTTATTTCCATATAAAGAACACCCAATATAGTGTAGCCAATTAATTGTAATAAAAAGGACAAATCAGCATGCCAGAAAAGGACAAACTAGTCCATACTAGCTAAGCCACATCCCCTGAGTTGATGTTGACTTCCAGATTTAGCATTTTTTTAACTTTCTCAGTGGTTGAATCAGTTTTTTCAGGAAAATTATTGTGCTTTTGAGCTGGTTTCATTTAGTTTTGCTTGTGTGAAACCGATGTCAATGTGCTAATTGAGTAATTTTTAGATGTGATATCAATATGCTAGTACTTTAACACATCTAATAGATTGAAATATCAAAATAGAGATGAAAATCTTGTATATGGATTTTTCTTCAATTAAGAACAGGAAAACTTGATATTTTGGTTAAATTGATGAGCAACAAGTAATTTTTCTTTAAATTAAGTGGGTCAGTACTAAATAATGGAGAATTCAGTAGTATCTCATGGGTTTCAGTTGTCAATATTTTAGACTTCTATGTTTGCTTCAAGTAAAGTTTTATTTCTTGCTTTGATTTTATGTTAATTTTTCTAATTTAATAGTACTAATATGTTTAAAAACATATTTTGCAGGACGACAAAAGAGATATTCGAAGGGAGATTTTATATATTGTTTTTATTTGACACAATGTTTTGTATCGCAATTAAATACATTGGCTTATTCTAAAGACCAAAATTTATTTTTTCATTCTAAAATCCAGTTTTTTTATCTCAAGTAAATATTGCTTGTTGCTGTAATTTATTTTTATGCATCATTTAAAGGGATATCTTAAAATAAACATAAATATTTATGTCTCCAAGAACTTAACTTTTCCAATGGTAGCCTTATGGAAATAATAAGTCTATCTATAAAATAATATAAACTGAATCAATAAAACTTTTCCAATACTTGAGTATTTCCATAAACATTCATTATAAAATAATATAAACAAAGAGGAGGGTTCAAATGCCTCCATTTTTCATGCCTCCATCATGCCTCCATTTTTAAAAACTTTAATAACTCAAAATTTAATACTTAAAAGTCAAAATAAAACCGTTGGATATGATCTAAATCATTTTATCTATGCACGTGTAAAAAATTATGGCATTTCAATTTTGTTTTGGTTGTCATCAAGAGCTTGTAAAAAAACATTCTAATGTGGATAATTTCTAGACGTTGATTTTTCAACTTATTGATTCACATAAAAACAAAATCAAAATGTGATAATTTTTTATGAGCACATAGATAAAATGATGTAGATCATATCCAACGGTTTTATTTTGACTTTTAAGTTTTAAATTTTGAGTTATTAAAGTTTTTAAAAATGGAGGCATAGTGGAGGCATGAAAAATGGAGGCATTTGAACCCTCCTCATAAACAAATTACACAAAATATTTTCATCTCTCTACTTCACACTTATTTCCAACGGCATGGTGAGAGGTATTTCCATGAACTTTCAATAAAATATAATATTTGGTTTGTTTGGCGGGTCATGGGTCATGCAAAAATATTTTCAACGGCGGATAGGAAACAGCAGGGATTTTCAACCGCTACTATATCCATGAGGATACCGTTGGAAATTGCTAATGGTGTCAAAAATGCAATTTCATTTCCATCGACCCTTCCTCCGGTTGGTAATAACAATTGCTCATGTTGGAAAATTCTAGTAGTGGATTAAGCCTTCGTTAATTTGGATTTTTAACCATCTTGATATTATTGTTGATATTCATTGTTTAGAAAAATCTACTTACAATTAGATGTATAGTTGATAATTAAGCTGGATTTGAGTTTACTTTGCTGGACAATCAGGAACGTTGTTGCAGATTCATATCATGTTTTACCATACAACTAATCAGTGTTGTAAAATGCGGTTCATGCGGCCGCATATGCGTATGCGGTTGGCAATCGCATGAAAATCAATATGCGGTCCCAATATGCGGTTCCGCATATGCGGCCGCATATTCGGCCGCATATTTCTACCGCATATTTGGCCACATATTTCTACCGCATATTCGACCGCATATTACCGCATACCGCATATTACTGCATACCGCATATGACCGCATACCGCATATTACCGCATACCGCATATCACCGCATATCACCGCATATCACCGCATACTTGTTTATATATATATATATATCAATTCTCATTTTAAAACCCGCATATATAAATCCGCATGAAAATCCGCATATGCAGTCGCATACCGTATATGCGGTATGCAGTGGCCTTCCGCATACCGCATGGAAACCGCATTTGCAACTAATGAACCCTCTGCACAATAAAGAGGCACGTGGAGAAGTTAATAAATACTCATACCAGTTGCAATTAATAAAACTTTATTTAAGTTGTAACTTTTTCTTACTGGGTCTGGATGTCACTTTGTTGCTAGAGTATTGCATCAAGGGATACTGCTAATTCTACATAGGGATCTAACAATTCACAAAATGATCAGATGTATGACGGCATATGTGCCGGTTACGTGTTGATACTCACGTGTTCCGTATTGTAACTATCATTTAAAAATCTGATTAATGGTCTCGCGAGTCACGTGTAATTGAAACCGTTAGATCTTGATTGAATAATGAATCTTGAATAAACTACTATAAATTAAGTATTAAAAAAATAGTTAAATGTGACTAGTTACGTTTGGACACGTCACATGTGGTTACGGTGTGACTAACATGCCGTGACCATCCTTTCAAATTTGATCAAAACATGATAAATATAAATTTGAGCTAATCTCGACAAAGTACAATACGTAATCTTTTTTTTTTTTGATAAAAGGCAACGAAGTGTCCGTTTCATATTAGAAACAGAATTTTAATTACACATTTACTACTAATGGCATATGCCGCTAATCCCAAAGCTCAAACAGTGAGCCAAAACAAAACAAAACACATAAGCCCTTCGTTTAATATTCCACCAAAACACTGAAATTGAAAAATATATTCTAATTAAGCCACAATACGTAATCTAAGTGACGACATGACTAATCGAGTACAACACATATTAATATGATCCCAACCTAGTTGTGCTGGTTCATCAAAATAAAAATAAATAAATAAATAAAAATGTCAAAACACTCGAAATCAACTTTTTTTAGAGTCCAAGGTTGTTTAAGGTATTTAACTAAGTTTATCAAGTCAATATAAATAAAAATAAATAAATAAATAAAAATGTCAAAACCCTCGAAATCAACTTAGCTCCGCTAACGACGCCACCTTGTCGGAAACCCTTGGCCGCCTGTTGTGCCAAAAAGAGAAACAATCAATCGGATTCTTATCAGCTCCGCTTCTTACACGCCACGACTCAACAACCATGTCTTCCCATCTTTCTTCTCAATTAAAGAGAGCAATCTACTCCTCTTTCTTCTCTCCTCCCCAATACCATTACCATTACCACCATCTCCTCCGCTTTCCTCTTTCAACCAAAACCCAGCCCAAGGAGTTGCCTTTTATTGCCGACTATCTCATCTCCTCCTTCGGCTTCTCTCTCGATCGAGCGCTCAAGGCTGCGGCAGACAGTCATCTTACGGCGATCAAGTCCCCGGCACGGCCTGATGCAGTGGTAAAGTTCCTAATTGATACTGGCTTATCCCATTCTGAGATCAAATCTGTTGTTTCACTCCGGCCAATCCTTCTGGGATCCAATGCAGATAAGACCCTGAGACCAAAGGTGCGTGAAATGATGGAAAAGGGGATCCCTGGAGAAGTACTGGTTCAAATGATCCGATACAACCCGGGTGTACTTCAATTGAAAGACACTCTTGCTCGCATACTGTTTTGGAGAGATTTTGTCGGTAACAACGACAAGGCTTTGTTGAAGATTATTGCAAGAAATCCTTCGCTGTTTGCATTGCACATTGACAAGCATATTCTTCCGAAAATAAATTTACTGAAAGAATATGGATTGTCGAATGAAGATATGGTTTCATTGTTAGGGAGAAGAAGCTGCTTTTGCCGTAACCTCGATTCTATAAGGCAGATACTCGATCTAATTGAGGAGCTGGAGATTCCGAGGGGATCCGGGATGTTTCTATTGGGTTTAAAAGCGATCAGTAATTCTAGCAAAGGTACAATTAAAAGCAATGCAGAGTTCTTCAAGAACACATATGGCTGGTCACAGGAAGAGGTGTGTGCTGCCTTCCGGAAGTACCCTCCAGTGCTCACATATTAGAGGAGAAAGTGAGTTCGAGTATGAACTTTCTTATCAGTAAAGCTGGGTTTGAGGCAAGGAGCATAGCTTTGCGACCGCAGATACTCGGGTGTAGCTTACAAAATGTATTGATCCCGAGGTATACTGTACTGAGTACACTACAAACAAGGGACTGATGAAAAAGTGCAGCTTTTTAAATGCTTGTTTTGCTTCTGAAAGGCGCTTCCGCGAGATCTATGTCGTACCGTATGAGAAGGATGTGCGTGGGCTTGGCGAAGCTTATGCTGCTGCTTATGGTGGAAAAGTGCTGGTCTGACTATTGTTCTTCTGGGGAAGAAATTATGTGTATCAGTTTGCAGCTGTAAATTTGGTAATAGCTGATACTAACTAGCTAGGGTTCTATTATTTTGTAATTTTTGTTTTTGTTCAATTATTTTTTCTAGTCATTAGAAGATTGTATTTCTTACCTCTTTGGTTCCAGTATCATTTCAGTTGGATATTGGGTATTCTCAATTCCATTCTCTAATTTATTTGTTGTATCTTTCTCCTTTTCATTTTATTTGCAAATGTCACTTTTTAATAAGGGGGGTGTTTTCTAACCTCTTTTTTTTTTTTTTACAACTTGGGCTCCAGATCTGATATGTGTAATATTTTATTTGGCAGCTGTGCATATATTTGCACAGAATAAGAATAATTATTAAAATATAATGTAATTGATATTGCCTATGGGTCCTATACTGGTAAAATATATTGTACCTAGAGGGAGGGCCTGGATGCTATGGTAATATGCACAGTACAGATAGGAGAAGCGCCTAGCGACCAAGCAACTTACATCGGCACACCTGGGAAGGGAATCTTAGCGGCCGATGAATCAACCAGCACTATCGGGAAGCGCCTAGTAGCATCAACGTGGAGAACATGGAGGAGAACTGCCGCAACCTACGTGAGCTGACACCTGGTGCTCTTGAGTGCATCAGTATGTGTCATCCTCTATCACGAGACTAAGGATGGTAAACTTTTTGTTGATGTGTTAAATGAGAACGGCATCTTGCCAGGAATTGATGTCCACATGGGCACCATTGCGATCGCCAGTACTGATGGAGAAACCACCACTAAGGTATTTAAATTATTATCTTCTCTTTATTGTTTATGGTTTTTGTGAGTTTGGTTTAACAAATGCTTGAATTGGTTTGTTGTAGGCTAAACAAGGCCAACATTAAATAAATTTGCACTGAAACTACAACCTTTCTTTGATCATGATTTTAGGCCAAGTGGCTTGCCAAAAAAAAAATCAAGGCCAAGCGGTGTATTAGAATACCAATTTTATTTTTCAAGAGTGAGGCTACCATAATTTGCAAAGCGCGGATTAGTCCGTGCTATGAATTTATATTAGTTCTAAAAATGAAATAATAGATCCAAACTGTTCAACATGATTTCCATATGAAAATGTATTTCGAGACCAAATTTCACATTTTGAAACTTTTTTTACTATATTTTTAGATAGTGAAAACTACTTGATCTAAAAATTTGGACCATCCGAAAGTAGTGATTTTCTACCTACATGTAAAAATAGTAAAAAAATCTAAAAAATGTTATACTTGATTTCTTAGAACATTTTCATATGAAGATCATGTTGAATGTTTCATATTGACTATTTACATTTTAAAAATAGAGATATGGGTACATAGTACGGACCGATCCGCGCTTTACAAAGTACCATATCCTCACTCATTTCATTATTTTTTGCAAAAGTGAACAATGGAAGGCCATTAAGAATTCCTAGGCTGGTAAGAGAGGTACATAATTTGACAATGATTATATTGTTCTACTTGCAGGGCCGGTGCTGCCAGATGTACTACGCGGTTGGTGCCCGCTTCGCCAAGTGGCGTGCTGTCCTCAAGATTGGCCCGAACGAGGCATCTCAGCTTTCCATTGACCTAAACGCGCACGGCCTCGTCGCTATGCCATCATCTGCCAAGAGAACGGCCTAGTCCCGATTGTCGAGCCCGAGATCCTGGTCGATGGGTCCCACGACATCGACCGCTGCACTTACGTCACCGAGGTTGTTTTGGCTGCATGCTACAAGGCCCTCAATGACCACCATGTCCTTCCAGAAGGAACTCTTTTGAAACCCAACATGGTCACACCCGGCAAACAAAATCAATTCGTTCATAGTTTTCAAAATCAGAATCGAAGTCAGAATTGGTAATTTGCCCATAGAATCGGAATCAGATCGGAAACTCTGGATTTTTTTTTTATGTAAACATGTTTTGTATTAAAAAAATGAGAAACATATTGTCAAAAAATTATGTTAAGACTTAGGACCACTTCTTATACTAAAATAATTCACTAATAAAATAAAATATAAACATTTCAAACTAAAAATTGTGTAATCTTTGTTTTCTATAATCTTACATGATTTGTTTGCATATAAATGACTTTGTTAATTATACAAAGAACTGCTCTATGGACTTTTGGTCTAAAATAGAAACATTTGCTTTTTCAGGTGACCAAAAAAAAAAAACAAGGGTGACGCATATAAAAAAAGTTTGCATTAGGCAGGTACAATATGATTAAGCCTTCGTTAATTTGGATTTTTAACCATCTTGATATTATTGTTGGTATTCATTGTTTATAAAAATCTCCTTACAATTAGATGTATAGTTGATAATTAAACTGGATTTGAGTTTACTTTGCTGGACAATCAAGAACGCTGTTGCATATTCAGATCATGTCTTACCTTACAAGTGATGAACCCTATGCACAATAAAGCGGTTGAGGAATGTGGAGAAGTTAATAAATATTCATACCAGTTGTAATTAATAAAACTTTATTTAAGTTGTAACATTTTTCTTTTTACTGGGTCTAGATGTCACTTTGTTGCTAGAGTATTGCATCAAGGGATACTGCTACTTCTACATAGGGATCTAAAAAATTCACAGAATGACCAGATGCGTCACGACACATTTGCTGGTTACGTGTCGATACTCATGTGTTCCGTATTGTGACTATCTTTTAAAAATCTGATACGTGGTCTTGCGAGTCACGTGTAATTAAAACCGTTAGATCTTAATTGAATAATGAATCTTGAATAAACTACTATAAATTAAGTATGAAAAAAATTGTTAAACGTGACTAGTTATGTTTTGTATATGTCACATGGTTACAGTGTGACTAATATGCCGTGACTATCCTTTCAAATTTGATCAGAACATGATAAATATAAATTTGACCCAATCTCGACACAGTACAATACATAATCTAAGTCACAACATGACTAATCAAGCACAACACATATTTAGATCCCAATCTAGTTGTGCTGGTTCACCAAAATAAAAAAATAAAAAAAATAAAAATATACCAGGGTTGGCGTGAATTTGGATTCTTAGAAGTAACTCAATCTTTGGATTTTGGATCGTGACTGTCCGATTCAAAAACACGAAAATCCATTCCCGAAGTGAGCACACACATCCCGATGACGAAATCGAATTCGAATCGGACGGTCTCGATTCAAAACCGAAAGATTGGATTACTTTAGAGTATCCGGACCCGGTTGGCGTGGTATTGGTTTTTTTAGAGTCCAAGGTTGTTTAAGTTATTTAAATAAGTTTATCAAGTCAATATGTCAAAACCCTCGAAATCAACTTAGCTCCGCCAACGACGACACCTTGTCGTAAACCCTTCGCCTGTTGTGCCAAAAAGGAAAGAAGAAGAGAAACAATCAATCGAATTCTTATCTGCTCCGCTTCTTACACGCCACGGCTCAACAACCATGTCTTCCCATCTTTCTTCTCAATTAAAGAGAGCAATCTACTCCTCTTTCTTCTCTCCTCCCCAATGCTATTACCATTACAACCATCTCCTCCGCTCTCCTCTTTCAACCCAAAGTAGCAAGCTCCAGGAGTTGCCCTTTATTGCCAACTATCTCATCTCCTCCTTCGGCTTCTCTCTCGATCGAGCGCTCAAGGCCTCGACAGGCAGACATCTTATGGCGGTCAAGTCGCAGGCACAGCCTGAAGCAGTAGTAAAGTTCCTAATTGATACTGGCTTATCCCATTCTCAGATCCAATCTGTTGTTTCACTCCGGCCAGCTCTTCTGGGATCCAATGCGGATAAGACCCTGAGACCAAAGGTGCGTGAAATGATGGAAAAGGGGATCCCTGGAGAAGTATTGGTTCAAATGATCCGATACAACCCTGTTGTACTTCAATTGAAAGACACTCTTGCTCGCGTACTGTTTTGGAGAGATTTTGTCGGTAACAACGACAAGGCTTTGTTGAAGATTATTGCAAGAAATTCTTTCCTGTTTAAATTGCACATTGACAAGCATATTCTTCCGAAAATAAATTTACTGAAAGAATATGGATTGTCGAATGGAGATATGGTTTCATTGTTAGGGGAAAGAAGCTGCTTTGGCCGTAACCTCGATTCTATAAGGCAGATACTCGATCTAATTGAGGAGCTGGAGATTCCGAGGGGATCCGGGATGTTTCTATATGGTTTAAAAGCGATCAGTAATTCTAGCAAATGTACAATTAAAAGCAATGCAGAGTTCTTCAAGAACACATATGGCTGGTCACAGGAAGAGGTGTGTGCTGCCTTCCGGAAGTACCCTCCAGTATTCAAATATTCACAGGAGAATGTGAGTTCGAGTATGAACTTTCTTATCGGTAAAGCTGGGTTTGAGGCAAGGAGCATAGCTTTGCGACCGCGGATACTCGGGTGTAGCTTACAAAATGTATTGATCCCGAGGTATACTGTACTGAGTACACTGCAAAACAAGGGACTGATGAAAAAGTGCAGCTTTTTAAATGTTTGTTTGGCTTCTGAAAGGCGCTTCCGCGAGATCTATGTCGTACTGTATGAGAAGGATGTGCCTGGGCTTGGCGAAGCTTATGCTGCTGCTTATGGTGGAAAAGTGCCGGTCTGACTATTGTTCTTCTCGGGAAGAAATTATGTGTATCAGTTTGCAGCTGTAAATTTGGTAACAGCTGATACTAACTAGCTAGGGTTCTATTATTTTGTAATTTTTGTTTTTGTTCAATTATTTTTTCTAATCATTAGAAGCTTGTATTTCTTAACTGGTACCTCTTTGGTTCCAGTATCATTTCAGTTGGATATTGGGTATTCTCAATTCCGTTCTTCTAATTTATTTGTTGTATCTTTCTCTTTTTCATTTTATTTGCAAATGTCACTTTTTAATATGGGAGGTGTTTTCTAACATCTTTTTTTTTTTTTTACAACTTGGGCTCCAGATCTGATATGGGTAATATTTTATTTGGCAGCTGTGCATATATTTGCACAGAATAAGAATAATTATTAAAATAAAATGTAATTGATATTGCCTATGGGTCCTATACTGGTAAAATATATTGTACCTTGAGGGAGGGCCTGGAGGCTATGGTAATATGCATAGTGCAGATTGGAGAAGCGCCTAGCGACCATGCAACTTACATTGGCACACCTGGGAAGGGAATCTTAGTGGCCGATGAACATTGAGGAGAACTGCCGCAACCTACGTGAGCTTCTCTTCTTGACACCTGGTGTTCTTGAGTGCATCAGTGGTGTCATCCTCTATCATGAGACTACAGATGGTAAACTTTTTGTTTATGTGTTAAATGAGAACCGCATCTTGCCAGGAATTGAGTCAACATGGGCACCATTGCGATGGCCGGTACTGATGAAGAAACCACCACTCAGGTATTTAAATTATTATCTTCTCCTTATTGTTTATGGTTTTTGTGAGTTTGGTTTACCAAATGCTTGAATTGGTTTGTTGTAGGCTAAACAAGGCCAACTTTAAATAAATTTGCACTGAAACTACAACCTTTCTTTGGTCATGATTTTAGGCCAAGTAGCTTGCCAAAAAAAAAAAAAAATTCATGGCCAAGCGGTGTATTAGAATACCAATTTTATATTTCATGAGTGAGGCTACCATAATTTGCAAAGCGCGGATTAGTCCGTGCTATGAATTTATATTGGTTCTGAAAATTGAAATAATAGATCCAAACTGCTCAACATGATTTCCATATGAAAATGTATTTGGAGACCAAATTTCACATTTTGAAACTTTTTTTTACTATTTTTTTAGATAGTGAAAACTACTTGATCTAAAAATTTGGACCATCCGAAAGTAGTGATTTTCTACCTACATGTAAAAATAGTAAAAAAATCTAAAAAATGTTATATTTGATTTCTTAGAACATTTTCTTATAAAGATCATGTTGAATGTTTCAGATTGACTATTTACATTTTAAAAATAGAGATATGGGTACATAGTATGGACCGATCTGCGCTTTACAAAGTATCATATCCTCACTCATTTCATTATTTTTTGCAAAAGTGAACAATGAAAGGCCATTAAGAATTCCTAGGCTGGTAAGAGTGGTACATAATTTGACAATGACTATATTGTTCTACTTGCAGGACCATGATGACCTGGCCAAGTGCTGCCAGAAGTACTACGCGGCTGGAGCCTGCTTCGCCAAGTGGCACGCTGTCCTCAAGATCGGCCCGAACGAGCCATCTTAGCTTTCCATTGACCTAAACACGCACGGCCTCGCTCGCTATGCCATCATCTGCCAAGAGAACGGCCTAGTCCCAATTGTTGAGCCTGAGATCCTGGTCGATGGGTCCACGACATCGACCGCTGCACTTACGTCACTGAGGTTGTTTTGGCTGCATGCTACAAGGCCCTCAATGACCACCATGTCCTTCTAGAAGGAACTCTTTTGAAACCCAACATGGTCACACCCGGCAAACAAAATCAATTCGATCATAGTTTTCAAAATCAGAATCGAAGTCAGAATTTGTAATTTGCCCATCAAATCGGAATCAGATCGGAAACTCTGGATTTTTTTATGTAACCATGTTTTGTATTAAAAAAATAGGAAACAAATTGTCAAAAAATTATGTTAAGACTTAAGACCACTTCTTATACTAAAATAATTCACTAATCAAATAAAATACAAACATTTCAAACTAATAATTATGTAATCTTTGTTTTCTATAATCTTACTTGATTTGTTTGCATATAAATGACTTTGTTAATTATACAAAGAACTGCTCTAATGACTTTTGGTCTAAAATAGAAACATTTGCTTTTTCACGTGACCAAAAAAAAAAAAAACAAGAATGACGCATATAAAAAAAGTTTGCATTAGGCAGCCTAATATTAAAACTTTTATTATATCTTGTACATTGAGTCAAATGAACGGTGTTGATTAAATCAGAATCGCCTTCGATCGATTATGGTTCGACTCGACTATGTAAATTGAGTAAAAATTAGACCGTCTTTGACCGATTTCAGTCTGACTCAGCCGATTTTTCAACTAATGGTTTGGATTGGATTGCGTTGTGAGGCTTAACAGAATAGTACAATTTAGTTTTCAGGGTAGGAAAAGAGCCCGATAATTATCTACCTGATTCATTGTGGGTCCGTTCATGAATCTTAATTCATAATACCGACCAATCCGCTCTATATATAGTATCATAGTCTTAATTAATCACTTAATTACATTACATGTTGATACGTCCCGTCTCAAGGGACCAGGCCGTTCGGGAATAAAGTTGAGGAAACGGGAAATGGGCTCGTCCCGTCTTTGGTTGACGGGCGAGATTTAGAAAAACGGAGAAGGTTTGAGAGTATTTGTGCTCAAACCTCTACAATACGCCGTGTTACGGAATAACACTATCCCAGTTACCGGGAATTCCCCGCCTTAAATAGGGGTGACCGTTAGGACGTTTTGTCAAAACAGTTAGGGTTTGCATAGGAGCAGTAATGCCCGCGTAATTGGCGATGACGCTCGCATAATTGGCGGTAACGCGAAGTCGAAGTTGGACTGGGCCTTAAGAGTAAGGGCCCAACTTGACTTCGCAAGCCGGATTATTCCAAACTGATGGAGCGAGGCCCAGCTTGGTTCTTGTCAGGCCGGCAGGCAGCTGGTCTGTGGGCCCCGTTTCATCTGGGCTCGGGCTGGTTCGGCGAGGCGGTCCCAGCTCCGAGCTGCATTTGGTTTCGAGCTGGTCCCGCAAATAGTTCCGAGCTCCGAGTTGCTTTTTTTTATCAAAATATGCCATGACCATCCTTTCAAATTTGATCAGAACATAATAAATGTAAATTTGACATAATCTCAACACAGTACAAGACATAATCAAAGTCACAACACATATTTAGATCCAACGTAGTTGTGCTGGTTCACCAAAATAAAATAAAAAAAAAAGATAAATAAAAATATACCAGGGTTGGCGTGGTATTGGTTTTTTTGAGAGTCCAAGGTTGTTTAAGGTATTTAAATAAGTTTATCCAGTCAAAATGTCAAAACCCTCGAAATCAACTTAGCTCCGTAAACCCTTCGCCGCCTGTTGGGCCAAAAAGGAAAGAAAAAGAGAAACAATCAATCGGATTCTTATCAGCTCAACAACCATGTCTTCCCATCTTTCTTCTCAATTAAAGAGAGCAATCTACTCCTCTTTCTTCTCTCCTCCCCAATGCTATTACCATTACCATCATCTCCTCCGCTCTCCTCTTTCAACCCAAAGTAGCAAGCGCCAGGAGTTGCCCTTTATTGCCAACTATCTCATCTCCTCCTTCGGCTTCTCTCTCGATCGAGCGCTCAAGGCTGCGGCAGACAGTCATCTTAAGGCGATCAAGTCCCCGGCACGGCCTGAAGCAGTGGTAAAGTTTCTAACTGACACTGGCTTATCCCATTCTCAGATCAACTCTGTTGTTTCACTCCGGCCAGCTCTTCTGGGATCCAATGCGGATAAGACCCTGAGACCAAAGGTGCGTGAAATGATAGAAAAGGGGATCCCTGTAGAAGTATTGGTTCAAATGATCCGATACAACCCGGTTGCACTTCAATTGAAAGACACTCTTGCTCGCGTACTGTTTTGGAGAGATTTTGTCGGTAACAACGACAATGCTTTGTTGAAGATTATTGCAAGAAATTCTTACCTTTTTAAATTGCACATTGACAAGCATATTCTTCGGAAAATAAGTTTACTGAAAGAATATGGATTGTCGAATGAAGATATGGTTTCATTGTTAGGGGAAAGAAGCTGCTTTGGCCGTAACCTCGATTCTATAAGGCAGATACTCGATCTAATTGAGGAGCTGGAGATTCCGAGGGGATCCAGGATGTTTCTACGGGGTTTAAAAGCGATCAGTAATTCTAGCAAAGGTACAATTAAAAGCAATGTAGAGTTCTCAAGAACACATATGGCTGGTCACAGGAAGAGGTGTGTGCTGCCTTCCGGAAGTACCCTCCGGTACTCAAATATTCAGAGCGGAAAGTGAGTTCGAGTATGAACTTTCTTATCGGTAAAGCTGGGTTTGAGGCAAGGAGCATAGCTTTGCGGCCACGGATACTCGGGTGTAGCTTACAAAATGTATTGATCCCGAGGTATACTGTACTGAGTACACTGCAAAACAAGGGACTGATGAAAAAGTGCAGCTTTTTAAATGCTTGTTTGGCTTCTCAAAAACGCTTCCGCGACATCTATGTCGTACCGTATGAGAAGAATGTGCCTGGGCTTGGCGAAGCTTATGCTGCTGCTTACGGTGGAAAAGTGCTGGTCTGACTATTGTTCTTCTGGGGAAGAAATTATGTGTATCAGTTTGCAGCTGTAAATTTGGTAACAGCTGATACTAACTAGTTAGGGTTCTATTATTTTGTAATTTTTGTTTTTGTTCAATTATTTTTTCTAGTCATTAGAAGCTTGTATTTCTTAACTGGTACCTCTTTGGTTCCAGTATCATTTCAGTTGGATATTGGGTATTCTCAATTCCATTCTTCTAATTTATTTGTTGTATCTTTCTCTTTTTCATTTTATTTGCACATGTCACTTTTTAATAAGGGGGGGTGTTTTCTAACCTCTTTTTTTTTTTTTTTTTTTTACAACTTGGGCTCCAGATCTGATATGGGTAATATTTTATTTGGCAGCTGTGCATATATTTGCACAGAATAAGAATAATTATTAAAATAAAATGTAATTGATATTGCCTATGGGTCCTATACTGGTAAAATATATGTACCTTGAGGGATGGCCTGGAGGCTATGGTAATATGCATAGTGCAGATTGGAGAAGCGCCTAGCAACCATGCAACTTACATCGGCACACCTGGGAAGGGAATCTTAGCGGCCAATGAATCAACCGGCACTATCGGCTAGCATCAACGTGGAGAACATTGAAGAGAGCTGCCGCAACCTACATGAGCTTCTCTTCTGGACACATGGTGCTCTGGACACCTGGTGCTCTTGAGTGCATCTGTAGTGTCATCCTCTATCACGAGACTAAGGATGGTAAACTTTTTGTTGATGTGTTAAATGAGAACGGCATCTTGCCAGGAATTGAGGTCAACTTGGGCACCATTGCGATCGCCGGTACTGATGGAGAAACCACCACTCAGGTATTTAAATTATTATCTTCTCTTTATTGTTTATGGTTTTTGTGATCAGCGACTGGTCTGAGGTCTGATCGTGTGAAATTACCCTTTTAACGACAATAAATTGGAGTGAAAATCTCTGATAGTAAGAAGCTATCTGAAACGTTTGATCAATAAGAAATGAACAGTTTCCGTGCAAGTTTGTGCATGTAAGTATGTAGCAAAAATTCCCAAGTATTTTTGTTTCTACTTTCATTTCAATATTATTAATCCTTACTGTTAGTATACTTACTTTTGCCTAAGAATCCTTTGCATTAATGCCATTTGTGGCTATGTAACATTTTCAAACATGTACAAAATAATTATTTAACTTTAAAAAAATCTATAAAAAAATAAATTAATCTATAAGTACTGTAGTATTGTAATTCATTTCTCTTTACTGGCAGTAAAGTTTGGATTTAGTGATTGGACTGGTAAAAAAATTCGTAGTTCTTGACTCATTCGAAATCAGCTCGGTAAACAGCTCGCTCAATTCAGGCCCAAACTGAAAACGAGCTTGCTCGCTCTGACAAGTTCGAGATTAGTTTGGATCGGCTCATTCCGGATCGATCCGTTAACGAGTTTGATCTTGGTCTCAATTATTATTTGATTTAATTTGGACTGTTGATATGTTAGAGTTGGAGACTATCCCGCCTCAGTTGGGATAGAAGACATGATATATATTTGACGTTGTGAAAATTATGAAAATGAAGAGTTTTTTCAGCTTGCAACTGGGGGTGTCAACGGAGTGGATTCGGAGCGGATAATGCTAATACCAAATCTGTATCCGCCTTTCAATGAGCGGATACGGATACAGATACGGATAGTAAACGGATATCAAAATTTAAAACCATATCCGCCTTCGGATACGGAGCGGATAATTTACGGATACGGATTCGAATACAAATATAGAACGGATAATTATCGGATATTGAGTTATATGAAAAACAAATCAGTAAATAAATCAGTAAAGAAAAACAAAAGTAAATTAAAGAAAGGTAAAGAAATGGAGTAGTATAGGAATGGAGAGGAGTTACGGAATGGAGGAGATGTTTGCGAGTGAATGGTTTGAAGAATAAATGAGCGAAAAGTGAAAAACAGGAGCTATCCGGAGATCACATCATTTTAGTCCCACTACTGAAGTTGAAAGAAAGTTGAGAACTCATATAGGGTTCGGAGAGATGTCAAATCAAAACAGAAAAGCGGATTCTAAATAATATTAACCACTGAAAGTCAAGTTACAGCGAAGCGGAGGAGTTGAAATTTCGGATCCGGATAGTGCGGATATCCACTCCGTTTTTACCCTCTGGAACCGGATCCGGATCCAGATATCTTCCTTGTATTCAACAATTGTCCGTATCCGCTCCGCTGGATTATCCGTATCCGTTTATCCGAATCCGAATCTGATCCGAATACGGAGCGGATTCGGACGGAGTTTACCGAATCCGTTTACACCCCTACTTGCAACAAATGTTACCTTGCTCGCTCAGCTAGTTTACAACTCTATTTTAGTGATATGAAAATAAATAGAGCTAAAAAGACAGAAAGATTACTGAAAGGACTGATACTTGGATTCGAATCTATTACTGAGAGGAAATCAAAGTAACAAACAAACAAACAATAAATAAATAACTCTTCATCAAATGTTCATATTTCATTATCTTGAATACTATACCATACTTACATAGATTAAGCCAAAGCATTAGCTAACAACGTTATAGCTAATTTCAAAAAGTCACATAATATAAAGAAACTATCTGAAGACGACAGCTGCATTTCTCAAGGCTAAGTACCGTTGCACATGCTCGTTCGTAGCTTTGTCCTTGGATCAACATATGGGGCCTACATTGAATATGTAAACAGGTCTTGGTCAAAATGCTTGAAAAATTAAAAAAAAAAATAGAAAGAAAATGAAGGATAAATCAAAAGGACGACTAAGGAGGTGCCTTGCCCAGTGAAAGCGTATCCTCTCAGGTATGTGCTTTGAGATTCGTCCAAAGTTTAATAATAGATGGCTTTTGATTCAAAATAGAAACGCATGCTTTGTCAGTGACCAAAATAAAAACAATTGACGCATATTAAACAAATAAAAGTTTGCATTGCGCAGCCAGCCTATAATAAAACTTTTAATTAATATATCTATTCAGTTAAGTCAAATGAACGGTGCTGATTAAACCTGGATCACCTAAAAGATTTTAAATAAGTTTATTTAGTCAAAAATGTCAAAACCCTAGCGACACCCACTTGTCGGAAAAACCTCCGCCGCCTGTTGTACCAAATTACCAAATAAGAAAGAAAAAGGAAAAGAGTCAATCGTCGCCTGCGCAACCTCCGCTTCGTAGTAGTTAACAGTCTCTTTCTTTCTGATCAGACTCCTTTCACAATTAAACCATGTCTTCCGATCTTTCTTCTCAATTAAAGAGAGCAATCTACTCTTCTTTCTTCTCTCCTCCTCAATGCCATTACCACCATCTCCTCCGCTGTCCTCTTTCAACCAAAACCCAGCCCAAGGAGTTGCCTTTTATTGCCGACTATCTCATCTCCTCCTTCGGCTTCTCTCTCGATCGAGCGCTTAAGGCCTCGGCGGACAGTCATCTTACGGCGATCAAGTCCCCGGCACGGCCTGAAGCAGTAGTAAAGTTCCTAATTGATACTGGCTTATCCCATTCTCAGATCAAATCTGTTATTTCACTCCGGCCAACTCTTCTGGGATCCAATGCGGATAAGATCCTGAGACCAAAGGTGCGTGAAATGATGGAAAAGGGGATCCCTGGAGAAGTACTGGTTCAAATGATCCGATACGACCCGGGTGCACTTCAATTGAAAGACACTCTTGCTCGCATACTGTTTTGGAGAGATTTTGTCGGTAACAATGACAAGGCTTTGTTGAACATTATTGCAAGAAATTCTTTCCTGTTTGCATTGCATATTGACAAGCATATTCTTCCGAAAATAAATTTACTGAAAGAATATGGATTGTCGAATGAAGATATGGTTTCATTGTTAGGGAGAAGAAGCTGCTTTTGCCGTAACCTCGATTCGATAAGGCAGATACTTGATCTAATTGAGGACTGGAGATTCCGAGGGGATCCGGGATATTTCTACTGGGTTTAAAAGCCATTGGTAATTCTAGCAAAGGTAAAATTAAAAGCAATGCAGAGTTCTTCAAGAACACATATGGCTGGTCACAGGAAGAGGTGTGTGCTGCCTTCCGGAAGTACCCTCCCGTGCTCACATATTCAGAGGAGAATGTGAGGTCGACTATGAACTTTCTTATGAGTAAAGCTGGGTTTGAGGCAAGGAGCATAGCTTTGCGACCGCGGATACTTGGGTGTAGCTTACAAAAGGTATTGATCCCGAGGTATACTGTACTGACTACACTGCAAAACAAGGGACTGATGAAAAAGTGCAGGTTTTTAAATGCTTGCTTGGCCTCTGAAAGGCGCTTCCGCGACATCTATGTCGTACCGTATGAGAAGAATGTGCCTGGGCTTGGCGAAGCTTATGCTGCTGCTTACGGTGGAAAAGTGCTGGTCTGACTATTGTTCTTCTGGGGAAGAAATTATGTGTATCAGTTTGCAGCTGTAAATTTGGTAACAGCTGATACTAACTAGTTAGGGTTCTATTATTTTGTAATTTTTGTTTTTGTTCAATTATTTTTTCTAGTCATTAGAATATTGTATTTCTTAACTGGTACCTCTTTGGTTCCGGTATCCTTTCAGTTGGATATTGGGTATTCTCAATTCCATTCTTCTAATATATTTGTTGTATCTTTCCCTTTTTCATTTTATTTGCAAATGTCACTTTTTAATAAGGGGGGTGTTTTCTAACCTCTTTTTTTTTTTACAACTTGGGCTCCAGATCTGATATGGGTAATATTTTATTTGGCAGCTGTGCATATATTTGCACAGAATAAGAATAATTATTAAAATAAAATGTAATTGATATTGCCTATGGGTCCTATACTGGTAAAATATGTTGTACCTGGAGAGAGGGCCTGGATGCTATGCTAATATGCATAGTGCAGATTGGAGAAGCGCCTAGCGACCATGCAACTTACATCGGCACACCTGGGATGGGAATCTTAGCGGCCGATGAATCAACCGGCACTATCGGCAAGCGCCTAGCTAGCATCAACGTGGAGAACATTGAGGAGAACTGCCGCAACCTACGTGAGCTTCTCTTCTTGACACCTGGTGCTCTTGAGTGCATCAGTGGTGTCATCCTCTATCACGAGACTAAGGATGGTAAACTTTTTGTTGATGTGTTAAATGAGAACGGCATCTTGCCAGGAATTGATGTCCACATGGGCACCATTGCGATCGCCAGTACTGATGGAGAAACCACCACTAAGGTATTTAAATTATTATCTTCTCTTTATTGTTTATGGTTTTTGTGAGTTTGGTTTAACAAATGCTTGAATTGGTTTGTTGTAGGCTAAACAAGGCCAACATTAAATAAATTTGCACTGAAACTACAACCTTTCTTTGATCATGATTTTAGGCCAAGTAGCTTGCCAAAAAAAAAAAATCAAGGCCAAGCGGTGTATTAGAATACCAATTTTATTTTTCATGAGTGAGGCTACCATAATTTGCAAAGCGCGGATTAGTTCGTGCTATGAATTTATATTGGTTCTGAAAATGAAATAATAGATTCAAACTATTCAACATGATTTCCATATGAAAATGTATTTGGAGACCAAATTTCACATTTTGAAACTTTTTTTACTATTTTTTTAGATAGTGAAAACTACTTGATCTAAAAATTTGGACCATCCGAAAGTAGTGATTTTCTACCTACATGTAAAAATAGTAAAAAAATCTAAAAAATGTTATACTTGATTTCTTAGAACATTTTCATATGAAGATCATGTTGAATGTTTCATTTTGACTATTTACATTTTTAAAATAGAGATATGGGTACATAGTACGGACCGATCCGCGCTTTACAAAGTACCATATCCTCACTCATTTCATTATTTTTTGCAAAAGTGAACAATGGAAGGCCATTAAGAATTCCTAGGCTGGTAAGAGTGGTACATAATTTGACAATGATTATATTGTTCTACTTGCAGGGCCAGTGCTGCCAGATGTACTACGCGGTTGGTGCCCGCTTCGCCAAGTGGCGTGCTGTCCTCAAGATTGGCCCGAACGAGGCATCTCAGCTTTCCATTGACCTAAACGCGCATGGCCTCGTCGCTATGCCATCATCTGCCAAGAGAACGGCCTAGTCCCGATTGTCGAGCCCGAGATCCTGGTCGATGGGTCCCACGACATTGACCGCTGCACTTACGTCACTGAGGTTGTTTTGGCTGCATGCTACAAGGCCCTCAATGACCACCATGTCCTTCTAGAAGGAACTCTTTTGAAACCCAACATGGTCACACCCGGCAAACAAAATCAATTCGATCATAGTTTTCAAAATCAGAATCGAAGTCAGAATTGGTAATTTGCCCATAGAATCGGAATCAGATCGGAAACTCTGGATTTTTCTTTTAAACCATGTTTTGTATTAAAAAAAATGGGAAACAAATTGTCAAAAAATTATGTTAAGACTTAAGACCACTTCTTATACTAAAATAATTCACTAATAAAATAAAATATAAACATTTCGAACTAAAAATTATGTGATCTTTGTTTTCTATAATCTTACTTGATTTGTTTGCATATAAATGACTTTGTTAATTATACAAAGAACTGCTCTACGGACTTTTGGTCTAAAATAGAAACATTTGCTTTTTCACGTGACCAAAAAAAAAAAAACAAGAATGACGCATATAAAAAAAGTGTGCAGTAGGCAGCCTATATTAAAACTTTTATTATATCTTGTACATTGAGTCAAATGAACGGTGTTGATTAAACCAGGATCGCCTTCGATCGATTATGGTTCGACTCAACTATGTAAATTGAGTAATAATTAGACCGTCTTTGACCGATTTCAGTCTGACTCAGCCGATTTTTCAACTAATGGTTTGGATTGGATTGCGTTGTGAGGCTTAACAGAATAGGACAATTTAGTTTTCAGGGTAGGAAAAGAGCCCAATAATCTACCTGATTCATTGTGGGTCCGTTCATGAATCTTAATTCATAATACCGACCAATCCGCTCTATATATAGTATCATAGTCTTAATTAATCACTTAATTACATTACATGTTGATACGTCCCATCTCAAGGGACCAGGTCGTACGGAAATAAAGTTGAGGAAACGGGAAATAGGCTCGTCCCGTTTTTGGTTGACGGGCCGAGATTTAGAAAAACAGAGAAGGTTTGAGGGTATTTGTGCTCAAACCTCTACAATACTTCGTGTTACGGAAAAATACTATCCCATTTACAGTTAGGGGGCCCTGACCTTTAGGACGTTTTGTCAATACAGTTAGGGTTCGCATAGGAGCAGTAATGCCCGCGTAATTGGCGATGACGCTCGTATAATTAGCGGTGACGCGAAGTCGAAGTTGGACAGGGCCTTAAGAGTAAGGGCCCAACTTGACTTCGCGGGGCGGATTATTCCAAACTGATGGAGTGAGACCCAGCTTGGTTCTAGCCAGGCCGGCAGGCAACTAGTCTGTGGCCCCCGTTTTGTCTAGGCTCGGGCTGGTTCGAGCTCTGAGCTGCTTTGGGTTTCGAGCTGGTCCTGCGAAGAGGTCCGAGCTCCAAGTTGCTTTTTTTTATCAAAACATGCCGTGACCATCCTTTCAAATTTGATTAGAACATGATAAATGTAAATTTGACCTAATCTCAACACAGTACAAGACATAATCTAAGTCACAACATAAGTAATCAAGCACAACACATATTTAGATCCAACGTAGTTGTGCTGGTTCACCAAAATAAAAAAAAAAGATAAATAAAAATATACCAGGGTTGGCGTGGTATTGGTTTTTTGAGAGTCCAAGGTTGTTTAAGGTATTTAAATAAGTTTATCCAGTCAAAATGTCAAAACCCTCGAAATCAACTTAGCTCCGTAAACCCTTCGCCGCCTGTTGTTGTGCCAAAAAGGAAAGAAAAAGAGAAACAATCAATCGGATTCTCATCAGCTCCGCTTCTTACACGCCACGACTCAACAACCATGTCTTCCCATCTTTCTTCTCAATTAAAGAGAGCAATCTACTCCTCTTTCTTCTCTCCTCCCCAATGCTATTACCATTACCACCATCTCCTCCGCTCTCCTCTTTCAACCCAAAGTAGCAAGCGCCAGGAGTTGCCCTTTGTTGCCAACTATCTCATCTCCTCCTTCGGCTTCTCTCTCGATCGAGCGCTCAAGGCCTCGACAGGCAGACATCTTACGGCGGTCAAGTCGCCGGCACAGCCTGAAGCAGTAGTAAAGTTCCTAATTGATACTGGCTTATCCCATTCTCAGATCAAATCTGTTGTTACACTCCGGCCAGCTCTTCTGGGATCCAATGCGGATAAGACCCTGAGACCAAAGGTGCGTGAAATGATGGAAAAGGGGATCCCTGGAGAAGTCTTGGTTCAAATGATCCGATTTAACCCGGTTGCACTTCAATTGAAAGACACTCTTGCTCGCGTACTGTTTTGGAGAGATTTTGTCGGTAACAACGACAAGGCTTTGTTGAAGATTATTGCAAGAAATTCTTTCCTGGTTGAATTGCACATTGACAAGCATGTTCTTCCAAAAATAAATTTACTGAAAGAATATGGATTGTCGAATGAAGATATGGTTTCATTGTTAGGGGAAAGAAGCTGCTTTAGCCGTAACCTCGATTCTATAAGGCAGATACTCGATCTAATTGAGGAGCTGGAGATTCCGAGGGGATCCAGGATGTTTCTATATGGTTTAAAAGCGATCGGTAATTCTAGCAAAGGTACAATTAAAAGCAATGCAGAGTTCTTCAAGAACACATATGGCTGGTCACAGGAAGAGGTGTGTGCTGCCTTCCGGAAGTACCCTCCGGTACTCAAATATTCAGAGCGGAAAGTGAGTTCGAGTATGAACTTTCTTATCGGTAAAGCTGGGTTTGAGGCAAGGAGCATAGCTTTGCGGCCACGGATACTCGGGTGTAGCTTACAAAATGTATTGATCCCGAGGTATACTGTACTGAGTACACTGCAAAACAAGGGACTGATGAAAAAGTGCAGCTTTTTAAATACTTGTTTGGCTTCTCAAAAACGCTTCCGCGACATCTATGTCGTACCGTATGAGAAGAATGTGCCTGGGCTTGGCGAAGCTTATGCTGCTGCTTACGGTGGAAAAGTGCTGGTCTGACTATTGTTCTTCTGGGGAAGAAATTATGTGTATCAGTTTGCAGCTGTAAATTTGGTAACAGCTGATACTAACTAGTTAGGGTTCTATTATTTTGTAATTTTTGTTTTTGTTCAATTATTTTTTCTAGTCATTAGAAGCTTGTATTTCTTAACTGGTACCACTTTGGTTCCAGTATCATTTCAGTTGGATATTGGGTATTCTCAATTCCATTCTTCTAATTTATTTGTTGTATCTTTCTCTTTTTCATTTTATTTGCAATTGTCACTTTTTAATAAGGGTGTTTTCTAACCTCTTTTTTTTTTTTTTACAACTTGGGCTCCAGATCTGATATGGGTAATATTTTATTTGGCAGCTGTGCATATATTTGCACAGAATAAGAATAATTATTAAAATAAAATGTAATTGATATTGCCTATGGGTCCTATACTGCTAAAATATATGTACCTTGAGGGATGGCCTGGAGGCTATGGTAATATGCATAGTGCAGATTGGAGAAGCGCCTAGCAACCATGCAACTTACATCGGCACACCTGGGAAGGGAATCTTAGCGGCCGATGAATCAACCGGCACTATCGGCTAGCATCAACGTGGAGAACATTGAAGAGAGCTGCCGCAACCTACATGAGCTTCTCTTCTGGACACCTGGTGCTCTTGAGTGCATCAGTGGTGTCATCCTCTATCACAAGACTAAGGATGGTAAACTTTTTGTTGATGTGTTAAATGAGAACGGCATCTTGCCAGGAATTGAGGTCAACATGGGCACCATTGCGATCGCTGGTACTGATGGAGAAACCACCACTCAGGTATTTAAATTATTATATTCTCTTTATTGTTCATGGTTTTTGTGATCAGCGACTGGTCTGATGTCTGATTGTGTGAAATTACCCTTTTAATGACAATTAATTGGAGTGAAAATCTCTGATAGTAAGAAGCTATCTGAAACGTTTGATCAATAAAAAATGAACAGTTTCCGTGCAAGTTTGTGCATGTAAGTATGTAGCAAAAATTCCCAAGTATTTTTGTTTCTACTTTCATTTCAATATTATTAATCCTTACTGTTAGTATACTTACTTTTGCATAAGAATCCTTTGCATTAATGCCATTTGTGGCTATGTAACATTTTCAAACATGTACAAAATAATTATTTAACTTTAAAAAAATCTATAAAAAAATAAATTAATCTATAAAGACTGTAGTACTGTAATTCATTTCTCTTTACTGGCAGTAAAGTTTGGATTTAGTGATAGGACTGGTAAAAGAATTCATAGTTCTCGACTCGTTCGAGATCAGCTCGGGAAACAGCTCGCTCAATTCAGGCCCAAACTGAAAACGAGCTTGCTCGCTCTGACAAGTTCGAGATTAGTTCGGATCGGCTCATTCCGGATCGATCCGTTAATGAGTTTGATCTTGGTATCAATTATTATTTGATTTAATATGGACTGTTGATATGTTAAGAGTTGGAGACTATCCCGCCTCAGTTGGAATACAAGACATGATATATATTTGACATTGTGAAAATTATGAAAATGGAGAGTTTTTTCAGCTCGCAACAAATGTTACCTTGCTCGGCTCAGCTAGTTTACAACTCTATTTTAGTTATATGAAAATAAATAGAGCTAAAAAGACAGAAATATTACTGAAAGGACTGATACTTGGATTCGAATCTATTACTGAGAGGAAATCAAAGTAACAAACAAAAAATAACTCTTCATCAAATGTTCATATTTCATTATCTTCAATACCATACTTTCATAGATTAAGCCAAAAGCATTAGCTAACAACGGATAGCTAAATTCAAAAAGTCAGATATTATAAAGAAACTATCTGAAGATGACAGCTGCATTTCTCAAGGCTAAGTACCGTTGCACATGTTCGTTCGGCAGATTTCTGACCTGTCTGAACACCTCTGGATCAGCGTACCGCAGCTTTGTCCTTGGATCAACATATGGGGCCTACATTGAATATGTAAACAGGTCTAGGTCAAAATGCTTGAAAGATTAAAAAAAAAAAAAATAGAAAGAAAATGAAGGATAAATCAAAAGGACGACTGGACGACTAAGGAGGTGCCTTGACCAGTGAATGCGTATCCTCTCAGGTATGTGCTTTGAGATTCGTGCAAAGTTTAATAATAGATGGCTTTTGATTCAAAATAGAAACGCATGCTTTGTCAGTGACCTAAATAAAAACAATTGACGCATATTAAAACAATAAAATGTTTGCATTGGGCAGCCAGCCTATAATAAAACTTTTTATTAATATATCTTTTCAGTTAAGTCAAATGAACGGTGCTGATTAAACCTGGATCACCTCAAAGATTTTAAATAAGTTTATTTAGTCAAAAATGTCAAAACCCTAGCGACACCCACTTGTCGGAAAAACCTCCGCAGCCTGTTGTACCAAATTATCAAATAAGAAGAAAAAGGAAAAGAGTCATTCGTCGCCTGCGCAACCGGATTCTTCTTTTCTCACCTCCGCTTCGTAGTAGTTAACAGTCTCTTTCTTTCACAATTAAACCATGTGTTCCCATCTTTCTTCTCACTTAAAGAGAGCAATCTACTCCTCTTTCTTCTCTCCTCCTCAATGCCATTACCATTACCATTACCATTACCACCATCTCCTCCGCTGTCCTCTTTCAACCAAAACCCAGCCCAAGGAGTTGCCTTTTATTGCCGACTATCTCATCTCCTCCTTCGGCTTCTCTCTGGATCGAGCGCTCAAGGCCTCGGCGGACAGTCATCTTACGGCGATCAAGTCCCCGGCACGGCCTGAAGCAGTAGTGAAGTTCCTAATTGATACTGGCTTATCCCATTCTCAGATCAAATCTGTTATTTCATTCCGGCCAACTCTTCTGGGATCCAATGCGGATAAGATCCTGAGACCAAAGGTGCGTGAAATGATGGAAAAGGGGATCCCTGGAGAAGTACTGGTTCAAATGATCCGATACGACCCGGGTGCACTTCAATTGAAAGACACTCTTGCTCGCATACTGTTTTGGAGAGATTTTGTCGGTAACAATGACAAGGCTTTGTTGAACATTATTGCAAGAAATTCTTTCCTGTTTGCATTGCATATTGACAAGCATATTCTTCCGAAAATAAATTTACTGAAAGAATATGGATTGTCGAAAGAAGATATGGTTTCATTGTTAGGGAGAAGAAGCTGCTTTTGCCGTAACCTCGATTCGATAAGGCAGATACTCGATCTAATTGAGGAGCTGGAGATTCCGAGGGGATCCGGGATATTTCTACTGGGTTTAAAAGCCATCGGTAATTCTAGCAAAGGTAAAATTAAAAGCAATGCAGAGTTCTTCAAGAACACATATGGCTGGTCACAGGAAGAGGTGTGTGCTGCCTTCCGGAAGTACCCTCCAGTGCTCACATATTCAGAGGAGAATGTGAGGTCGACTATGAACTTTCTTATGAGTAAAGCTGGGTTTGAGGCAAGGAGCATAGCTTTGCGACCGCGGATACTTGGGTGTAGCTTACAAAAGGTATTGATCCCGAGGTATACTGTACTGACTACACTGCAAAACAAGGGACTGATGAAAAAGTGCAGGTTTTTAAATGCTTGTTTGGCTTCTGAAAGGCGCTTCCGCGAGATCTATGTCGTACCGTATGAGAAGGATGTGCCTGGGCTTGGCGAAGCTTATGCTGCTGCTTACGGTGGAAAAGTGCTGGTCTGACTATTGTTCTTCTGGGGAAGAAATTATGTGTATCAGTTTGCATCTGTAAATTTGGTAACAGCTGATACTAACTAGTTAGGGTTCTATTATTTTGTAATTTTTGTTTTTGTTCAATTATTTTTTCTAGTCATTAGAAGCTTGTATTACTTAACTGGTACCTCTTTGGTTCCGGTATCCTTTCAGTTGGATA
This sequence comes from Carex parvula, assembly GCA_025461045.1. Lineage (NCBI taxonomy): Eukaryota > Viridiplantae > Streptophyta > Magnoliopsida > Poales > Cyperaceae > Carex > Carex parvula. The sequence goes on from JAJGRW010000920.1 coordinate 1,856,926, forward strand.
TTCCGTATTCTCAATTCCATTCTTCTAATATATTTGTTGTATCTTTCCCTTTTTCATTTTATTTGCAAATGTCACTTTTTAATAAGGGGGGTGTTTTCTAACCTCTTTTTTTTACAACTTGGGCTCCAGATCTGATATGGGTAATATTTTATTTGGCAGCTGTGCATATATTTTCACAGAATAAGAATAATTATTAAAATAAAATGTAATTGATATTGCCTATGGGTCCTATACTGGTAAAATATATTGTACTTTGAGGGAGGGCCTGGAGGATATGGTAATATGCATAGTGCAGATTGGAGAAGCGCCTAGCGACCATGCAACTTACATCGGCACACCTGGGAAGGGAATCTTAGCGGCCGATGAATCAACCGGCACTATCGGCAAGCGCCTAGCTAGCATCAACGTGGAGAACATTGAGGAGAACTGCCGCAAGCTACGTGAGCTTCTCTTCTTGACACCTGGTGCTCTTTAGTGCTTCAGTGGTGTCATCCTCTATCACGAGACTACAGATGGTAAACTTTTTGTTGATGTGTTAAATGAGAACCGCATCTTGCCAGGAATTGAGGTCAACATGGGCACCATTGCGATCGCCAGTACTGATGAAGAAACCACCACTCAGGTATTTAAATTATTATCTTCTCTTTATTGTTTATGGTTTTTGTGAGTTTGGTTTAACAAATGCTTGAATTGGTTTGTTGTAGGCTAAACAAGGCCAACTTTAAATAAATTTGCACTGAAACTACAACCTTTCTTTGATCATGATTTTTGGCCAAGTAGCTTGCCAAAAAAAAAAAAAGAAATCAAGGCCATGCGGTGTATTAGAATACCAATTTTATATTTCATGAGTGAGGCTACCATAGTTTGCAAAGCGTGGATTAGTCCGTGCTTTGAATTTATATTGGTTCTGAACATGAAATAATAGATCCAAACTGCTCAACATGATTTCCGTATGAAAATGTATTTGGAGACCAAATTTCACATTTTGAAACTTTTTTTACTATTTTTTTAGATAGTGAGAACTACTTGATCTAAAAATTTGGACCATCCGAAAGTAGTGATTTTCTACCTACATGTAAAAATAGTAAAAAAATCTAAAAAATGTTATATTTGATTTCTTAGAACATTTTCATACGAAAATCATGTTGAATGTTTCAGATTGATTATTTACATTTTAAAAATAGAGATATGGGTACATAGTACGGACTGATCCGCCTTTACAAAGTACCATATCCTCACTCATTTCATTATTTTTTGCAAAAGTGAACAATGAAAGGCCATTAAGAATTCCTAGGCTGGTAAGAGTGGTACATAATTTGACAATGATTATATTGTTCTACTTGCAGGGCCGTGATGGCCTGGCCAAGTGCTGCCAGAAGTACTACGCGGCTGGTGCCTGCTTCGCCAAGTGGCGTGCTGTCCTCTAGATCGGCCCGAACGAGCCATCTCAGCTTTCCATTGGCCTAAACGCGCACGGCCTCGCACGCTATGCCATCATCTGCCTAGAGAACGGCCTAGTCCCGATTGTCGAGCCTGAGATCCTGGTCGATGGGTCCCACGACATCGACTGTTGCACTTACGTCACTGAGGTTGTTTTGGCTGCATGCTACAAGGCCCTCAATGACCACCATGTCCTTCTAGAAGGAACTCTTTTGAAACCCAACATGGTCACACCCGGCAAACAAAATCAATTCGATCATAGTTTTCAAAATCAGAATCGAAGTCAGAATTGGTAATTTGCCCATCAAATCGGAATCAGATCGGAAACTCTGGATTTTTTTATGTAACCATGTTTTGTATTAAAAAAATAGGAAACAAATTGTCAAAAAATTATGTTAAGACTTAAGACCACTTCTTATACTAAAATAATTCACTAATAAAATAAAATACAAACATTTCAAACTAATAATTATGTAATCTTTGTTTTCTATAATCTTACATGATTTGTTTGCATATAAATGACTTTGTTAATTATACAAAGAACTGCTCTATGGACTTTTGGTCTAAAATAGAAACATTTGCTTTTTCGCGTGACCAAAAAAAAAAAAAAACAAGAATGACGCATATAAAAAAAGTTTGCATTAGGCAGCCTAATATTAAAACTTTTATTATATCTTGTACATTGAGTCAAATGAACGGTGTTGATTAAATCGGAATCGCCTTCGATCGATTATGGTTCGACTCAACTATGTAAATTGAGTAATAATTAGACCGTCTTTGACCGATTTCAGTCTGACTCAGCCGATTTTTCAACTAATGGTTTGGATTGGATTGCGTTGTGAGGCTTAACAGAATAGTACAATTTAGTTTTCAGGGTAGGAAAAGAGCCCAATAATCTACCTGATTCATTGTGGGTCCGTTCATGAATCTTAATTCATAATACCGACCAATCCGCTCTATATATAGTATCATAGTCTTAATTAATCACTTAATTACATTACATGTTGATAAGTCCCGTCTCAAGGGACCAGGCCGTACGGGAATAAAGTCGAGGAAACGGGAAATGGGCTCGTCCCGTCTTTGGTTGACGGGCGAGATTTAAAAAAACAGAGAAGGTTTGAAGGTATTTGTGCTCAAACCTCTACTCAGTTACCAGAAATTCCCCGCCTTAAATAGGGGGGCCCTGACCGTTAGGACGTTGTCAAAACAGTTAGGGTTCGCATAGGAGCAGCTAGTAATGCCCGCGTAATTTGCAATGACGCTCACATAATTGGCGGTGACGCGAAGTCGAAGTTGGACTGGGCCTTAAGAGTAAGGGCCCAACTTGACTTCGCGAGCCGGATTATTCCAAACTGATGGAGCGAGGCCCAGCTTGGTTCTTGCCAGGCCGGCAGACAGCTAGTCTGTGGGCCCCGTTTCGTCTGGGCTCGGGCTGGTCCGGCTGGCTGTCCGAGCTCCGAGCTGCTTTTGGTTTCGAGCTGGTCCCGCAAAGAGGTTCGAGCTCCGAATTGCCCTTTGTTATCAAAACATGCCGTGACCATCTTTTCAAATTTGATCAGAACATGATAAATATAAATTTGACATAATCTCAACACAGTACAAGACATAATCTAAGTCACAACATGAGTAATCAAGCACAACACATATTTAGATCCAACGTAGTTGTGCCGGTTCACCAAAAAAAAAAAAAAAAAAGATAAATAAAAATATACCAGGGTTGGCGTGGTATTGGTTTTTTTTAGAGTCCAAGGTTGTTTAAGGTATTTAAATAAGTTTATCCAGTCAAAATGTCAAAACCCTCGAAATCAACTTAGCTCCGTAAACCCTTCGCCGCCTGTTGTTGTGCCAAAAAGGAAAGAAAAAGAGAAACAATCAATCGGATTCTTATCATCTCCGCTTACACGCCACGACTCAACAACCATGTCTTCCCATCTTTCTTCTCAATTAAAGAGAGCAATCTACTCCTCTTTCTTCTCTCCTCCCCAATGCTATTACCATTACCATCATCTCCTCCGCTCTCCTCTTTCAACCCAAAGTAGCAAGCGCCAGGAGTTGCCCTTTATTGCCAACTATCTCATCTCTTCCTTCGGCTTCTCTCTCGATCGAGCGCTCAAGGCCTCGACAGGCAGACATCTTACGGCGGTCAAGTCCCCGGCACAGCCTGAAGCCGTAGTAAAGTTCCTAATTGATACTGGCTTATCCCATTCTCAGATCAAATCTGTTGTTTCACTCCGGCCAGCTCTTCTGGGATCCAATGCGGATAAGACCCTGAGACCAAAGGTGCGTGAAATGATAGAAAAGGGGATCCCTGGAGAAGTATTGGTTCAAATGATCCGATACAACCCGGTTGCACTTCAATTGAAAGACACTCTTGCTCGCGTACTGTTTTGGAGAGATTTTGTCGGTAACAACGACAATGCTTTGTTGAAGATTATTGCAAGAAATTCTTACCTGTTTAAACTGCACATTGACAAGCATATTCTTCCGAAAATAAATTTACTGAAAGAATATGGATTGTCGAATGAAGATATGGTTTCATTGTTAGGGGAAAGAAGCTGCTTTGGCCGTAACCTTGATTCTATAAGGCAGATACTCGATCTACTTGAGGAGTTGGGGATTCCGAGGGGATCTAAGATGTTTCTATTGGGGTTAAAATCGATCCGTAATTACAGCAAAGGTAAAATTAAAAGCAATGCAGAGTTCTTCAAGAACACATATGGCTGGTCACAGGAAGAGGTTTGTGCTGCCTTCCGGAAGCACCCTGTGGTACTCAGATTTTCGGAGGAGAATGTGAGGTCGACTATGAACTTTCTTATGAGTAAAGCTGGGTTTGAGGCAAGGAGCATAGCTTTATGACCGCGGATACTTGGGTGTAGCTTACAAAAGGTATTGATCCCGAGGTATACTGTACTGAGTACACTGCAAAACAAGGGACTGATGAAAAATTGCAGTTTTTTAAGTGCTTGTTTGGCTTCTGAAAGGCGCTTCTGCGAGATCTATGTCGTGCCGTATGAGAAGGATGTGCCTGGGCTTCGTGAAGCTTATGCTGCTGCTTGTGGTGGAAAAGTGCCGGTCTGACTATTGTTCTTCTGGGGAAGAAATTATGTGTATCAGCTTACAGTTGTAAATTTTGTAACAGCTGATACTAACTAGCTATGCTTCTATTATTTTGTAATTTTAGTTTTTGTTGAATTACATTTCTAGTCATTAGAAGCTTGTAGTTCTTAACTGGTACCTCTTCGGTTCCAGTGTCATTTCAGTAAACTGAAAATTAGGTATTCTCAATTCCATTCTTCTAATTTATTTGTGCTGTATCTTTCTCTTTTTCATTTTATTTGCAAATGTCACTTTTTAATAAAGGGACAACTGTTGTTTTCTAACCTCTTTTTCTTTTTGACAACATGGGCTCCAGATCTGATATGCGTAATATTTTATTTGGCAGTTGTGATCTTCTATCTATACATTGTGAAACTGCGGCAGCTTTTGCCCAAAAAGGGGCTCAAAATGAAGCACACCAAACATCTCAAGTACGCAAGCAGCCTTCCTCCAAGGCAGGGAGTGAGGGAGCTCTCGGACAATGTTATTGTGTTTAGAGAGATATTGCATACTTTGAATTTGAGCTCCTTCAAGAAACAGTGTTTTTGTCTCAAATCAGATCTTTCGAAAGCTTTCGATCGTATGAATTGGCAGTTTGTTGAATCGGTCATACTTATCTATGGTTTGTATTCAAGGTTCACTTCATGGATAATGTCATGTATTAAGTCGGCTAGATATACTATCAAGCTGAATGGAGCCAGTAATGGATTTTTCAAACCTCAATGTGGCCTCAGACAGGGTTGCACCCTCTCACCCTACATATTTATCCTATGTATGGTTGCACCCTTTGCACAACTCATCTCAGACAGGGTTGCATCCTTTGCACAAATCACTGAGCTCACATGTTTCAAAGGTATCCCTGTGACGGCTTTTTCGTCTTTTCATACTGAAACAAAGGCCCTTCTTATAGGAATGCTGGAGGTACCAAAGCTGAATTTCAGTGAGTGTGTTTTTTATTCTGACTCGCTCCAACTCATTAATACTTTGCGTATGTCACCGCAACCAATTATTTGGGATTGGAGGGTTCATTCTGAGATTATGCAAATTTGGGTACTTTTGGATACCTACCAGGGGTTTAAATGTGTTCATGTATCCCATATTTCCCCCTTAATTTTTCATTGCTATCCCCGAGTTATTTTGTACTTTGGATGTATTTTTTTTCTTATGTTCCTTTTCCCTTTTTTTTTTTTACCATCTGTAACATAGGCCCTGGATCTTTGTTTTATTTTGGGTTTCGTTATTCATTATTTGTTAATTTCTTACTAGGAATGCGGTTTTTCAGGTTTTATAGTTTGTAATATATAGATGACAATGGGGGTTTTGTGCAAAATTGACACTGACAAGGGTTTTTTTTGCAAAACAGACAATGGGGGGTTTTTTGCAAAATTGCTAATGATCGTTTTAAAAAAAAAAATACTGTAGCTGGACATTATAAGTTTCTTGAATTATGATACTGGTACGAGAATAGGTGTGTGTATAAGGACTATTATACTCATGGCTGTTTTCTTGGGTTTCTCCCTGGTAAGAGATACTGGTATGAGAATAGGCACGGTACAGGAAGCGGGCTACTATACTCTTCTCATACTGGCCCTGCTCCGCTACAGAGTACAGAGATGTGGTGTTACATTGCAATGTGTTACAGAGGGCTTACCTACATATGTTACTATCAGGCCACTTTCTTTCTAAGCTTTTAGATTAGCTATGTACCGTGCACAATGCGTTCCCATTTTTTTTATTAATAGGAAAGATAAAAAAAAATATCAACAATGGAGTACGTTTTTGTAAAATTTCGGAAAATAAGAAGAACGTTATGGTTTATAATGTTCAGTTAATCTGATCGCTAATGATCGTTAAAAAAAATAATAAACACTGTAACTGGACGTTATGATTCAAAATGTCCAGTTACTGTATTTTTTTTTTCCTGTAGTTCTAACTACTACTGTTGAGAGATTGCTTTTGACGAAAAAACATTATAATTGGACGTTATAAACCACAACGTCTAGCTAATGTGTTTTTTTTTAAAACGATCATTAGCGATCAAATTAACTAGACGTTCTGGTTTATAACGTCCAACTACAATGCCCAGACGTTATAAACCATAACATTATTTCCTATATTTCAAAATCTTTATGAAACCTTACCCCATTATCAATATTTTTTTCCTATTAATAAAAAATTCGGCAATGGGTTGCAATTCTGTCTTTAATCTATGCTTGTACTATGAATCTATGATACAATGTTTAATGCAAAGTTTACCTACGCGGGTTTCATGCCAAAAAAAAAAAAAAAAACCAACCTACCGCCAATTTTTAATGAGACCAAACCTATAAGGTAAATGATACGTCCAAAATTAGAAAATCATGTGCATAAATACTGAAATATTGGAACATTAAACTAAAATTTTGCAGCTACAGTGGTCTAACGATACAAATATTGTGGAGGTCAGACTCAGGAGCGGACGCAAAATTTCTATGAGAGAAGGGAAGGATTCGGACTAAAATAGTTTATCGGGTTCAAACTCATTAACTAATCAAATACTAGATAAAAAAAACAATCAACATAATAAGAAACAATAAAAATAGTATAGTTTACATAATAAAAAAATAACAAAATAATATCATTTTACATATTAAAAAACAACAAAGTTGGTCTGAATCTGTAAATTTCTATAAAATTTATATAAAAACAACAAAGTTTCTTATTAACGGTGTTTTTGGACTGGTCTGGCGGGCTTTCCAGTTCCACAGAGGGGCAAAACAATTTCTAGGGAGAGACAAAGTGGTACCGGACCCGTATTTTTTCACATAATTTCAAAATTCAGGGAGGGGCAACTGCCCTCCTCTAGTTGTGTGTGGGTCCGCACACTGGTCAGACTGCTGATTGGTGATGGACTCTACTCATCTTTGAAGACATTCAACTTTTGTCGAACAGGTAGGGGTGGACCCACATAGCACCTGGGGAGGGCAACTGCACCCCAAAATTTTTTTTTTACCCCTTTAGAATTTTGATTTGTAATTCAGGTTAAATTCAGGATTAAAATTAAAACAATTTTTTTTAATTATAATTGGTAATTAGAATTATAAGCTAGAGCATCAGAAATTATAAGTCACATTGAAAATTATAAGTTAAAACATTGTTTTTTATTTAGTACCCGATTAGTTAATGGGTTTGAACCCGATTAACTATTTAAATTCGCTATTTTTTTTGCCCCTCCAGAAAAATTCTGAATCCGATCCTGCAAACAGGAGAGAGGAAGCTCCTCAAATCTTTACAAATCCTCATTTTGTCTTTTGTTTCAAGATTCTTTTCATGATTTTATCACTACGTAATATCACCAAAGTGTTTAATAAGGCAGCTAACATACATTACAAGGATGGGACAAAAGAGAGAAGAGAACGGACCTTTGAAAACGTAAGGGCAAAAGAGTCAATTAATTTTCTACTTAATAGTATTTAATATTTTATATTGATTAAATTTAAAATTGGGGACATTTATAAAAAAGTTGATTTTGGATGGGGAAATATCAAATTTCAATATTATGATGGAGAAATATCTAAATAACAAAATTTTGATGGGTTTATATGTAAATTTCTCTTTTGCTAATTGGTATAATTGGGGAAATAAATCTGCTGCGATTCCAAAGAATCGCAGAGAGTCTACTATTTCAAATCTAATTGTTTATTAGTTTTGAGATTTGTGCATAAAAACTAATGAGTGAGGCTACGGTGCTATGCAAAGTACGGATTGGGTCCGTGCTACGGCTCAAAATTTGATTTTTTTTTAAATTCTAACGGCCAATCCGAACCGTTCAACATGATTTTAAAATGAATATGTACTTGCAAACTAAATTTTACATTTTTTCGAATTTTTTTACTATTTTTTTAGATAGGCTGTTTTTGGATGGTCCAGAATGTTCAGATCAAGTGATTTTCAAAAAAATAGTAAACAAATTCGAAAAAATGTAAAATTTGGTTTGCAAGTACATATTCATTTTATAATCATGTTGAACGGTTCGGATCAGCCGTTAAGATTTTGAAAAGTCAAATTTTGAGCCGTAGCGCGGACCCAATCTGTGCTATGCATAGCACCGTAGCCTCACTCAAAACTAATTTCTTTTGAGATTCGTGCATTCTAGAAAACCAATAGTTAGATTTGGGATAGCAGACTCTCTGCGATTCTTTAGTCCTTATGCATTTTAAAAACGTTGTTATAAATAGTTTACTTCTGTTACTAATAAAATGGGCTGACAGTCTTTCAATATTCTTTTTATTATGTTGGGTAACTGGTATATCCTAAAATTAAGCTCTTCCAGTTTATTATTTGTTGACATTATGTATATTTTATTTTATTTTGATTTTAATTTTTGTGTTTATTATTGTGCAGATGCAATATATTAATTTGTACAAATTAAGTTCGACTGATTGTAATATAAGTTTGTGCGGATGCAGTATACAATTTATTAACATGTCAACAATATATATTTTATTCAATTTAAGCTTTCAGTCTTAATATATATTTCATTTGCCGAATATGTACTCTTTAGTAAAGCTTAAATTCTTAAGCCACAGTACCTTAATCTTCATTGTAAACAGGTGTACAGTATGATTAAGCCATCGTTACAATCGATTTTTAATCCTCTTGATATTATTGCTGATATTCATTGTTTACGAAATTTTCATCTATAACATCATCCAGTCCATTAAAAATTCAAATTATATATTTATTTTTGTAAGAATTTCAAATATATTAGGCTCGTTAAGTAATTTGGCCCGCTGGATAATTCAGAGGACCAATTAACATGCTATTTGGTATGAGAATTCAAATTATATATTAATTTGTTGCTGACGTGGCTTAATAGAAACTCTAAAAATAATTTTGAAAGTTAGAAACTTTAGATACTCTTATGTTATTAATAAAATGTTGCTGGGATGTAGATGCTCTTATGTTACTAATAAAATGTTGGGTAACTGATGTACCCTCAAAATTAAGCTCTTCCAATTTATTATTTGTTGACACACAATATATATTTTATCTTATTTTGATTTTTTTATTTTATAGTGCGGATGCAATATATTAATTTGTACAAATTAAGTTTGACTGATTGTAATATAAGTTTGTGCGGATGCAGTATACAATTTATTAACATGTCAACAATATATATTTTATTCAATTTAAGCTTTCAGTCTTAATATATATTTCATTTGCCGAATATGTACTCTTTAGTAAAGCTTAAATTCTTAAGCCACAATATCTTAAATCTTCATTGTTAACAGGTGTACAGTATGATTAAGCAATCGTTATTATGGATTTTTTAATCCTCTTGATATTATTGCTGATATTCATTGTTTACGAAAATTTACATACAATTAGATGTACAATTGATAATTAAAAAGAATTTGATTTTCACTTTGCTGGAGAAACAAGAACGTTGTATCAAGCGACATGATCCGCAATTTTCATCTGTAACATTCGATCCATTGAAAATTCATATCATACAACTCTTTTTCTAAGAATTTCAAATATATCTGGCACGTTTAAGTAATCCGACCTACTGGATAATTCATTGGACCAGTTAACAGACTATTTTGTATGAGAATTAGGTATGTAAATGGTTCGCTATATAATCCAGCGGGTCAAGTCACTAGATTATTTAGCGGAGCGGGTATATTTGAAACTCTTATACAAATAAGTATATGATTTGAATTGACACTATAAAAATATAAATAAAGATACATAGAGCGGAGTGATGAAAATGAGATCTACTATCTACTTTAGATTTGATGAGTTGAAGATCGTCGGATGAGCTTTAAGATCTGTGCACCGCTGTTTCAATATTTATGCATAACATTCTCAATTTTTATACGAACGGTACGGATATTAAAACGGATTGGAAAGTGTTGAAACCCTTGATGGCCCATCAGAGCTACTGCGCTGTAATTCAAAATGTCAAAACCCTCAAAACCAGCTTTGTCGTAATTCGTAAAACCTTGGCCGCCTGTTGTGCCAAAAATGAAATAAAAAGAGAAACGATCGATCATCGCCTTTGGCTCTTGGCAATCGGATTCTTATCACCTCTGCTTCTTTGACGCCACAACTCAACAACCATGTGTTCCCACCTTCTTTTAAAGAGAGCAATCTACTCCTCTTTCTTCTCTCCTCCCCAATGCCATTACCATTACCACCATCTCCTCCGCTCTCCTCTTTCAACCCAAAGTAGCAAGCGCCAGGAGTTGCCCTTTATTGCCAACTATCTCATCTCCTCCTTCGGCTTCTCTCTCGATCGAGCGCTCAAGGCTGCGGCAGACAGTCATCTTAGGGCGGTCAAGTCGCCGGCACGGCCTTAAGCCGTAGTAAAGTTCCTAATTGATACTGGCTTATCCCATTCTCAGATCAAATCTGTTGTTTCACTCCGGCCAGCTCTTCTGGGATCCAATGCGGATAAGACCCTGAGACCAAAGGTGCGTGAAATGATGGAAAAGGGGATCCCTGGAGAAGTATTGGTTCAAATGATCCGATACAACCCTGTTGTACTTCAATTGAAAGACACTCTTGCTCGCGTACTGTTTTGGAGAGATTTTGTCGGTAACAACGACAAGGCTTTGTTGAAGATTATTGCAAGAAATTCTTTCCTGTTTAAATTGCACATTGACAAGCATATTCTTCCGAAAATAAATTTACTGAAAGAATATGGATTGTCGAATGGAGATATGGTTTCATTGTTAGGGGAAAGAAGCTGCTTTGGCCGTAACCTCGATTCTATAAGGCAGATACTCGATCTAATTGAGGAGCTGGAGATTCCGAGGGGATCCGGGATGTTTCTATATGGTTTAAAAGCGATCAGTAATTCTAGCAAATGTACAATTAAAAGCAATGCAGAGTTCTTCAAGAACACATATGGCTGGTCACAGGAAGAGGTGTGTGCTGCCTTCCGGAAGTACCCTCCAGTACTCAAATATTCACAGGAGAATGTGAGTTCGAGTATGAACTTTCTTATCGGTAAAGCTGGGTTTGAGGCAAGGAGCATTGCTTTGCGACCGCGGATACTCGGCTGTAGCTTACAAAATGTATTGATCCCGAGGTATACTGTACTGAGTACACTGCAAAACAAGGGACTGATGAAAAAGTGCAGCTTTTTAAATGTTTGTTTGGCTTCTGAAAGGCGCTTCCGCGAGATCTATGTCGTACTGTATGAGAAGGATGTGCCTGGGCTTGGCGAAGCTTATGCTGCTGCTTATGGTGGAAAAGTGCCGGTCTGACTATTGTTCTTCTCGGGAAGAAATTATGTGTATCAGTTTGCAGCTGTAAATTTGGTAACAGCTGATACTAACTAGCTAGGGTTCTATTATTTTGTAATTTTTGTTTTTGTTCAATTATTTTTTCTAATCATTAGAAGCTTGTATTTCTTCACTGGTACCTCTTTGGTTCCAGTATCATTTCAGTTGGATATTGGGTATTCTCAATTCCGTTCTTCTAATTTATTTGTTGTATCTTTCTCTTTTTCATTTTATTTGCAAATGTCACTTTTTAATATGGGAGGTGTTTTCTAACATCTTTTTTTTTTTTTTTACAACTTGGGCTCCAGATCTGATATGGGTAATATTTTATTTGGCAGCTGTGCATATATTTGCACAGAATAAGAATAATTATTAAAATAAAATGTAATTGATATTGCCTATGGGTCCTATACTGGTAAAATATATTGTACCTTGAGGGAGGGCCTGGAGGCTATGGTAATATGCATAGTGCAGATTGGAGAAGCGCCTAGCGACCATGCAACTTACATCGGCACACCTGGGATGGGAATCTTAGCGGCCGATGAATCAACTGGCACTATCGGCAAGCGCCTAGCTAGCATCAACGTGGAGAACATTGAGAAGAACTGCCGCAACCTACGTGAGCTTCTCTTCTTGACACCTGGTGCTCTTGAGTGCATCAGTGGTGTCATCCTCTATCACGAGACTAAGGATGGTAAACTTTTTGTTGATGTGTTAAATGAGAACGGCGTCTTGCCAGGAATTGCGATCGCCGGTACTGATGGAGAAACCACCACTCAGGTATTTAAATTATTATCTTCTCTTTATTGTTTATTGTTTTTTGTGAGTTTGGTTTAACAAATGCTTGAATTGGTTTGTTGTAGGCTGAACAAGGCCAACTTTAAATAAAATTTGCACTGAAACTACAACCTTTCTTTTGATCATGATTTTAGGCCAAGTGGCTTGCTAGGGCTGCTAATGAGCCGAGCCGGCTATTTACATTTTAAAAATAGAGATATGGTACATAGTACGGACCGATCCGCGCTTTACAAAGTACCATATCCTCACTCATTTCATTATTTTTTGCAAAAGTGAACAAAGAAAGGCCATTAAGAATTCCTAGGCTGGTAAGAGTGGTACATAATTTGACAATGATTATATTGTTCTACTTGCAGGGCCGTGATGACCTGGCCAAGTGCTGCTGAAGTACTACGCGGCTGGTGCCCGCTTCACCAAGTGGCGTGCTGTCCTCAAGATCAGCCTCGCTCGCTATGCCATCATCTGCCAAGAGAACGGCCTAGTCCCGATTGTCAAGCCCGAGATCCTGGTCGATGGGTCCCACGACATCGACCGCTGCGCTTGCGTCACCGAGGTTGTTTTGGCTGCATGCTACAAGGCCCTCAATGACCACCATGTCCTTCTAGAAGGAACTCTTTTGAAACCCAACATGGTCACACCCGGCTCTGACGCCCCTAAGGTGGCCCATGAGGTGATCGCTGAGTACACTGTCAGAGCACTGCTCAGGACAGTCCCACCAGCCGTACCGGCTGTGGTTTTCCTCTCTGGTGGCCAGAGCGAGGAGGAAGCAACTTTGAATTTGAATGCAATGAACAAGTTGCAGGGAAAGAAGCCGTGGAGTCTCTCGTTCTCATTCGGTCGTGCACTTCAGCAGAGCACGCTCAAGGCGTGGGCCAGCAAGGAGGAGAATGTGGAGAAGGCGCGTGCCGCCTTCCTTGCCCGGTGCAAGGCCAACTCTGCAGCAACCCTCGGGACTTGCGCCAATTTTAGAGTTCTCATTTGGTTTAATTCAGAGGGACTCAGTTTGATTACCAAATGTATGAATGTATGATACATTCTTTTGGTTTTGCAAGGGTTAGACAGTGTATGTGTTATACATGACCATTGCTTGCTGGTAATATCTGTTTTTATGATTTTTGGCTTTAGACTGATTCCTATTGGCTTCAGTAGTTCTTTAATTTTTGATGGATTCTTACAGTAACTCCACTAATAAGCAACAAAATGAAAAAGAGAAAGATAAAGCAAATAAATTAGAAGAATGGAAATTGAGAATACCCAATATCCAACTGAAATGATACTGGAACCAAAGAGGTACCAGTTAAGAACTCCTACAAGCTTCTAATGACTAGAAAAAGTAATTCAACAAAAACAAAAATTACAAAATAATAGAAGCCTAGCTAGTTAGTATATGTTATAGTCTGAAAAATTTAAATCATTAATTAACTAACAATTTATAAATTACGCCTAATTAAAAAATTTAGTAATTAAAGAATGGATTAAATTATATGAGGACATTTATTAAACCAACTTAAGAATTTCAATTTATTAAATTAAATCTGATTGAGACGTTAGATCCGAAATAATTAAGGGGTAACGATGGAATGTTAAATATTTGCGTAATTTAAAATTACAAATTTCGCGACACGTTTAGGTGTAAGGAAATTTATAAAAATAATAACGTTATTAAAAAAAAGAAATTTGACGAAGTGCCTAAATAAAAATTAGAATTTTAAAACAACGACTATTTGAAAATTAGTACAAATTTTTAACATAAATCCCGTTTGCTTGATTTAATTATACGCATTTTTATTCTACTTGATATCACCAATTTGGATTTTTTTTTATTTTGTTTCTTTGAAAAGTCTTAACCGTTCAAATACATTCAGCCCGAATCTCTAAGCACATAGATGTTGGTCCTATGTTCCTCTAATATGCCTAACCCCTTAACCCTAACCCGTTAAACCAAAACCCATTAACCCCAAACCCTTTTTCCCAATTCCCCTCTCCCTTCCCCTCTAGCGCACCTAGGGATGGCAATGGGCTGAGCTCACGGGTATTATGCTAAACCCATGCCTGACTTGTCTGTTAAAACTGATGGCCCACCTGCCTGGCCCAATCTGATGGGCCTAAAAATATATGCCCGACCTACCCATGGGCTTTTCCTCCATACCCGAGCCTACCTATGCTTGCCTGTCCATGTCCATGGGCTGCCTTACCTGGCCCAGCCCGTCCATGTCCAACTCAACCAACAACAATTTATACAATCAAAACAAGTATAATTTAGCACAAAAAATCAGTAAAACAATAACAAAGAAACGTTATTTAACACAACAAACAACATAGCTTTAGATAATACATCCAACATAACAAAATATTTCAGCTCATGTATAATTTACACTAAGCTAAAAATTAAAATTTAACACAGTTACACAAATAATATTTAGCACAAACAATTTAGCACCCAAACAACAAGCACTCTTCGCCTAATACTTCTTGCTCCGACTTGCTACCTGCAAAATATAAATTGTAAGATAACAGTACCAGAATCATGATACAATAGCTGTAACCTTAAACTATATATCACTCTATTACAATATAGTATTGCTGATACAATTGAAATATTTGTTTTACAATATAGTATTGCTGATACAATTGAAATATTTTTTTTGAGTGTTATAATCTTAAACTAGTACAGAGCTGTAATTTGAAATTTTCATAAAAATGTAGTCTCGAATATGAATTAAATAAGGTTTAGAAAGAAAAAGGTGCAAACTGACCCTTATAGAATTCAGCATTCCAGCATACTGGTAAATATTAAAGACAGACGGCCTTAGTATCAGCTCAGTTTGGTACCGATTGGTACAATCTAGTATCGACTGTTACAAGGTACTAGATGGCAAAATCATGCTGGTTCTTATCGAATAAGTGTTACTCAGTAAGAATTAAAATTTTACTCCTCACTTTCTTAAGTAGGACTACTGAACACCCTCATACAAATTAAGTTAATTGATATTAATATAAGTTTGTGCATATGATATATATAAAGGAACCAATTTGGGTCTGATGCCCATCGGACTCAAAGTGAGTTCGATGGGTTCGACGACCGTCCGATCTACTTTAAAATTCGCACCCGCAACTTTTGTATCTGCTTTGAAATTTGTGTGCACGAATCTTAAAGTGGATCGGATGGTCTCGAAACCCATCGGACCCAAATTTGAGTACACTGGGCATTGAACCCAAGCTATAATTAATTAATTAACCCTTCGTTAATCTTCATTGCCGAATAGGTACAGTACTATAATTAATAAGCCTTCGTTAATTTGGATTTTTAACCATCTTGATATTATTGTTGATATTCATTGTTTAGAAAATCTACTTACAATTAGATGTATAGTAGATAACTAAACTGGATTTGAGTTTACTTTGCTGGACAATCAGAAACGCTGTTGCAGATTCAGATCATGTCTTACCTTACTACTGATGAACCCTCTGCACAATAAAGCAGTTGAGGCATGTGGAGAAGTTAATAAATACTCATACCAGTTGCAATTAATAAAACTTTATTAAGTTGTAACCTTTATTTAAGTATTGCACCAAGGGATAGTGCTACTTCTACGTAGGG
This sequence comes from Carex parvula, assembly GCA_025461045.1. NCBI lineage: Eukaryota > Viridiplantae > Streptophyta > Magnoliopsida > Poales > Cyperaceae > Carex > Carex parvula. The sequence continues at coordinate 1,873,135 of JAJGRW010000920.1, forward strand.
ATCTAAAAAATTCAGAGAATAACCAGATGTCTCACGGCACATGTGCTGGTTACGTGTCGATACTCACGTGTTCCGTATTGGGACTATCTTTTAAAAATCTGATACATGATCTCACGAGTCACGTGTAATTAAAACCGTTAGATCTTGATTGAATAATGAATCTTGAATATACTACTATAAATTAAGTATGAAAAAAATAGTTAAACGTGACTAGTTATGTTTGTATATGTCACATGGTTACGGTGTGACTAACATGCCGTGACTATCCTTTCAAATTTGATCAGAACATGAAAAATATAAATTTGACCCAATCTCGAGACAGTACAATATATAATCTAAGTCACGACATGACTAATCAAGCACAACACATATTTAGATCCCAACCTAGTTGTGCTGGTTCACCAAAATAAAAAAATAAAAATATACCAGGGTTGGCGTGAATTTGGATTCTTAGAAGTAACTCAATTTTTGGATTTTGGATCGTGACTGTCCGATTCAAAAATGCGAAAATCTATTCCCGAAGTGAGCACACACATCCCGATGACAAAATCGAATTCGAATCGGACAGTCTCGATCCAAAACCGAAAGATTGGGTTACTTTAGAGTATCCGGACCCGGTTGGCGTGGTATTGGTTTTTTTTAGAGTCCAAGGTTGTTTAAGGTATTTAAATAAGTTTATCAAGTCAATATGTCAAAACCCTCGAAATCAACTTAGCTCCGCTAACGACGACATCTTGTCGTAAACCCTTCGCCTGTTGTGCCAAAAAGGAAAGAAGAAGAGAAACAATCAATCGAATTCTTATCTGCTCCGCTTCTTACACGCCACGGCTCAACAACCATGTCTTCCCATCTTTCTTCTCAATTAAAGAGAGCAATCTACTCCTCTTTCTTCTCTCCTCCCCAATGCCATTACCATTACCACCATCTCCTCCGCTCTCCTCTTTCAACCCAAAGTAGCAAGCGCCAGGAGTTGCCCTTTATTGCCAACTATCTCATCTCCTCCTTCGGCTTCTCTCTCGATCGAGCGCTCAAGGCTGCGGCAGACAGTCATCTTAGGGCGGTCAAGTCGCCGGCACGGCCTTAAGCCGTAGTAAAGTTCCTAATTGATACTGGCTTATCCCATTCTCAGATCAAATCTGTTGTTTCACTCCGGCCAGCTCTTCTGGGATCCAATGCGGATAAGACCCTGAGACCAAAGGTGCGTGAAATGATGGAAAAGGGGATCCCTGGAGAAGTATTGGTTCAAATGATCCGATACAACCCTGTTGTACTTCAATTGAAAGACACTCTTGCTCGCGTACTGTTTTGGAGAGATTTTGTCGGTAACAACGACAAGGCTTTGTTGAAGATTATTGCAAGAAATTCTTTCCTGTTTAAATTGCACATTGACAAGCATATTCTTCCGAAAATAAATTTACTGAAAGAATATGGATTGTCGAATGGAGATATGGTTTCATTGTTAGGGGAAAGAAGCTGCTTTGGCCGTAACCTCGATTCTATAAGGCAGATACTCGATCTAATTGAGGAGCTGGAGATTCCGAGGGGATCCGGGATGTTTCTATATGGTTTAAAAGCGATCAGTAATTCTAGCAAATGTACAATTAAAAGCAATGCAGAGTTCTTCAAGAACACATATGGCTGGTCACAGGAAGAGGTGTGTGCTGCCTTCCGGAAGTACCCTCCAGTACTCAAATATTCACAGGAGAATGTGAGTTCGAGTATGAACTTTCTTATCGGTAAAGCTGGGTTTGAGGCAAGGAGCATTGCTTTGCGACCGCGGATACTCGGCTGTAGCTTACAAAATGTATTGATCCCGAGGTATACTGTACTGAGTACACTGCAAAACAAGGGACTGATGAAAAAGTGCAGCTTTTTAAATGTTTGTTTGGCTTCTGAAAGGCGCTTCCGCGAGATCTATGTCGTACTGTATGAGAAGGATGTGCCTGGGCTTGGCGAAGCTTATGCTGCTGCTTATGGTGGAAAAGTGCCGGTCTGACTATTGTTCTTCTCGGGAAGAAATTATGTGTATCAGTTTGCAGCTGTAAATTTGGTAACAGCTGATACTAACTAGCTAGGGTTCTATTATTTTGTAATTTGTTTTTGTTCAATTATTTTTTCTAATCGTTAGAAGCTTGTATTTCTTAACTGGTACCTCTTTGGTTCCAGTATCATTTCAGTTGGATATTGGGTATTCTCAATTCCGTTCTTCTAATTTATTTGTTGTATCTTTCTCTTTTTCATTTTATTTGCAAATGTCACTTTTTAATATGGGAGGTGTTTTCTAACATCTTTTTTTTTTTTTTACAACTTGGGCTCCAGATCTGATATGGGTAATATTTTATTTGGCAGCTGTGCATATATTTGCACAGAATAAGAATAATTATTAAAATAAAATGTAATTGATATTGCCTATGGGTCCTATACTGGTAAAATATATTGTACCTTGAGGGAGGGCCTGGAGGCTATGGTAATATGCATAGTGCAGATTGGAGAAGCGCCTAGCGACCATGCAACTTACATTGGCACACCTGGGAAGGGAATCTTAGTGGCCGATGAACATTGAGGAGAACTGCCGCAACCTACGTGAGCTTCTCTTCTTGACACCTGGTGTTCTTGAGTGCATCAGTGGTGTCATCCTCTATCATGAGACTACAGATGGTAAACTTTTTGTTTATGTGTTAAATGAGAACCGCATCTTGCCAGGAATTGAGTCAACATGGGCACCATTGCGATGGCCGGTACTGATGAAGAAACCACCACTCAGGTATTTAAATTATTATCTTCTCCTTATTGTTTATGGTTTTTGTGAGTTTGGTTTACCAAATGCTTGAATTGGTTTGTTGTAGGCTAAACAAGGCCAACTTTAAATAAATTTGCACTGAAACTACAACCTTTCTTTGGTCATGATTTTAGGCCAAGTAGCTTGCCAAAAAAAAAAAAAAAATTCATGGCCAAGCGGTGTATTAGAATACCAATTTTATATTTCATGAGTGAGGCTACCATAATTTGCAAAGCGCGGATTAGTCCGTGCTATGAATTTATATTGGTTCTGAAAATTGAAATAATAGATCCAAACTGCTCAACATGATTTCCATATGAAAATGTATTTGGAGACCAAATTTCACATTTTGAAACTTTTTTTTACTATTTTTTTAGATAGTGAAAACTACTTGATCTAAAAATTTGGACCATCCGAAAGTAGTGATTTTCTACCTACATGTAAAAATAGTAAAAAAATCTAAAAAATGTTATATTTGATTTCTTAGAACATTTTCTTATAAAGATCATGTTGAATGTTTCAGATTGACTATTTACATTTTAAAAATAGAGATATGGGTACATAGTATGGACCGATCCGTGCTTTACAAAGTATCATATCCTAACTCATTTCATTATTTTTTTCAAAGGTGAACAATGAAAGGCCATTAAGAATTCCTAGGCTGGTAAGAGTGGTACATAATTTGAAAATGATTATATTGTTCTACTTGCAGGGCCGTGATGACCTGGCCAAGTGCTGCCAGAAGTACTACGCGGCTGGTGCCTGCTTCGCCAAGTGGCGTGCTGTCCTCAAGATCGGCCCGAACGAGCCATCTCAGCTTTCCATTGACCTAAACGCGCACGGCCTCGCTCGCTATGCCATCATCTGCCAAGAGAACGGCCTAGTCCCAATTGTTGAGCCTGAGATCCTGGTCGATGGGTCCACGACATCGACCGCTGCACTTACGTCACTGAGGTTGTTTTGGCTGCATGCTACAAGGCCCTCAATGACCACCATGTCCTTCTAGAAGGAACTCTTTTGAAACCCAACATGGTCACACCCGGCAAACAAAATCAATTCGATCATAGTTTTCAAAATCAGAATCGAAGTCAGAATTGGTAATTTGCCCATCAAATCGGAATCAGATCGGAAACTCTGGATTTTTTTATGTAACCATGTTTTGTATTAAAAAAATAGGAAACAAATTGTCAAAAAATTATGTTAAGACTTAAGACCACTTCTTATACTAAAATAATTCACTAATCAAATAAAATACAAACATTTCAAACTAATAATTATGTAATCTTTGTTTTCTATAATCTTACATGATTTGTTTGCATATAAATGACTTTGTTAATTATACAAAGAACTGCTCTAATGACTTTTGGTCTAAAATAGAAACATTTGCTTTTTCACGTGACCAAAAAAAAAAAAAACAAGAATGACGCATATAAAAAAAGTTTGCATTAGGCAGCCTAATATTAAAACTTTTATTATATCTTGTACATTGAGTCAAATGAACGGTGTTGATTAAATCAGAATCGCCTTCGATCGATTATGGTTCGACTCGACTATGTAAATTGAGTAAAAATTAGACCGTCTTTGACCGATTTCAGTCTGACTCAGCCGATTTTTCAACTAATGGTTTGGATTGGATTGCGTTGTGAGGCTTAACAGAATAGTACAATTTAGTTTTCAGGGTAGGAAAAGAGCCCGATAATTATCTACCTGATTCATTGTGGGTCCGTTCATGAATCTTAATTCATAATACCGACCAATCCGCTCTATATATAGTATCATAGTCTTAATTAATCACTTAATTACATTACATGTTGATACGTCCCGTCTCAAGGGACCAGGCCGTTCGGGAATAAAGTTGAGGAAACGGTAAATGGGCTCGTCCCGTCTTTGGTTGACGGGCGAGATTTAGAAAAACGGAGAAGGTTTGAGAGTATTTGTGCTCAAACCTCTACAATACGCCGTGTTACGGAATAACACTATCCCAGTTACCGGGAATTCCCCGCCTTAAATAGGGGTGACCGTTAGGACGTTTTGTCAAAACAGTTAGAGTTTGCATAGGAGCAGTAATGCCCGCGTAATTGGCGATGACGCTCGCATAATTGGCGGTAACGCGAAGTCGAAGTTGGACTGGGCCTTAAGAGTAAGGGCCCAACTTGACTTCGCAAGCCGGATTATTCCAAACTGATGGAGCGAGGCCCAGCTTGGTTCTTGCCAGGCCGGCAGGCAGCTGGTCTGTGGGCCCCGTTTCATCTGGGCTCGGGCTGGTTCGGCGAGGCGGTCCCAGCTCCGAGCTGCATTTGGTTTCGAGCTGGTCCCGCAAATAGTTCCGAGCTCCGAGTTGCTTTTTTTTATCAAAATATGCCATGACCATCCTTTCAAATTTGATCAGAACATAATAAATGTAAATTTGACATAATCTCAACACAGTACAAGACATAATCAAAGTCACAACACATATTTAGATCCAACGTAGTTGTGCTGGTTCACCAAAATAAAATAAAAAAAAAAGATAAATAAAAATATACCAGGGTTGGCGTGGTATTGGTTTTTTTGAGAGTCCAAGGTTGTTTAAGGTATTTAAATAAGTTTATCCAGTCAAAATGTCAAAACCCTCGAAATCAACTTAGCTCCGTAAACCCTTCGCCGCCTGTTGGGCCAAAAAGGAAAGAAAAAGAGAAACAATCAATCGGATTCTTATCAGCTCCGCTTCTTACACGCCACGACTCAACAACCATGTCTTCCCATCTTTCTTCTCAATTAAAGAGAGCAATCTACTCCTCTTTCTTCTCTCCTCCCCAATGTTATTACCATTACCACCATCTCCTACGCTCTCCTCTTTCAACCCAAAGTAGCAAGCGCCAGGAGTTGCCCTTTGTTGCCAACTATCTCATCTCCTCCTTCGGCTTCTCTCTCGATCGAGCGCTCAAGGCCTCGACAGGCAGACATCTTACGGCGGTCAAGTCGCCGGCACAGCCTGAAGCAGTAGTAAAGTTCCTAATTGATACTGGCTTATCCCATTCTCAGATCAAATCTGTTGTTTCACTCCGGCCAGCTCTTCTGGGATCCAATGCGGATAAGACCCTGAGACCAAAGGTGCGTGAAATGATGGAAAAGGGGATCCCTGGAGAAGTATTGGTTCAAATGATCCGATACAACCCTGTTGTACTTCAATTGAAAGACACTCTTGCTCGTGTACTGTTTTGGAGAGATTTTGTCGGTAACAACGACAAGGCTTTGTTGAAGATTATTGCAAGAAATTCTTTCCTGTTTAAATTGCACATTGACAAGCATATTCTTCCGAAAATAAATTTACTGAAAGAATATGGATTGTCGAATGGAGATATGGTTTCATTGTTAGGGGAAAGAAGCTGCTTTGGCCGTAACCTCGATTCTATAAGGCAGATACTCGATCTAATTGAGGAGCTGGAGATTCCGAGGGGATCCGGGATGTTTCTATATGGTTTAAAAGCGATCAGTAATTCTAGCAAATGTACAATTAAAAGCAATGCAGAGTTCTTCAAGAACACATATGGCTGGTCACAGGAAGAGGTGTGTGCTGCCTTCCGGAAGTACCCTCCAGTACTCAAATATTCACAGGAGAATGTGAGTTCGAGTATGAACTTTCTTATCGGTAAAGCTGGGTTTGAGGCAAGGAGCATAGCTTTGCGACCGCGGATACTCGGGTGTAGCTTACAAAAGGTATTGATCCCGAGGTATACTGTACTGAGTACACTGCAAAACAAGGGACTGATGAAAAACTGCAGCTTTTTAAATGTTTGTTTGGCTTCTGAAAGGCGCTTCCGCGAGATCTATGTCGTACCGTATGAGAAGGATGTGCCTGGGCTTGGCGAAGCTTATGCTGCTGCTTATGGTGGAAAAGTGCCGGTCTGACTATTGTTCTTCTGGGGAAGAAATTATGTGTATCAGTTTGCAGCTGTAAATTTGGTAACAGCTGATACTAACTAGCTAGGGTTCTATTATTTTGTAATTTTTGTTTTTGTTCAATTATTTTTTCTAGTCATTAGAAGATTGTATTTCTTAACTGGTACCTCTTTGGTTCCAGTATCATTTCAGTTGGATATTGGGTATTCTCAATTCCATTCTTCTAATTTATTTGTTGTATCTTTCTCTTTTTCATTTTATTTGCAAATGTCACTTTTTAATAAGGGGGTTTTTTCTAACCTCTTTTTTTTTTTTTTACAACTTGGGTTCCAGATCTGATATGGGTAATATTTTATTTGGCAGCTGTGCATATATTTGCACAGAATAAGAATAATTATTAAAATAAAATGTAATTGATATTGTATGGGTCCTATACTGGTAAAATATATTGTACCTTGAGGGAGGGCCTGGATGCTATGGTAATATGCATAGTGCAGATTGGAGAAGCGCCTAGCGACCATGCAACTTACATCGGCACACCTGGGAAGGGAATCTTAGTGGCTGATGAACATTGAGGAGAACTGCCGCAACCTACGTGAGCTTCTCTTCTTGACACCTGGTGTTCTTGAGTGCATCAGTGGTGTCATCCTCTATCATGAGACTACAGATGGTAAACTTTTTGCTGATGTGTTAAATGAGAACCGCATCTTGCCAGGAATTGAGTCAACATGGGCACCATTGCGATTGCCGGTACTGATAAAGAAACCACCACTCAGGTATTTAAATTATTATCTTCTCTTTATTGTTTATGGTTTTTGTGAGTTTGGTTTACCAAATGCTTGAATTGGTTTGTTGTAGGCTAAACAAGGCCAACTTTAAATAAATTTGCACTGAAGCTACAACCTTTCTTTGATCATGATTTTAGGCCAAGTAGCTTGCCAAAAAAAAAAAAAAAATCTTGGCCAAGCGGAGTATCAGAATACCAATTTTATATTTCATGAGTGAGGCTACCATAATTTGCAAAGCGCGGATTAGTCCGTGCTATGAATTTATATTGGTTCTGAAAATTGAAATAATAGATCCAAACTGTTCAACATGATTTCAATATGAAAATGTATTTGGAGACCAAATTTCACATGTTGAAACTTTTTTTACTATTTTTTTAGATAGTGAAAACTACTTTTTCTTAAAATTTGGACCATCCGAAAGTAGTGAGTATAAATTACACAAGTTAACCATCATTTCCATATAAAGAAATAAGAATTTGGTGTAGCCATTTGCTCACAATAATTTTTTAAAGATGGACTGTCAAAACTGCACTGTTTCATGTATAACTGTCACCAAAATCATGCATGTTCATCACAGTTCTAGTTATAATAAAAATTCGATACTTGTCCACCGAAAAGCGTGTACATCAATGGTTGTTTCCATATAAAGAACACCCAATATAGTGTAGCTAGTTAATTGTAATAAAAAGGACAAATCAGGATGCTAGGAAAGGGCAAACTAGTCCATACTAGCTAAAACCACATCTCCTGAGTTGATGTTAACTTCTAGATTTAGCGTTTTTTTAACTTTCTCAGTGGTTGAATCAGTTTTTTCAGGGAAATTATTGTGCTTTTGAGCTGGTTTCATTTAGTTTTGCTTGTGTGAAACTGATATCAATGTGCTAATTGAGTAATTTTTAGATGTCATATTAATATGCTAGTACTTTAACACTTCTAATAGATTGAAATATCAAAATGGAGATGAAAATCTTGTATATGGATTTTTCTTCAATTAAGAATAGGAAAACTTGATATTTTGGTTAAATTGATGAGCAACAAGTAATTTTTCTTTAAATTAAGTGGGTCAGTACTGGATAATGGAGAATTCAGTAGTATCTCATGGGTTTCAGTTGTGAATATTTTAGGCTTCTATGTTTGCTTCAAGTAAAGTTTTATTTTTTACTTTGATTTTATACTAATTTTTCTAATTTAATAGAGGAGGGTTCAAATGCCTTCATTTTTTGTGCCTCCACCATGCCTCCATTTTTAAAAACTTTAATAACTCAAAATTTAAAACTTAAAAGTCAAAATAAAACCATTGGATATGATCTACATCATTTTATCTATATGCTCATAAAAAATTATCACATTTCGATTTTGTTTTTATGTGAATTAATAAGTTGAAAAATCAATGTCTAGAAATCATCCACATTAGTACGTTTTTTATAAGCTCTTGATGACAACCAAAACAAAATTGAAATGTCATAATTTTTTATGTTGTTGAGGCATGTGGAGAAGTTAATAAATACTCATACCAGTTGCCATTAATAAAACTTTATTTATGTTGTAACATTTTCTTTTAGTGGGTCTGGATGTCACTTTGTTGCTAGAGTATTGCACCAAGGGATACTGCTAATTCTACGTAGGGATCTAAAAAATTCACAGAATGACCAGATGCATGACGGCACATGTGCCGGTTACGTGTTGATACTCACATGTTCCGTATTATGACTATCTTTTAAAAATCTGATACGTGGTCTCGCGAATCACATGTAATTAAAACCGTTAAATATTGATTGAATAATGAATCTTTAATAAACTACTATAAATTAAGTATGAAAAAATTGTTAAACATGACTAATTAAGTTTGAACACGTCACATATTTAGATTCCAACCTAGTTGTGCTGGTTCACCAAAATAAAAAAAAATGAAAATACACCAGGGTTGGCGTGGTATTGGTTTTTTTTGAGAGTCCAAGGTTGTTTAAGGTATTTAAATAAGTTTATCCAGTCAAAATGTCAAAACCCTCGAAATCAACTTAGCTCCGCTCACGACACCACCTCGAAATAAACCCTTCGTCGCCTGTTGTGCCAAAAAGGAAAGAAAAAGAGAAACAATCAATCGGATTCTTATCATCTCCGCTTACACGCCACGACTCAACAACCATGTCTTCCCATCTTTCTTCTCAATTAAAGAGAGCAATCTACTCCTCTTTCTTCTCTCCTCCCCAATGCCATTACCATTACCACCATCTCCTCCGCTCTCCTCTTTCAACCCAAAGTAGCAAGCGCCAGGAGTTGCCCTTTATTGCCAACTATCTCATCTCCTCCTTCGGCTTCTCTCTCGATCGAGCGCTCAAGGCTGCGGCAGACAGTCATCTTAAGGCGATCAAGTCCCCGGCACGGCCTGATGCAGTGGTAAAGGTCCTAATTGATTCTGGCTTATCCCATTCTCAGATCAAATCTGTTGTTTCACTCCGGCCAGCTCTTCTGGGATCCAATGCGGATAAGACCCTGAGACCAAAGGTGCGTGAACTGATGGAAAAGGGGATCCCTGGAGAAGTACTGGTTCAAATGATCCGATACTACCCGGCTGCACTTCAATTGAAAGACACTCTTGCCCGCCTACTGTTTTGGAGAGATTTTGTCGGGAACAACGACAAGGCATTGTTGAAGATTATTGCAAGAAATCCTTCGCTGTTTGCATTGCACATTGACAAGCATATTCTTCCGAAAATAAATTTACTGAAAGAATATGGATTGTCGAATGAAGATATGGTTTCATTGTTAGGGAGAAGAAGCTGCTTTTGCCGTAACCTCGATTCTATAAGGCAGATACTCGATCTAATTGAGGAGCTGGAGATTCCGAGGGGATCCGGGATGTTTCTACTGGGTTTAAAAGTGATCAGTAATTCTAGCAAAGGTACAATTAAAAGCAATGCAGAGTTCTTCAAGAACACATATGGCTGGTCACAGGAAGAGGTGTGTGCTGCCTTCCGGAAGTACCCTCCAGTGCTCACGTATTCAGAGGAGAATGTGAGGTCGACTATGAACTTTCTTATGAGTAAAGCTGGGTTTGAGGCAAGGAGCATAGCTTTGCGACCGCGGATACTCGGGTGTAGCTTACAAAATGTATTGATCCCGAGGTATACTGTACTGAGTACACTGCAAAACAAGGGACTGATGAAAAAGTGCAGTTTTTTCAATGCTTGTTTGGCTTCTGAAAGGCGCTTCTGCGAGATCTATGTCGTACCGTATGAGAAGGATGTGCCTGGGCTTGGCGAAGCTTATGCTGCTGCTTATGGTGGAAAAGTGCCGGTCTGACTATTGTTCTTCTGGGGAAGAAATTGTGTGTATCAGTTTGCAGCTGTAAATTTGGTAACAGCTGATACTAACTAGCTATGCTTCTATTATTTTGTAATTTTAGTTTTTGTTGAATTACTTTTCTAGTCATTAGAAGCTTGTAGTTCTTAACTGGTACCTCTTTGGTTCCAGTATCATTTCAGTAAACTGAAAATTAGGTATTCTCAATTCCATTCTTCTAATCTATTTTTGCTGTATCTTTCTCTTTTTCATTTTATTTGCAAATGTCACTTTTTAATAAAGGGACAACTGTTGTTTTCTAACCTCTTTTTCTTTTTGACAACATGGGCTCCAGATCTGATATGCATAATATTTTATTTTAACATACTGATAGCAACAAATACAAAGTTATATTCAAAACTGAAGAGAAGTAGTACTTAGAAAAAGAACAAATTTTTTAAAAATAGACCTGACAGAAATGTATTTTCCAATTTTGCCCCTCTTTGCCAAACAAAGCACAAAATTTGGTCCGTGTGTAATCCTAACGAAGAGCCAAACTAGATAGCTCTTGGTGAGTACGGTTTGTTGGTTCAGTAGCAATTCTTTAACAACTCAATTATAAAATTAAGCACTAAAGAGGCCATTATGTAATGGCAGTTGTGCATATATTAACACAGAATAAGAATCATTATTAAAATAAAATCTAATTGATATTGCCTATGGATCCTATACTGGTAAAATATATTGTACCTTGAGTGAGGCTATGGTAATATGCATAGTGCAGATTGGAGAAGCGCCTAGCGAACATGCAACTTACATCAACACACCTGGGAAGGGAATCTTAGTGGTCATTAATCAACCGGCACAATCAGGAAGCGCCTAGCGAACATCAACGTGGAGAACATTGAGGAGAACTGCCGCAACCTACGTGAGCTTCTCTTCTTGACACCTGGTGCTCTTGAGTGCATCAGTGGTGTCATCCTCTATCACGAGACGAAGGATGGTAAACTTTTCGTTGATGTGTTAAATGAGAACGGCGTCTTGCCGGAAATTAAGGTCGACATAGTATGGACCAATCAGTGCTTTACAAAGTATCATATCCTCACTCTAATTTCATTATTTTTGCATAAGTGAACGATGAAAGGCCATCAAGAATTCCTAGGCTGGTAAGGGTGGTACATAATTTGACAATGATTATATTATTCTACTTGCAGGGCCATGTTGACCTTGCCGAGCGCTAAGCGAAGTACTACGTGGCCGGTGCCCGTTTCACCCAAGTGGCGTGCCAAGATCGGCCCGAACGAGCCATCTCAGCTTTCCATTGACCTGAACGCCCATGGCCTTGCTCGCTACGCCATCATCTGCCATGAGAACGACCTCGTGCCGATTGTCAAGCCCGAGATCCTGGTCGACGGGTCCCACGACTTTGACCGCTGATTAGAAAAATAGAACAATTGGTAAGTTACAAGTTTGATATTTTGAAGTGTTTGGTAAATAGTCTTTTTGCATTTTGAAAACATTGCTGTAGTTTACTTTTGTTAGTAATAAAATGTGCTGCCAGTCTTTCAATTAAACTTTCCACTTTTCAGTCCTAATCTTTCTTATGCCGAAGAGATACTCCTCAGTGGTAGTAGTACTATGGATTTTTGAACCAAGTTGATATTATTGCTGATATTTATTGCTAAAGCGATGCAGAGAGAGCGCCTCCTATTTGGGCCTCTGGCTGGCCCACCAATGGGTACAGCCGAGCCCATTAAGCAACAAAATGAAAAAGAGAAAGATACAGCACAAATAAATTAGAAGAATGGAATTGAGAATACCCAATTTTCAGTTTACTGAAATGATACAGGAACCAAAGAGGTACCAGTTAAGCACAAGACCAGGAGACGCATAACCAACTCATTGAGAAGGTCCAATAGAAATTAGCAGGGTGGAAAGCAAATCTATTATCTCTTGCGGGGAGATTAACACTTGTCAAAACTGTCTTGGTCTCACTTCCGGTATACTACATGTGAGTCGCACGATTACAAGCAAGAACAATCAAAGCCCTAACAGCGATCATACGGAAGTTCCTATGGGATAAGCAAAATGTGCAAATTTGCTAAAATTATGTGACAGGTACACAATGGTATGGAAGGCAGCAAACTGGGCCAGAAGAACAGGAAGATGTTTTAGAGGAGAAATTGGGGAAGCAACCACCTTAAGTTTCACCCTTCAAGACTCTCAATTCACAGTTTATTTCAATCAATGGATGTCAGGTACCGGGTAGCTTTGTTTAATTAATTGTATTAAACAGATGTTAGGAACAGGGTAGTTTAGATACCGGTTTTGAGTTCTGTACACAGCAGCTATCAGGAGTAGCTTTTTACCAGCAACTGCTGCTGCGTTTTTACTTTATCTTTAATTGTAACACGGCATTTTCAATTTAATCCCAGCGCCTAAGGGCATTCACTTAAAAAAAAAAAAAATACAATCTTCTAATGACTAGAAAAATAATTCAACAAAAACTAAAATTACAAAATAATAGAAGCCTAGCTAGTTATTATCAGCTGTTATCAAATTTACAACTGTAAATTGACACACATAATTTCTTCCCTGGAAGAACAATAGTCAGACCGGCAATTTCCCACCATAAGCAGCAGTATAAGCTTCACCGAGCCCAGGCACATACTTCTCATACGGCATGACATAGATCTCGCGGAAGCGCCTTTCAGAAGCCAAACAAGCACTGAAAAAACTGCACTTTTTCTTCAGTCCCTTACTTTGCAGTGCACTCAGTAAAGTATACCTCGGGATAAATACCTTTTCTAAGCTACACCCGAGTATCCGCGGTCGCAAAGCTATGCTCTTCGCCTCAATCCCAGCTTCACTCATAAGAAAGTACATACTCAACTTCACTTTCTCCTCTGTTAATATGAGTATCGGGGGGTATTTCCGGAAGGCAGCACACACCTCTTCTTGTGACCAGCCATATGTGTTCTTGAAGAACTCTGCATTGCTTTTAATTTTACCTTTGCTATAATTACTGATCGCTTTTAAACCCCATAGAAACATCCTGGATCCCCTCGGAATCCCCAGCTCCTCAATTAGATCGAGTATCTGCCTTATAGAATCGAGGTTACGGCCAAAGCAGCTTCTTCCCCCTAACAATGAAACCATATCTCCATTCGACAATCCATATTCTTTCAGTAAATTTATTTTCGGAAGAATATGCTTGTCAATGTGCACTTTAAACAGGAAAGAATTTCTTGCAATAATCTTCAACAAAGCCTTGTCGTTGTTCCCGACAAAATCTCTCCAAAACAGTACGCGGGCAAGAGTGTCTTTCAATTGAAGTGCAGCCGGGTAGTATCGGATCATTTGAACCAGTACTTCTCCAGGGATCCCCTTTTCCATCATTTCACGCACCTTTGGTCTCAGGATCTTATCCGCATTGGATCCCAGAAGAGCTGGCCGGAGTGAAATAACAGATTTGATCTGAGAATGAGATAAGCCAGTATCAATTAGGACCTTTACCACTGCATCAGGCTGTGCCGGGGACTTGATCGCCGTAAGATGACTGTCTGCCGCAGCCTTGAGCGCTCGATCGAGAGAGAAGCCGAAGAAGGAGATGAGATAGTCGGCAATAAAAGGCAACTCCTTGGGCTGGGTTTTGGTTGAAAGATGAGAGCGGAGGAGATGGTGGAAATGGTAATGGTATTGGGGAGGAGAGAAGAAAGAGGAGTAGATTGATCTCTTTAATTGAGAAGAAAGATGGGAACGCATGGTTCAATTGCGAAATGAAGGCGAAATGAAGGCGACGATTGAAATTGGATATTTACCCATCATAATTGGCAACACATGGTTTCTTTTGATATCTCCCCATCATAATATTGAAATTTGATATTTACCATCGAAAATCATCTTTATTATAAATAAACCCAATTTTGAATTTAATTAATCTAAATATGAATTAATAATAATTAGAAAAGAAATTGACTCTTTTGCCCTTATAATAGAATGCTGGAGGTACAAAAGCTGAATTTCAGTGAGTGTGTTTTTTATTCTGACTCGCTCCAACTCATTAATACTTTGCGTATGTCACCGCGACCAATTAGTTGGGATTGGAGGGTTTATTCTGAGATTATGCAAATTTGGGTTCTTTCTTTTGGATACCTACCCGGGGTTTAAATGTGTTCATGTATCCCATATTTCCCCCTTAATTTTTCATTGCTATCCCCGAATTATTTTGTACTTTGGATGTATTTTTTTTCTTATGTTCCTTTTCCCTTTTTTTTTTTTTTTACCATCTGTAACATAGGCCCTGGATCTTTGTTTTATTTTGGGTTTCGTTATTTATTATTTGCAAAACAGACAATGGGGGGTTTTATGCAAAATTGCTACTGGGAGGGCTTCAATGTCATTACGGGGGTGGATTATGCTTTGCGGTTTTTGGGTACCTCATGCTGTTGCTGGTTTTCTTTGCTTTGCTTTTTATGGTGTGACTTGTAATATACACAGCAATAAGGGGGTTATGTGCAAATGTATGTCTGGGGGGGGGTGGGGTGGGGGATATGCATCTCCGAGGTTGGTGTTTCTTATTTCAATTCTCACTGGCATCATGGCTGTTTTCTTGGGTTTCTCGCTAATGATCGTTAAAAAAAAAAAAACACTATAACTGGACATTATGGTTCAATATTCAGTTAGAGTGTTTTTTTTTCCTTCAGTTCTAACTACTGTTGTTGTGAGATTACTTTTGACGAAAAAATATTGTAGTTGACGTTATACAACAACAATATTCAGCTACATTACATTGTTTTTTTTAAACGATCATTTGCGATCAAATTAACTAGACGTTATGGTTTATAACATTCAGCTACAGTGCTCCGGACGTTATAAACCATAACGTTTTTTTCTATATTTCAAAATTTCATAAAACCTTACCCATTATCAATAATTTATCCCTATTAATAAAAAAATCGGCAATGCGTTGCAATTCTGTCTTTAATCTATGCTTGTACTATGATCCAATGTTTAATGCAAAATTTGCCTACGCGGGTTTCATGCCAAAAAAAAAAAAAAAAAAAACACAACCTATTGCCCATTTTTAATGAGACCAAACGTATAAGGTAAATGATACGCCCAAAGTTAGAAAACCATGTGCATAAATACTGAAATATTGGAATATTAAACTAAAATCTTGCGGCTACAGTGGTCTAAGCAATACAAATATTGTGGAGGTCAGACTCAGGAGCGGACGCATGATTTCTGTGAGGGAAGGGAAGGATTTGAATTAAAATAGTTTATTGGATTCAAACTCATTAACTAATCAGGTACTAGATAAATAAAACAATAAACATAATAAGAAACAATAAAAATAGTATAATAAAATAACAAAATAACATCATTTTACATATTAAAAAACAACAAAGTTGGTCCGGATCTATAAATTTCTATAAGATTTCTATAAAAACAACAAAGTTTCTTACTAACAGTGTTTTTAGACTAGTCTGGCGGGCTTTCCAGTTTCAGAGAGGGGCAAAACAATTTCTAGGGAAGGACAAAGTGGTACCGGACCCGCATTTTTCCACATAATTTCAAAATCCAGGGAGGGGCAGCTGCCCCCCTCTAGCTGTGTGTGGGTCCGCCCACTGGTCAGACTGCTGATTGGCGATGGACTCTACTCATCTTTGAAGACATTCAACTTTTGTCGAACAGGTAGGGGTGGACCCACATAGCACCTGGGGAGGGCAACTGCACCCCCAAATTTTTTTATTTACCCCTTTAGAATTCTGATTTATAATTCAGGTTAAATTTAGGATTAATTAAAATAATTTTTTTGAATTGTAATTGGTAATTAGAATTATAAGTTAGAGAATCAGAAATTATAAGTTAAAACATTGTTTTTTATTTTGTACCCGATTAACTATTTAAATTCGCTATTTTTTTTGCCCCTCCACGAAAATTCTGAATCCAACCCTGCAAACAGGAGAGAGGAAGCTCCTCAAATCTTTACAAATCCTCATTTTGTCTTCTATTTCAAGATTCTTTTCATGATATCATCACTACGTAATATCACCAAAATGTTTAATAAGGCAGCAAACATACATTACAAGGATGGGACAAAAGAGAGAAGAGAACGGACCTTTGAAAACGTAAGGGCAAAAGAGTCAATTAATTTTCTACTTAATAGTATTTAATATTTTATATTGATTAAATTTAAAATTGGGGACATTTATAAAAAAGTTGATTTTGAAAGGGAAATATCAAATTTCAATATTATGATGGAGAAATATCTAAATAACAAAATTTCGATGGGTTTATATATAAATTTCTCATTTGGTAATTGGTATAATTGGGAAATAAATCTGCTGCGATTCCAAAGAATTGCAGAGAGTCTACTATTCCAAATCTAACTGTTTATCAGTTTTGAGATTTGTACATAAAAACCAATTTCTTTTGAGATTCATGCATTCTAAAAAACCAATAGTTAAATTTGGAATAGCAGATTTCCTGCGATTCTTTAGTCCTTGTGCATTTTATTTGAAAAATGTTTTTATATATAGTTTACTTCTGTTACTAATAAATTGGGTTGACAGTCTTTCAATATTCTTTTTATTATGTTATATAATTGATATATCCTAAAATTAAGCTCTTCCAGTTTATTATTTGTTGACACACAATATATATTTTATCTTATTTTGATTTTGATTTTTGTATTTTATAGTGCGGATGCAAAAAATTAATTTGACTGATTGTAATATAAGTTTGTGCGGATGCAATATACAATTTATTAACATGTCAACAATATATATTTTATTCAATTTAAGCTTTCAGTCTTAATATATATTTTATTTGCGGAATATGTACTCTTTAGTAAGGCTTAAATTCTTAAGCCACAATACCTTAATCTTCATTGTCAATAGGTGTACAATATGATAAGCCATCGTTACAATGGATTTTTAATCCTCTTGATATTATTGCTGATATTCATTGTTTACGAAATTTTCATCTATAACATCCGGTCCATTAAAAATTCAAATTATATATTTATTTTTGTAAGAATTTCAAATATATTTGGCCAGGGGCGGAGCCAGACTTTCAGACTATGGGGGTCAAACGTGAATGGAGGTCAAGCATATAAAATTTTCCTACTACGAATGGGGGTCAATTTCACACTATCCATAATATTTTACTTTAAACTATATTAAAATAAGGTATAAATAAAAAAAAATTCAAAATGAATGGGGGTCAATTCATTGTATGTAGATTCGCCTCTGTATTTGGCACGTTAAGTAATCTGACCCGCTGGATAATTCAGAGGACCAATTAACAGGCTATTTTGTACGTAAATGGCCCGTTAGATTAATCTAGCGGGTCAAGTCAGATATAACTTTCTGAATTATTTAGCGGGCCAGATATATTTAAAATTCTTAAAAAATGAGTGTATGATTTGAATTTTCAATAAACAGAATGTGAAAGATAAAAATTTCGGGACAAAGTTACAACTGATGCTATTACTTGTCTGATTCATCAAAATAAAATAAAAATAAAAATACTTAGAGCAGAGTAGATCAGATGAACATAGAACCTATTATCTACTTTAGATTGATGGATTTCAAAACCGTCTGATATGCTTTAAAATCTGTACACCTGCTTCAATATTTATGCATAACCGTCTTAATTTTTGTACAAACGGATATTAAAACGAATTCGCATCCCCTGAGATATCTCAAAATTTGAGTGTTTTTTCGGGAAAATCTCAACTGTTCAAATACATTCTGCACGTATCTCAAAGCACAAATAATACTGTCTCCTGCGCTATTCGTTTTGATGGCCTCGATGGCCCTCGATGAGAGCAACTGCGGGTAGTTATCCTCCGCGGAGTTCTATAAAACTCCGCAGGTGCGGAGCAAATGAACGGATCAGATTAACTCTCAGCCGCTTTGTGATCGGGTTAACGGAGGGGTCAGTATTATTGTGCTTTTAGATTCGTGCAAAGTTAAAACTAACGGACCACTAACGGATTAGATTAAAAGAACCGCAGTCTGCGGAGCTTTTAAGCTCCGCAGAGGATAACGTTCCAGCAACTGCGCTGTAATTTAAATAAGTTGATCCAGTCAAAATGTCAAAAAACTCAAAATCAACTCCGCTAGCGACGCCAGTCACGCCACCTTGTCGTAATTCGTAATTCGTAAATCCTTGGCCGCCAGAAACGATCGATCATCGCCTTTGGCTCTTGGCAATCGGATTCTTATCAGCTCCGCTTCTTACACGCCACGACTCAACAACCATGTCTTCCCATCTTTCTTCTCAATTAAAGAGAGCGATCTACTCCTCTTTCTTCTCTCCTCCCCAATACCATTACCATTACCATTACCACCATCTCCTCCCCAATGCTATTACCATTACCACCATCTCCTCCGCTCTCCTCTTTCAACCCAAAGTAGCAAGCGCCAGGAGTTGCCCTTTATTGCCAACTATCTCATCTCCTCCTTCGGCTTCTCTCTCGATCGAGCGCTCAAGGCTGCGGCAGACAGTCATCTTACGGCGATCAAGTCCCCGGCACGCCCTGATGCAGTGGTAAAGGTCCTAATTGATTCTGGCTTATCCCATTCTCAGATCAAATCTGTTGTTTCACTCCGGCCAGCTATTCTGGGATCCAATGCGGATAAGATCCTGAGACCAAAGGTACTGTTTTGGAGAGATTTTGTCGGGAACAACGACAAGGCTTTGTTGAAGATTATTGCAAGAAATTCTTTCCTGGTTGAATTGCACATTGACAAGCATGTTCTTCCGAAAATAAATTTACTGAAAGAATATGGATTGTCGAATGAAGATATGGTTTCATTGTTAGGGGAAAGAAGCTGCTTTGGCCGTAACCTCGATTCTATAAGGCAGATACTCGATCTAATTGAGGAGCTGGAGATTCCGAGGGGATCCGGGATGTTTCTATATGGTTTAAAAGCGATCGGTAATTCTAGCATAGGTAAAATTAAAAGCAATGCAGAGTTCTTCAAGAACACATATGGCTGGTCACAGGAAGAGGTGTGTGCTGCCTTCCGGAAGTACCCTCCGGTACTCAAATATTCAGAGGAGAAATTGAGTTCGAGTATGAACTTTCTTATGAGTAAAGCTGGGTTTGAGGCAAGGAGCATAGCTTTGCGACCGCGGATACTCGGGTGTAGCTTACAAAATGTATTGATCCCGAGGTATACTGTACTGAGTACACTGCAAAACAAGGGACTGATGAAAAAGTGCAGCTTTTTAAATGCTTGTTTGGCTTCTGAAAGGCGCTTCCGCGAGATTTATGTCGTACCGTATGAGAAGGATGTGCCTGGGCTTGGTGAAGCTTATGCTGCTGCTTATGGTGGAAAAGTGCCGGTCTGACTATTGTTCTTCTGGGGAAGAAATTATGTGTATCAGTTTGCAGCTGTAAAGTTGGTAACAGCTGATACTAACTAGCTATGCTTCTATTATTTTGTAATTTTAGTTTTTGTTGAATTACTTTTCTAGTCATTAGGAGCTTGTAGTTCTTAACTGGTACCTCTTCGGTTCCAGTATCATTTCAGTAAAACTGAAAATTAGGTATTCTCAATTCCATTCTTCTAATTTATTTTTGCTGTATCTTCCTCTTTTTCATTTTATTTGCAAATGTCACTTTTTAATAAAGGGACAACTGCTGTTTCCTAACCTCTTTTTCTTTTTGACAACTTGGGTTCCAGATCTGATATGCGTAATATTTTATTTGGCTGCTGTGCATATATTAACACAGAATAAGAATAATTATTAAAATAAAATCTAATTGATATTGCCTATGGGTCCTAGTAAAATATATTGTACCTTGAGGGAGGCTATGGTAATATGCATATTGCAGATTGGAGAAGCGCCTAGCGACCATGCAACTTACATCGGCACACCTGGGAAGGGAATCTTAGCGGCCGATGAATCAACCGGCACTATCGGCAAGCGCCTAGCTAGCATCAACGTGGAGAACATTGAGGAGAACTGCCGCAACCTATGTGAGCTTCTCTTCTTGACACCTGGTGCTCTTGAGTGCATCAGTGGTGTCATCCTCTATCACGAGACTAAGGATGGTAAACTTTTTGTTGATGTGTTAAATGAGAACGGCGTCTTGCCAGGAATTGCGATCGCCAGTACTGATGGAGAAACCACCACTCAGGTATTTAAATTATTATCTTCTCTTTATTGTTTATTGTTTTTTGTGAGTTTGGTTTAACAAATGCTTGAATTGGTTTGTTGTAGGCTGAACAAGGCCAACTTTAAATAAAATTTGCACTGAAACTACAACCTTTCTTTTGATCATGATTTTAGGCCTAGTAGCTTGCCAAAAAAAATAAAAAATAAATAAGGCCAAGCGGTGTATCAGAATACCAATTTTATATTTCATGAGTGAGGCTACCATAGTTTGCAAAGCGCGGATTAGTCCGTGCTATGAATTTATATATTGGTTCTGAAAATTCAAATAATAGATCCAAATTGCTCAACATGATTTCCATATGAAAATATATTTGGAGACCAAATTTCACATTTTTAAACTTTTTTTACTATTTTTTTAGATAGTGAAAACTACTTGATCTAAAAATTTGGACCATCCGAAAAAGTAGTGATTTTCTACCTACATGTAAAAATAGTAATATAATCTAAAAAATGTTAAATTTGATTTCTTAATACATTTTCATATGAAGATCATGTTGAATGGTTCAGATCGACTATTTACATTTTAAAAATGGAGATATGGGTACATAGTACGGACCGATCCGCGCTTTACAAAGTACCATATTCTCACTCATTTCATTAGTTTTTGCAAAAGTGGACAATGAAAGTCCATCAAGAATTCCTAGGCTGGTAAGAGTGGTACATAATTTGACAATGATTATATTGTTCTACTTGCAGGGCCGTGATGACCTGGCCAAGCGTTGCCAGAAGTACACGGCCTCACTCGCTATGCCATTATCTGCCAAGAGAACGGCTGAGCCCGAGATCCTGGTCGATGGGTCCCACGACATCGACCGCTGCGCTTATGTCACCAGGTTGTTTTGGCTGCATGCTACAAGGCCCTCAATGACCACCACGTCCTTCTAGAAGGAACTCTTTTGGAAACCCAACATGCATGGTCACACCCGGCTCTGACGCCCCTAAAGTTGCCCACGAGGTGATCGCTGAGTACACTGTCAGAGCACTGCTCAGGACAGTCCCACCGGCTGTCGTTTTCCTCTCTGATGGCCAGAGCGAGGAGGAAGCAACGTTGAATTTGAATGCAGTGAACAAGTTGCAGGGAAAGAAGCCGTGGAGTCTCTCGTTCTCATTCGGCCGTGCGCTTCAGCAGAGTACGCTCAACGCGTCGGCCGGTAAGGAGGAGAATGTGGAGAAGGCACGTGCCGCCTTCCTTGCCCGGTGCAAGGCCAACTCTGCAGCAACCCTCGGGACTTACGCCGGTGATGCTGCTGGTGACGAAGGCGTGTTGGAGAGCCTCCACGTCAAGGATTACAAGTATTGATCGGCATTTGAAATTTTGATGAATTTTAATGTGTTTTTTTAAGTAAAGAGTTGTAATTTTATTTGTCTCTGTCAAAGATGTCATTTTTTTGTGTTTGATTTTTTTTCTTTAATGTTGTTTTTAATAAGAGAAATGTGAAATGACTTGTGATATTATAATTGGTCATCTCGTTAGTCTTTAATTGTTTTTTTTTTTAAAATAGAAAACTAGAAATCATAATTTATACCTGGCAAGCTGAGATTCTTTTGAGAATATTAAACTTTAATAAATAGGTGGAGATCTACTATCGTATTTTACTGCTGTTCAAAGTCGAGTACAAGCAAACATATTTTATGCAACAAAATCTGAACAACTGATTAGAAATATGGAACAGTTGGACAGTAACAAGCTTGACAACTGATAAAATTCTGATCTTTTGAATTATTTAGAAGCGCATGTGATAAACTGAGTTGTGGGTGCTGCAACTCTGCAATTATTAATGTTGTTAGTCAAACTCTAAAATTGTTGGTTTTAAATCAGAGGGACTCAGTTTGATTACCAAATGTATGAATGTATGATACTTTCTTTTGGTTTTGCAAGGGTTAGACAGTGTATGTGTTATACATGACCATTGCTTGCTGGTAATATCCGTTTTTATGATTTTTGGCTTTAGACTGATTCCTATTGGCTTCAGTAGTTTTTTAATTTTTATGGATTCTTACAGTAACTCAACTAATAAGCAACAAAATGAAAAAGAGAAAGATAAAGCAAATAAATTAGAAGAATGGAAATTGAGAATACCCAATATCCAACTGAAATGATACCGGAACCAAAGAGGTACCAGTTAAGAAATACAAGCTTCTAATGACTAGAAAAAATAATTGAACAAAAACAAAAATTACAAAATAATAGAACCCTAACTAGTTAGTATCAGCTGTTACCAAATTTACAGCTGCAAACTGATACACATAATTTCTTCCCCAGAAGAACAATAGTCAGACCGGCACTTTTCCACCATAAGCAGCAGCATAAGCTTCACGAAGCCCAGGCACATCCATCTCATACGGCACGACATAGATCTCGCGGAAGCGCCTTTCAGTAGCCAAACAAGCACTCAAAAAACTGTAATTTTTCATCAGTCCCTTGTTTTGCAGTGTACTCAGTACAGTATACCTCGGGATCAATACCTTTTCTAAGCTACACCCGAGTAACCGCGGTTTTGAAGCTATGCTCCTTGCCTCAAAACCAGCTTTACTCATAAGAAAGTTCATACTCAACTTCACTTTCTCCTCCGAAAACATGAGTATATGAGGGTATTTCCGGAAGGCAGCACACACTTCTTCTTGTGACCAGCCATATGTGTTCTTGAAGAACTCTGCATTGCTTTTAATTTTACCTTGGCTAGAATTACCGATCGCTTTTAAAAACCGTAGAAATATCCCGGATCCCCTCGGAATCTCCAGCTCCTCAATTAGATCGAGTATCTGCCTTATAGAATCGAGGTTACGGCCAAAGCAGCTTCTTTCCCCTAACAATGAAACCATATCTCCATTCAACAATCCATATTCTTTCAGTAAATTTATTTTCGGAAGAATATGCTTGTCAATGTGCAATTTAAACAGGAAAGAATTTCTTGCAATAATCTTCAACAAAGCCTTGTCGTTGTTACCGACAAAATCTCTCCAAAACAGTACGCGAGCAAGAGTGTCTTTCAATTGAAGTGCACCCGGGCTGTACCGGATCATTTGAACCAGTACTTCTCCAGGGATCCCCTTTTCCATCATTTCACGCACCTTTGGTCTCAGGGTCTTATCCGCATTGGATCCCAGAAGAGCTGGCAGGAGTGAAACAACAGATTTGATCTGAGAATGGGATAAGCCAGAATCAATTAGGACCTTTACCACTGCATCAGGCCGTGCCGGGGACTTGATCGCCGTAAGATGACTGTCTGCCGCAGCCTTGAGCGCTCGATCGAGAGAGAAGCCGAAGGAGGAGATGAGATAGTTGGCAATAAAGGGCAACTCCTGGCGCTTGCTACTTTGGGTTGAAAGAGGAGAGCGGAGGAGATGGTGGTAATGGTAATAGCATTGGGGAGGAGAGAACAAAGAGGAGTAGATTGCTCTCTTTAATTGAAGATGGGAACACATGGTTGTTGAGTTGTGGCGTCAAACAAGCAGAGGTGATAAGAATCGGATTGCCCAAAGGCGATGATCGACTAGCGGAGCTGGTTTTGAGGGTTTTGACATTTTGACTGGATCAACTTATTTAAATTACAGCGCAGTTGCTCTGACGGCCTGATGGGCCATCGAGGCCATCAAAACGAATAGCGCAGGGGACAGTATTATTTGTGCTTTGAGACACGTGCAGAATGTATTTGAACAGTTGAGATTTTCTAAAAACACACTCAAATTTTGAGATATCTCGGGTGATGCGAATTCGTTTTAATATCGGTTTGTACAAAAATTAAGACGGTCATGCATAAATATTGAATCAGTTGTACAGATTGAGATAAGTGTAGGTCCGATGTCCATCGGACCTAGTTTGGTTCCGATGGGCAGATCTACCGTAGGAGAACGGAGTGATTTGTACGCACGAAACTTGAAACATACGCGCACGGGGTTTAAAGTATTTCGCACGAATCTAAAAGAAAATCGATGGTGATTAAACCCATCGAACCGAGGTAGGTCCGATGTCCATCGGACCTACTCTCAAGTCGTACAGATTTTAAAGTAGATTGGACGGTTTTAAAATTCATCAAAAATCTAGGTTCCATATTCATTTGATCTAAAGTATTTTTATTTTTATTTTTATGAACCAGACAAGTAGTAGCATCAGTTGTAACTTTGTCCCGAAATTTTTATCTATCACATTCTGTTCATTGAAAATTCAAATCATACATTCATTTTTTCAAGAATTTCAAATATATCTGGCCCGCTAAATAATTCAACAAGTTATATCTGGCTTTTGACCCGCTAAATTATCTAACGGGCCATTTACATACCTAAGAGTAAGGCTACGGTACTATGCATAGCACGGATTGGTCCGTGCTACGGCTCAATATTTTAGTTTTCAAAATTCTAGCGGTCGATCCAAACCGTTCAACATGATTATAAAATGAATATATACTTGCAAACCAAATTTTATATTTATTTTTTATTTTTCTTTTAGATAGTTAGAAAATCACATTTTTTTGGATGGTTCAGAATTTTCAGATCAAGTGATTTTCTACCTATCCAAAAAAATAGTAAAAAAATTCAAAAAAATGTAAAATTTGGTTTACAAGTACATATTCATTTTATAATCATGTTGAACGGTTCGGATCGACCGTTAAAATTTTGAAAACTCAAATATTGAGCCATAGCACGGACCAAACCGTGCTATGCATAGTACCGTAGCCTCACTCCATACCTAATTCTCATACAAAATAGCCGGTTAATGGTCCTCTGAATTATCCAACGGGTCAGATTACTTAACGTGCCAAATATATTTGAAATTCTTACAAAAATAAAATAAAAATTTAAGCTTTACTAAAGAGTACATATTCAGCAAATGAAAGATATATTAAGGCTGAAAGCTTAAATTGAATAAAATATATATTGTTGACATGTTAATAAATTGTATATTGCATCCGTACAAACTTATATTACAATCAGTCAAACTTAATTTGTAGAAATTAATATATTGCATCCGCACTAATAAATACAAAAATCAAAATCAAAATAAGATAAAATATACATTGTGTGTCAACAAATAATAAATTGGAAGAGCTTAATTTTTAGAATATATCAGTTACCCAACATATTAAATTTTCTTTTATTGAAAGACTATCAGCCCATTCCAATTATACTGGTATTAATCTCCTGATATTATGATTGGAATCAAATCTCTCTTCTTCGCGAAAGAGAATTCGCGATTTCACAAATTCAGGTAATCAGAAGAAAGAGATGAACTAAAGAAGAAATGATTCGACGCAACTTTTTTCCTTTCAAATTGCACCGTAAATTCCTCGGAAAATCGATGATATTTGATGAGAATTCATCTTCTCGTCGCTCTTCTCATTTCAGTAACGAAAGAAGGCTACAAAATGACACCAGAATGCTTCCCTACACCACTGATAAGCACACTCTCTTTCTCCTCTCTGTTATCGTCAGTTTCTATACTTTTTTCCAATATAATACAGTAAATATCTCAATTTGAAAGAAACTCTAAGAATCACATTCATTGTAAAGGAATCAAGTTTATGACTATGTATTTACAATTGAATTCTTTCTCATTCCAATTTTTATTCAGATCATCAGAATTCAATTCAAATATATTCTATTGAACTCTATTTTACTGAATTCTATTGAATTCTTATCAAGGTGTGGTTCAGATCGGAGCCTAAAACCCTACAAAATCAAACTACGCCGCCTGTTGTAGAAACCTGTCGTAGAAACGTGCGCTGCCTGTTGTAAGAGTCAATTGCAATTGAACAATGTGTTCCCATCTTCTTGTAAGGAGAGCAATCTACTCCTCTTTCTTCTCTCCTCCTCAATGCCATTACCATTACCACCATCTCCTCCGCTCTCCCCTTTCAACCCAAAATAGCAAGCTCCAGGAGTTGCCTTTTATTGCTGACTATCTCATCTCCTCCTTCGGCTTCTCTCTCGATCGAGCGCTCAAGGCTGCGGCAGACAGTCATCTTACGGCGATCAAGTCCCCGGAACGGCCTGAAGCAGTGGTAAAGTTTCTAACTGACACTGGCTTATCCCATACTCAGATCAAATCTGTTGTTTCACTCCGACCAGCTCTTCTGGGATACAATGTGGATAAGACACTGAGACCAAAGGTGCGTGAAATGATGGAAGAGGGGATACCTGGAGAAGTACTGGTTCAATTGATCCGATACTACCCGGCTGCACTTCAATTGAAAGACACTCTTGCCCGCCTACTGTTTTGGAGAGATTTTGTCGGGAACAGCGACAAGGCTTTGTTGAAGATTATTGCAAGAAATCCTTTCATGTTTGCATTGCACATTGACAAGCATATTCTTCCGAAAATAAATTTACTGAAAGAATATGGATTGTCGAATGGAGATATGGTTTCATTGTTAGAGCGAAGAAGCTGCTTGGCCCGTAACCTGAATTTTTTAAGGCAGATGCTCGATCTACTTGAGGAGTTGGGGATTCCGAGGGGATCCAAGATGTTTCTATGCGGGTTAAAATCGATCGGTAATTACAGCAAAGGTAAAATTGAAAGCAATGCAGAGTTCTTCAAGAACGCATATGGCTGGTCACAGGAAGAGGTGTGTGTTGCCTTCCGGAAGTACCCCAATATACTCTTAGTTTCAGAGGAGAATGTGAGGTCGACTATGAACTTTCTTATGAGTAAAGCTGGGTTTGAGGCAAGGAGCATAGCTTTACGACCGCGGATACTTGGGTGTAGCTTACAAAAGGTATTGATCCCGAGGTATACTGTACTGAGTACACTGGAAAGCAAGGGACCCAAGAAAAAGTGTTGTTTTTTCAGTGCTTGTTTGGCTTCTGAAAGGCGCTTCCGGGAGATCTATGTCATGCCATATGAGAAGGATGTGCCTGGGCTCAGCGAAGCTTATGCTGCTGCTTATGGTGGACAAATGCCAGTCTGACTATTGTTCTTCTGGGGAAGAAATTATGTGTATCAGTTTGCAGTTGTAAATTTGGTAACACCTGATACTAACTAGCTAGGCTTCTATTATTTTGTAATTTTAGTTTTTGTTGAATTATTATTTCTAGTCATTAGAAGCGTGTATTTCTTAACTGGTACCTCTATGGTTCCAGTATCATTTTAGTTGGATATTTGGGTATTTTCAATTCCATTCTTCAATTTATTTGCTGTATCTTTCTCTTTTTCATTTTATTTGCAAATGTCACTTCTTAATAAAGGGACATTTGCTGTTTTTTAACCTCTTTTTCCTTTTTTGACAACTTGGGCTCCAGATCTGATATGTTTAATATTTTATTTGGCAGCTGTGCATATATTAGCACAGAATAAGAATCATTATTAAAATAAAATCTAATTGATATTACCTATGGGTCCTATACTGGTAAAATATATTGTACCTTGAGTGAGGCTATGGTAATATGCATAGTGCAGATTGGAGAAGCGCCTAGTGAGCATCCAACTTACATCGGCACACCTGGGAAGGGAGTCTTAGTGGCCGATGATCAACCGGCACGATCGGCAAGCGCCTAGCGAACATTGAGGAGAACCGCCGCTACCTACATGAGCTTCTCTTCTTGACACCTGGTGCTCTTGAGTGCATCAGTGGTGTCATCCTCTATGAGGAGACCAAGGATGGGAAACTTTTCGTTGATGTGGTCAATGAGAACCGCATTTTGTTGGGAATTAAGGTTGACATGGGCACCATTTGCGATCGTTGGCACCGATGGCCCACCACTCTGGTATTTAAATTATATTTTTTTATTGTTTACTGTTTGTTGTGAGTTTGGATTAAAAAAATGCTTGAATTGGTTTGTTGTAAGCTACGAAGCCAATTCTAAATAAAATTTACACTGAAATTGCAAGATTTCTTTTGATCATGATTTAAGGCTAAGTGGTGTATCAGAATATTAATTTCATATTTTCATTAGAGTGAGACTATGGTATTATGTGTAGCGCATATTGGTCCGTACTATGGATTGATATCTCTATTTTGAAAGTTCAAACAAAGATATGAACTGTTCAACATGATCTCCATATGAAATGTTATTTTTTAGATATTTTTTTACTATTTTTTAGATAGGTAGAAAATCAATTGATTTAGAAATTCTAGAACATTTAAATAGTGATTTTCTACCTATTTAAAATAATAGTAAAAGAATTTACAAAATATAAAATTTAATATATTTTTATATGGAATTCATATTGTAACGGTTAAGATCGACTATTTAGACTTTAAAAATTAAAATATTGATCCATAGTATGGACAAATCTGTGCTATGCATAGTACAGTAGCTTCACTCTGATGAAAAATATGAAATTGATTTTCTGATAATTCCTAGGCTGGTATGAGTGGTACCCAATTGAACAAATTTTATATTGTTCTATTGCAGGGACATGATCATGATTTAATTGTTTTTTTTATTATTTTGTAAGTAGAAATCGTAATTTGTACCTGGCAAGCTGAGATTTTTTTCATATTGGGTATATCCTATATAACTGTTGTATAACTGGTATATCCTAAAAATTAAGCTCCTCCAATTTATTATTTGTTGACACAGAATGCATAATTTATCTTATTTTGGTTTCAATTTTTCTATTTATTATTATGTGGATGCAATATTTTAATTTGAAAAAGAGGAGGGATCAAGTTACAACAAATTTGAGTTACAACAAAGTTACAACAATCATTTTTTTCATTTTCAAAGTCCAAATCGTCGATCCAAACCGTTCAACATGATTATCTAAATAAAATGTGCTTGCAGATCAAATTTTACATTTTTTTGAATTTTTTTACTATTTATTAAGATGGGTACAAAATTTAATGGTCTGAATATGACTATTTTTTGTAAAATACTTAATAAATAGTAAAAAAATTCAAAAAAATGTAAAATTTGATCTGCAAGCACATTTTATTGTGGAGATTATGTTGAACGGTTTGGATCGACGATTTGGACTTTGAAATGAAAAAAATGGTTGTTGTAACTTTGTTGTAACTCAAATTTGTTGTAACTTGATCCCTCTTTGAAAAAAATTAAGTTAACTGATTGTAATATAAGTTTGTGGAGATGCAATCTAGCAACAAAATGATACTCAACAGAAGGTTGGAGATCTATATATATATTGTTGTATCAGATGACATGTTAAAGACTAAACTGCCCTTTGTAATTACTTTAAATATGTTTACTGGTACATGACTTTGAACAGCAGTAAATACCATTATAGATCTCCACGACTCCACCTATTTGGTAAAGTTTATAGTCTCAAAAGAATCTTAGTTTGCCAGATATAAATATGATTTCTACTTAAAAAATAAAATAAATAAACAATTAAAGACTAATGAGATGACCAATTATAGTAGAAAATATTACAAGTCATTTCACATTTCTCTTATTAAAAACAACTTTAAAAAAACAAAATCAAACACACAAAAAATGACATCTTTGATGGAGAAAAAGAAAATTACAAGTCTTTAATTAAAAAAACACATTAAAATTCATCAAAATTTCAAATGCCGATCAATACTTGTAATCCTTGACGTGGAGGCTCTCCGACACGCCTTCGCCACCGGCAGCATCACCAGTGTAAGTCCCGAGGGTTGCTGCAGAGTTGGCCTTGCACCGTGCAAGGAAGGCGGCACGTGCCTTCTCCACATTCTCCTCCTTACCGGCCCACGCCTTGAGCGTGCTCTGCTGAAGCGCACGACCGAATGAGAACGAGAGACTCCACGGCTTCTTTCCCTGCAACTTGTTCATTGCATTCAAATTCAAAGTTGCTTCCTCCTCGCTCTGGCCACCAGAGAGGAAAACCACAGCCGGTACGGCCGGTGGGACTGTCCTGAGTAGCGCTCTGACAGTGTACTCAGCAATCACCTCGTGGGCCACCTTAGGGGCGTCAGAGCCGGGGGTGACCATGTTGGGTTTCAAAAGAGTTCCTTCAAGAAGGACATGGTGGTCATTGAGGGCCTTGTAGCATGCAGCCAAAACAACCTCGGTGACGTAAGCACAGCGGTCGATGTCGTGGGACCCGTCGACCAGAATCTCGGGCTCGACAATCGGGACTAGGCCATTCTCTTGGCAGATGATGGCGTAGCGGGCGAGGCCATGGGCATTCAGGTCAATGGAAAGCTGAGATGGCTCGTTCGAGCTGATCTTGAGGACAGCACGCCACTTGGCGAAACGGGCACCCGCCGTGTAGTACTTCGCGCAGCGCTTGGCCAGGTCATCATGGCCCTGCAAGTAGAAATTTATTGGATTCAGTGTTTAATTTTATTTAGAATTGGCTTTGTACAACCTACAACTAGGGGTATTCATTGGATTCGGTTCAAATCAAAATTTACTTCGGTTTTTTTGTTCCTTTGTTAATCGGTTGACAAGTTTAATTTGGTTGGTTTAGTTCGATTTTTAAAAACCGAATAAAAGTTTAACCAAACCAACTATTTTGAACACCCCTATCTACAACAAATCGGATGCGTATCCTCTGTAGTACTGCACGGTGGGGGCTCACTACTTTACGGCTTCATATTAACTCAAAAATAGTGCTTTTTCAGGATAGCGCAAAGGCCAATATTATTTGTGCTTTGAGATTCGTGCAAAGTTAAAAGAACGGTCCGGATCATCTCACTCTACCGAACAGTGTCTATATAGTAATAGAGAGGATACAAATTTCAACAAACCAGCCCCAAGCACAATCCAAACCCACAACAAACCATAAACAATAAAGAGAAGATATAATTTAAATACCTGAGTGGTGGTCTCGCCATCGGTACCGGCGATCGCAATGGTGCCCATGTCGACCTTAATTCCCGGCAAGACGTTGTTCTCCTTCATCACATCAACGAAAAGTTTCCCATCCTTGGTTTTCTGGTAAAGGGTCTCCTCATAGAGGATGATGCCACTGATGCACTCGAGGGCGCCAGGTGTCAAGAAGAGAAGCTCACGCAGGTTGCGGCGGTTCTCCTCGATGTTCTCCACGTTGATGCTCGCCAGGCGCTTACCGATCGTGCCGGTCGACTCGTCGGCTGCCAGAATTCCCTTCCCGGGTGTGCCAATGTAAGTTGCATTCTTCTTCAATTCCTCTGTAGTTGAAAGTTGAAACCAAGATGAGATAAAAAAAATGAAGTAATTGAAATAGAAAAATCAATCCATGGTACAGTATATTTTTTTACCAGTATAATAATTCTGATTCTATGCTAATAGACAGCTACAAAATAAAATATTACCCAGATCAGATCTAAAGCCGCCCAAGTTGTTTAAAAAAAAAAAAATTAGATTATAGCAAATGTCCCTTTACCAAAAAAAGTCAACAAAAATGTATAACAGCTGAAAAAGCTGTCATGATAATTAAAAAAACAATTTTGTAATATATTATGGAAAATTAAATACTACAACAGTATAATTAGGTAGCTAATAGTAGGTTAAATTCTGCATAAAGCCAACATAAGGATCAAAAGTGGAAAATCTGGTTCAATTTTTTTTATTAAAGGGAGAATCTTTTCCTAAAGATTCTCCACAAAAAAAATTCCAAAACTATAGAAAAATTCAAAATTTGATCATGATGATGACAAAATCTACACAAAAACAACTACTTAAAGAGATTTTTTTCAAGAAAATTTGTTAAAGATCTCCCAACTACACCATTTCCTACTGATTGGTAGAACACACAGATTATTTTAGACTTGGTATCTAATACAAAAATTAGAAACAATATTTTCTAAATAAAACAATCTAGAAATCACAAAATCACAAAAGAAAATAAAACAATCTACAAAACTAAGAGAACAAAAGAAATGAAAAATAATATAAAAATTGGGTTACCAGCATATTTGCCACAGTAAGCAGACATTTTGATGGAGAAAGGTTTTTGAAGTCTAAAGAGAGAGAATGAATGAAAATTGAGAGCTTGGAGAAGAAGAAATGAAATAAGAGAGATGAATGAAAAGAGGGTTTTAGGGGTATATATATAAATAGTTTGGACTTTGGAAACATTTCATTAGGTGGGTCCCATGGAGGAAACGTGCTGGTTCTTCTTTTCTCATTAAATTTTGTTAATCATTCTAGCAAATGACAATTTGTGCTTCTCTTTTCTTAAATAATTCATGTTATTTTTTTTGAGGAGGGTTCAAAATGCTTTCATTTTTTATATCTCTATCGTGTCTCTATTTTTAAAAACTTTAATAACTCAAAGTTTAAAACTTAAACGTCAAAATAAAACCGTTAGATAATAACTCAAAATAAAATTATCACATTTCAATTTTGTTTTTATTTGAATCAATAAGTTGAAAAATCAACGTCTATAAATTATCCACATTAGTATACATTTTTACATGCTCAAGATGACAACCAAAACAAAGTTGAAATACCATAATTTTTTACACGTGCATAGATAAAATGATGTAGTTCATATCCAACGGTTTTATTTTGAATTTTAAGTTTTAAATTTTGAGTTATTAAAGTTTTATAAATGGAGGCATGATGGAGGTACAAAAAATGAAGGCATTTGAACCCTCCTCATTTTTATATTACAATAATAATTTTCATTATTGTTGATAAGTTTTATGAATTTGTATAGTATATGATTTTTTTTATTCTATTTTTTAATTCAGCAGGATATATTTTCAATGTATGAGATATGTGAGAATTTCATTATTAGTAAATTTTCTTTAAAATTAATCACTGACAAAATTATGGATTTTCATTCGCTGATTTTTATTTGATAATTCTATATTAAACTTTCAATTAAAATTTCTTATTTTAACGTGACAATTTGTAATTAATTTTAGGAAATTTCGTCTCATACCCGCTAAAATGATTCTCTTAAGCCACGCCGTCTATTTTATGATTATGATTTATGAATCATAAAATTTAAATTTATACAGAATTTATACTTGTCAGAATAATAACACATAACCCGCTCAAATGATTCTCTCATTGTGTTTTTTCATTAACTGATAAAAAGTTATGTTGAAAAATATTTTAAAATCTATGCAATGACCCGCTACACAGATCATTGCATTTTTAATGATGCAAACCATCAGATTTCACATGATTATGTGTGGCATTTATAAAAGGCATTTGGAATGTAATTAATGCATTACCTTTTTCCTTTACACCTTGTTTGGATGGAGAGTAGAGGAAGGGAGGGAATGGAAAGAAAAGAAAAATTTCTGTCGAATCGTGTTTGGTTGACAAAATTATGTAGGAAGTGAAGGGTACAGGGGGTGAAAGGTTTAACCTTGTATTATTATAATCAATAGAATTGATTTCCTTTCCGATTTGGGGTGTAACGGATGGAAAGAAATTTTGTTGTAAATATTTTTAGAACAAAAAACACAAATATCCAATTCTATATCTTACATATATAATTCTCATACAAATTTTTTGTTACAAATTTACAACAACCACCGAATTTCTTATTAACCTTCTAAATTTTAATCAACCAAACAAGAAATAAGACGGGAAGGAAGGTTAAATTTATTTTCTCTCATTAATCATCCAAACACAAAGAAGTTAAATATGTTAATCTTCCTTTCTATTCCATTCCATTCCCTTTTATTCTTCACCTCCCCTTCCTTCCTCTACTCTCCATCCAAACAAGGTGTTAATTAATTTGTATCTGAAATCATTCTCTTAATAGCTAAGCGCTTTTGATTGCACAGAGAAAAAAAAAATGTTTTAAAATGTGATTAAAAAGAATTAATTTTCTATGTACACTTGAAAACTTCTTTAATTTTCTATTTACTCTCGTACTCTTGATTATATTTAATATATTCCTCAACTCTAGATTTATTTTTTTATTTACCTTTTTAGTTAATAACCCACAATTAAATATTTTTATAATTTATTTTTTTAATTACATATAGCAAATCAACACCTCCGCTCCTTATTTATAGATAGAAACACCTTATGTTAATGCTCTTTAGAAATTATGCGTACAATCATAGTCACAAGATTCGCGAATTATTCGGAAATTATTTGCGAATAATTCGTTTTTTTAGTAATGATAAATTGAACGCTGAATTATTCGGTTGACCGAACTTTGACCGAATTATTCCCGAATAATTCACGAATTTTACGAACTTTTTCCGAATTTTATGAATTTTTTCCGAATTATTTCCAAAACATTTTTTGGTTTTTCTTTTTTTGCTTCCTTGTAGGACTGAGATCTTTGGTGAATTATACCCGAATTATTCACGATTCACAAATTTTTTATCTCACCGAACCGAACCCGAATAATTCATTTGTCACTATGCGTACAATAGGCTCATCTCAAATTCCTTGCATTGCATAAGTATTACACAGAGAACTTTTGCATATAATCAATCTTCAATTAGCGTTCGACGTGATTTGAGATTATATTTCCTTCTCTGGGGAATATAAAACAACTCAATTTGCAATAAGGATTATCTTTTGAAAATCAATCTCTAACAGTAACACTGACCATTGCCTTCTATAAGAGTGTTATTGGGTGTAACAGCAAGCTAATGCCCATCTTTTTAATAATATATATGGGTACCATCCCGAATTCGGATCCAGTGAAGTAACTCAATTTTTGAGTTTTGGATTGAGACCGTCCGATTTGAATCCGTGAAATCCATCTCCGAAATGAGTGCACACATCTCGACAACGAATTCGAATCGGACAGTCTCGATCCAAAACCCAAAGATTGAGTTACTTTAGGGGATCCGGACCCTACCATCCCGGTATCCCCCAATTCGATCCCTTGGCTTCTCAATTTCACTGTCTTGTACAGCCCATATGTAAGGGTGTCAAAGGTTACAGCATCAGGCTCATGCTATGATGCTAACTCTTAGGTATTTTTCCTCATAAATATAAGAATACTTATGCAAGTAATGCATCATATATATAAAAATTCTATTATAGGTCTCTCTATTTTTCTCTCTCCGTCTTCGTTGTGCAGGGGCGGAACTAGAAAATAGAGATTGGGGACTGAAAAATTAAATATAATCCAATTTCATTTTATAAGAGGAGCTAAAAGGTATTAATACATATGAGAATTACAAAATTTAATGGATTAAAGTATAAAATGTCAATTTATAGGAGGTGCTTAGCCTCCTTTGAACTCTAATGTGTTCCGCCACACGCTGCGTCCATGCATCTCTGCCTCCTGCAATATTTAAATCACAGAAAAGTAGCAAGGATAAGATGGGAACAAATAAATTAGAAAAACATTTAATTGTGGAATATTAAAATAGGAAAATAATATGTTAGATATAATTAAAAGTACAAGGGTAAATAGAAAATTAAAGAAGTTTTTAAGGGTACATAGAAAATTAACCCGTTTAAAAACCAATTAAAAGAGTTCTTGAATTGAATAATTGGAGGAACAGTATCCAACAATGAATCTTTTCTAGGTCAAAATTCAAAGTTCAAGAAAACAAAGAAATAGTTGTGCTATGCCAAAGGTGGGAATCGACTCTGCCGCAGGATTCTGCTTTTCAGATTTCAACTATTCAAATTTGTTGAGATTTGTGCATGAAATTTTTTTTTATCGAAATACGTGAATGGAAAATTTTGAATGGTTGGGATCGGAAAAGCATAACTCTACTTTTCTCTAAAAAAAGCAGCAGAGTCAAATCCCCAAAAGTGGGTTAGTGTACCGTACCCGGTATTATTAGCAGGAATTTTATGCTTTTTGCTAACATGTGGTTGTTTATGTTAACTAAGTGCATTTTATATAATAATTTTTGTTATATATTTTTGTTAAAGGTCTTATTAGTATTTTAAAGGTCTTATTGAGAATATTGGTAAATAATTCTATATGTGCCGATTTTTTTTATCTTTATCATTTTACAAGAAAATAAAATATAATTGTGCCATCAAATCAGAAATATTTTCATTCAAGATAGAAATCCGAAACGAGACAAAATGAGATAAAACGGTACCAAAACGCCAACCAAGCTAGCGTTCTGCATATTGTTTGTGAAATACTTGTAAAATCTATTTCAAAATGTTATAATATGTCTTCTTTTGAAATGTTTTTGGTACAAATAAAATATTTCTAATTTAATACATCTTTAAATTTGTAAAATTGGCTATATGTTAAATTGCAACGGTAACAAATTTTGTAGACCTAGTCTCAAACATGCATAAATGCTATGAAAAATGTTGGCTCCGTTGTTTTGCTAGATTCAAAGAACAACATTTTTCTAGAGACATTACTTCGTATTATATTTGAATTATATGAAAGCGAAACATGTAATTGTTTAGTCTCTACCAACCATATCAAATAGGGAAGGTCCATATTATTATAAGGGAAATTTTAATATGGAAATTGCTAATATGCTACGCGTAGCATAGAGGACCTCCGTACTACGGCTCAATATTTGAGTTTTTTTAAATCTTAACGGTCGATCTGAACCGTTCAACATGATCTCCATATGAATATGTACTTGCAAACTAAATTTTACATTTTTTAGATTTTTTTTTACTATTTTTTTAGATAGATAGAAAATCACTTAATCTGAAAATTTTGTACCATTCAGATCAAGTGTTTTTCTACCTATCGAAAAAAATAGTAAAAAAATTCTAAAAAATGTAAAATTTAGTTTGCAAGTACATATTCATATGAAGATCATGTTGAATGGTTCAGATCGACCGTTAGGATTTTGAAAACTCAAATATTGAGCTGTAGCACGGAGGCTCTCTATACTACGTGTAGCATCGTAGCCAATTCCTTTTAATATTATAATCAATTGATTATTATAAGTTTGTGTATATATCACAAACGTGTAAATGATTCTCATATAAAGTATTTTTGGACAGCGATAGACAGAGACTGCTCATTTTTTAAAACGTAAATGGTGGCACAAATTTGACTTGAATTCTCTGTTTTTTATTTATTAAATTTTTTTTCTCTCTTTCTTTTGAAGATGCCTATTGAAGACTTGAATTCTCATTTAAAGATCAAGTAGAGATCTTTTGTAACCTAAAAAAATAGTCTCATTTTGCCAAAGATTTTGACAAGAAAGCCCCACAAATTTCCAAATTCATATCTGATCAAAATCCGCAATAATATTAAAGGGGTTCGTGCATTTCAAACATGGACCGGATTGATCTGAATTCTGATCGGACAGTCCGCAGCTAAACTCAACCTGTACGTGATCTGAATTAATCCAGACAAATTTGAAAGTCTACAAAAATTTCGTTAATAGTTATGTCAATTTAAAACAGACAATAGAAATTATTCAGCAGTAACTCAAAATAACTCAAAATTTGAGTTACTGCACACAATACAAATTCTATTACGACAAGGTGGCCACAGAAGATCCGAACTCTGTTAGACGAATTGAGGAGGTGGTCAACGGGAAATTTTTTATTGGCAGTAATTAACAAAAAGTAAGAAGACAAATGGTAAGAATTACATTAATATCTATATTGGCGATAAGATCGGTAGGAATTCTATCAATCTTAACTTTTTTTTTTAATCTGATGTATAGATGGAGAAAATTCTTATATTTGATTTCTAGTAAAATATGACAAGTTTTTCAAAAAAATAGATAGAATATTTTTGATATATCTAAATTTTAAGGTACTTTATCTATTTTTGTAAAAAAAAATATATTTTACTAGAAAAAATTAAAAGGAAAAAAAGAAGTGGTTTAGATCAGTAAAATTCTTACCGATCTAAACATTTTTATTTTTAAGATCGGTAGAATTTCTACCGATCTTACTACTAATATAAATATTACTGTACTCTTACTGTTTGTCTATATTCTTTTCTATTAATTACTACCAATAAAAAATTTTCTGGTCAACGGGTCTGACTTCCTTGGAATCCTCCAAAAGAAAATAATAATTGTGACCTTATTATTTTTTAAATATATTGCACACTAATCAACGAAAAAAATGTGTGGCGGTTTTTGGTTGCATACATCATGCGGTTTTTGGATATTTTATGCAAATACACCTAAAAATTTGAAAATATAACGGAAATAATTCAAAAATAAGTGGGAAAAGGAGCATGAGAAGGAGACGATGAAATAGGTTGAGATTCTTTTGGTCAAAATAGTACAGAGGAATTTCATGTGGCGGTCCTTCTGAAATTCTAGAAAGAAAAAACAAAAAATATAAAATGTATTTTGTACAAATATCAAATTTATTTCTTTAAAAAGAATAACCGAATTTTTTTTAGTTACTATAGTAAAAAAATAAAAATTAAATGATTACCACCCGTCCAAGCTATTTTCAATCCTACCATCCACGCAGACTCAGTCCGCGCATCAATCCATTTTGGTGCGCGAGTTGGGTCCGCGTGGGTGGTAGGATTTGAAAAATCTCAGCAATAGTGATATTTATTTAATTTTAATTTTATAATGTGGTAACTTTAAAAATTTCGGAAAGAATAAACACTCGGCTTTTATTCAAAAGTATCAAATTTATTGACAATATATATGGACAAAACAACGAAACAATTTATAAAGCTATCATTATTAAAAATTAATAATTAAAAATAGTAAAATGCCGATCATGCATAATGTATTATCTCTCACAAATACATCGTGAATTAGAATTCTAAAAACCTACATTGTATAAATATGCTATTTATTGAATGCAATCGAATAAAATATAGAATGTCCAATTTTTACTCAATAAATAAAATATAGAATGATCTAATAGGTAGAGTTTTAGTAAAAATTTAGTTCTTTTTAAATATTAGTTTATTGAGATAATGGAGAAAATCAACATATTTTAACGGTAACCATATAATATATATTATAAAATTAAATATCCTTTTCTCCCACATATAATATATCTTATAATTATATTAAATTTTAAATTAATTACTAATAATTACATTTATACATAATTGATTTTTCACTAATTTTTATTTTGTTTTATATCCAGAAAAACACTAGAGTAATGCATATCATTATGCAAAAAGACCAACAACATTGCATATTGCAATCATGCAAATATTTTATCCAAATATGCAAAAATAAAAAATAAAAAAAAATAATCGGGATCGTCATCATTATAATAATGTTTATTGTGATTAAATATACCGCATTCTTGTAATACTTATTTCCAACAAGAAATCATACAATTGCTACTGTTCTTAGGGATTATAGAATGGTAATTGCTATTGTTCTTATTCTTCTAATTTTTTTGGGTTCTTTCATTTCAAGGATTTGTCTTTAATTAAAAGCTAAGATAAAATGAACATGTTGGGTTTGCTCAGTTATATTTGAGCCTATAATATTAATAATTATATATGTTTTTAATAGTTAAATAAATTACACGATTATTTTGTATGCATTCGACGATGATTCGATTATCAATATTCTACCTATCAAATGTTGATAAAATTGAACTGTAAATTTTTTAAATACTTTGATGATAAGGATAATTTTTTAAAATATACCAAATTTATCAAAACCTATCTGAACTATAAATAAAATATTAACTACATCTGTTTTTCATACTTCGCTTCATAAAGAAAATCATCTATAAAATAAAAAAATAATATCTTTACAATAAAACAAGTTCATAAAATAATATCTTTTGAATGATAAAAACATGTACAATGAAAATAATAAGAAAAGTTGTAAGAAAGTTTCTACATAGGAATGCAAAAATAATGTATCACTTTTAAGTGTTCTTTGAATTTTATGCACATTAAACAAATATATGTACAATTTGGAAAGAAGAACGAAAACATATTCATTATATATCAAGATAAACGAGAGAACATAAATATAGTTATATAGAGATTAAAAACATAGGTAATGTGACATGATTACTTGGATGGTCTTAAGCTCACTAAGTTCTTAATTTGATGATCTCCATAATCTATTTGAATAACTTCAAATAACGAATACAAAATTTATTTCACGATCGAGTGATGTGTATT
The DNA here is from genome assembly GCA_025461045.1 of Carex parvula. Lineage (NCBI taxonomy): Eukaryota > Viridiplantae > Streptophyta > Magnoliopsida > Poales > Cyperaceae > Carex > Carex parvula. Next base: position 1,913,897 of record JAJGRW010000920.1, read on the forward strand.
GCATGTCAAATCTATAAATTTTCGACTTAATTTAGTATAAAGTCGAACAGTTAAGAAATAATAAAATGAACGAAGGTTTAAAATTGGAACAGATAATAAAAACAGTTAGTTAGCTTGACTCTTAACTAATTAAATAAAAAAAATATGGATTTGAGTTGTAATGGTGTCTTTTTCGATTGAGAATAGGCTATTTTTGAAATTATGTTATTCGGAACAGCCTATTTGATGTTTAGTTAGGTTAAAATAGCTAGAATAGTGAATTCAAACTTTTTATCTTATTAAAATAGACTATTCCTAAAAGTATTGAGATTTGACTATTCTAATAGGACAAACAATAACTATTCTTAATTTAGCTATTCTTGTTCTACAACCAAAGTATTGAGGTTGGGTCCGATGGGTTTCGGGACCGTCCAATCTGCTTTAAGATTCATGCGCACAAATTTTTAAAGCAGACGCAAAAGTTACGGGTGCGAATTTTAAAGCAGATCGGACGGTCATCGAACCCATCAAACTCACTTTGAGTCCAATGGACATCGGACCCAAATTGACCTCATCACCGATGGTTTTAATATGCAACCGTCAGTGTAGAAAATTGATTTTATTTGGAAAAACCTCGTACAGAAAGAACGGTATGAATTTATTTGGAAAAATTGAAACTTGAAAATTGATTTTACTAATTACTGTAATTCTACATTTTCTTTTCTGTTATGTTCGAATCAAATCATAAAAGGCTCGCTATGAAGAGCGAATATTCTTCTGAAAATCCCAAAATCAAAATATATAAGCCCATTGATTTCCTGACAGGTAGGCCCATTTTAAACGGCCCAATAAAGCACTACAGTGTTCCTCTATGGCAAGCATTGCCGAAACTTACCTTTGCCTTAGGTTCGCTTCTTTCTCTGACATCTGGGCCCAGCAATCAAAATATACCTCACCTTAATTAGACACAGTGCCACAGTATTACGAGGAGCAAAGGGGTCTGATTAGCATTGGTTGCTAATTTGGTTCATAGTAATATAATTCGTAATAATTTGCTAATAATTTGTTTTTTAGAGAAATTTAAATATATATCCATTATAAATTCATCAATTAGATATTTTCCCAGTAACATTTCAAAATTAGTTATTTACCCATCTAAACTTATCTAATTTATTAATATCTCTATTTTATAATTTAATCACTTAAAAGGAAAAATTAATATTAATACAAAATTAAAAGGACTGTTTTGTCCTTGCTGACAAATGTAAGAAGCAAAGAATATGATCTGAGTTGGTCAATGGATCTCAAAACCAATGTTTTAATATTCGGTTCTCATGCGGTATTCAGAAGACTGCTGTATACCGCATATACGGTATGTGGCCGAATATGTGGATTCTTATTCGGATTTTATATATGCGGATTTTTTGTTAAATATTTAATCCCACAATACTTAAATACAATAAGTCAACATGTAGAGAGGTTATAAAAGACTTCTGAGTGAGACACTTAAAGAGAACACCTACCTGGCGGGTCTGGAACTCATTTAATGGGTTATGGATTCGGGTCCGGAACTCTTTTAATGGATTTTGAATG
>JAJGRW010000920.1:1920034-2053119 GCA_025461045.1 Carex parvula
CATCTCCTCCTTCGGCTTCTCTCTCGATCGAGCGCTCAAGCTGCGGCAGACAGTCATCTTAAGGCGATCAAGTCCCCGGCACGGCCTGATGCAGTGGTAAAGGTCCTAATTGATTCTGGCTTATCCCATTCTCAGATCAATCTGTTGTTTGTTTTCTAACCTCTTTTTTTTTTTTTTTTTTTACAACTTGGGCTCCCAGATCTGATATGAGTAATATTTCATTTGGCACTGTGCATATATTTGCACAGAATAAGAATATTATTAAAATAATTGTAATTGATATTGCCTATGGTCCTATACTGGTAAAATATTGTACCTTAGCGAGGGCCTGGAGGCTATTGGTATATGCAATAGTGCAGATTGGAGAAGCGCCTAGCGCCATGCAACTTACATCGTCACACCTGGGAAGGAATCTTAGCGGCCGATGAATCAACCGGCACTATCGGCAAGCGCCTAGCTAGCATCAATGTGGAGAACATTGAGGAGAACTGCCGCAACCTACGTGAGCTTCTCTCTTTGACACCTGGTGCTCTTGAGTGCATCAGTGGTGTCTATGGCTGTAAACGAGTTGGCTTGGCCCGAGCTGGGCCTTGGCTCAGCTCATTAATTCTGGTCCGAGCCTGAACCGAGCGAGCCGGACCTAGGGGTCCCGAGCCAAAAGTCTTGGCTCAGCTTGTGACAAACCAGCTCGAGCTGGCTCGTTGGCTTTATTGGGTTGTTATTATACAAATTCAAAAATAAAAATAAGAAGCATTCAAAAATTTAAGAAATCGACCAGCAGGCACATCTTCAAGCAACTGAAGCCCATATTATTTCTTCGAAACCGAAATACTCAATTTTGCATAATTGCGCCTTTGAAAATGAGACTGGACTTAAATTACGGGCTAAACCTTAAATCCACTGTAGCTTAACGAGCCGAGCTGACCCCTGGCTCAGCTCGTTTATTTTGGCCCGAGCCTGAACCGAGCTGGCTCGTTAACAGCTCGGTCCACTACTGAGCGAGCTAGAAACGAGTCACGAGCGAGCCACGAGCCGCGAGCTTTTTGACAGCCCTAGTGGTGACATCCTCTATCACGAGACTAAGGATGGTAAACTTTTTGTTGATGTGTTAAATGAGAACGGCATCTTGCCAGGAATTGAGGTCAACATGGGCACCATTGCGATCGCCGGTACTGATGGAGAAACCACCATCAGGTATTTAAATTATTATCTTCTGTTTATGTTTATGGTTTTTGTGAGTTTGGTTTAACAATGCTTGGATTGGTTTGTTGTAGGTAGAGTATTGAAAAGGGTCCGGTCGATCGGTCCGGTCCAAACCCGACCGGTCCCCGGGTTGACTCGGGCACGGGTTAGCCCGGGTCACGGGTTGAGTCGGGTAGGGGGTCGGGTTGGGGTCTGACTCGGCCGACCCTTACCCTCCTAAACCCGGCGGTTAGGTCGGGGCGGATTAGGTAGGGTCGGGTCGGTCCGGTCCGGTTAGGTCCTCCGGTTTTTTTTTTTTTTTTTTTTTTTTTCCGGTTTTCTGTTTTTTTCTGTTTCCAGAGAGCAGAGACTCAAAATACATTGTATAAATTAAGCCTTAATTAATGATATTAAAGCAAAATCGTTGACTGTCATAATCTTGAACTTTTAAATGAAGAAACAATTACCAACCCACAGATACGCTACTACGCTTCAAGTTTATTTTCATGTGATTGATTTTTTTACCTTTAAGTTAAAGAAAGAGAACAAATTAGGTTACATTTCTATTATTATTATTATTATTCAATATATACCTGCCTTGTTATATTTAATTATTTCACCTTTCAATACATGTAATTAAAGATTCACTTTTCCTTTTGTAGTTTTATTTCTGATTAACAGGGCGAAATAAAATATTTAGTGGTCGGGACAAAAATTTAGAATAAGTTTTTTGAATTCAAGTATATTATTATTATTATTATTATTTTGTAGCAAAAACATATAATAAAAGTATATCTTGGAGGAAAAAGTTTAGATGAGAATATTTGAATCTCAAGTATAATTAATAATTTTTTCTGCATATAAATAACAGTATATACAGGAGCTCTATCATGTTATAATTTAATCAATTATTAAAAATTATAAAAGTTACTGCCGTTTGAAGTAATAGGAAAATAAAAATAAAAATTCTTAAACGAATTTCAATTCAATGATTTTATTGTTATACTAATTACCCTATTAATTTGTAGGAAATCTATAAGATTCCAACAAATAATTAATTAATTACATACTAATCTCTAGTTATCAAATCTCAAAATTGGCATCACAAGACACAAGCCAGAGGCAAGTAGGCAGCGGCGCAGCGCAAGCCAGAGGAAAAAAAAATCCGAATTTTGAAAAATTCAATAAATCCGAATTTTGAAATTTTTGGTGGGGGTCGGGTTGAGACGGGTCGGTCGGGTCCCGCCGGGTTTTTGGGGGGTTAGGTCGGGTTAGGGTCGGTTTGGGGGGGTTAGGTCGGGTTTAGGGTCCGGTTAGGGGGGTTAGGTCGGGTTCACCCGGGTTAAACCGGGTTTAGTCGGGTTTTATGTCGGGTTCGGTCGGTTCGGGTCGGGTTTAGGCCGGTCCGGGTCGGATTCGGGTAGACGGGTTGAAACGGTGGGGGTATGGTCGGATTTCGCCCAAAAAATTGCATCCGACCCGTTTCAAACCAGACCCAACCATTTAGGTCGGTTCGGATCGGATTCTAGGTCGGATCCGGGTCGGTCCGGGTCCGGGTCCCGGGTTTGGTTGGTCCGGATCGACCCGCCCGGGTTTAATCAATACACTAGTTGTAGGCTAAACAAGGCCAACTTTAAATAAATTTGCACTGAAACTACAACCTTTCTTTGATCATGATTTTAGGCCAAGTAGCTTGCCAAAAAATAAAATTCAAGGCCAAGCGGTGTATTAGAATACCAATTTTATTCATGAGTGAGGCTACCATAATTTGCAAAGCACGGATTAGTCCGTGCTATGAATTTATATTGGTTCTGAAAATGAATAATAGATCCAAACTGTTCAACATGATTTCCATATGAAAATGTATTTGGAGACCAAATTTCACATTTTGAAACTTTTTTTACTATTTTTTAGATAGTGAAAACTACTTGATCTAAAAATTTGGACCATCCGAAAGTAGTGATTTTCTACCTACATGTAAAAGTAGTAAAAAAATCTAAAATATGTTATTTTGATTTCTTAGAACATTTTCATATGAAGATCATGTTGAATGTTTCAGATTGACTATTTACATTTTAAAAATACAGATATGGGTACATAGTACGGACCTGATCTGCGCTTTACAAAGTACCTTATCCTCACTCATTTCATTATTTTCTGCAAAAGTGAACAATGAAGGGCCATTAAGAATTCAGAGTGGTACATAATTTGAAAATGATTATATTGTTCTACTTGCAGGGCCGTGATGACCTGGCCAAGTGCTGCCAGAAGTACTACGCGGCTGGTGCCGCTTCGCCAAGTGGTGTGCTGTCCTCAAGATCGGCCCGAATGAGCCATCTCAGATTTCCATTGACCTAAACGCGCACCGCCTCGCTCGCTATGCCATCATCTGCCAAGAAACCCTAGTCCCGATTGTCGAGCCCGAGATCCTGGTCGATGGGTCCCACGACATTGACGGCTGCACTTACGTCACTGAGGTTGTTTTGGCTGCATGCTACAAGGCCCTCAATGACCACCATGTCCTTCTAGAAGGAAGTCAGCTGATTTTTCGAACATTGGTTTGGATTGAATTGCGTTGTGAGGCTCAACAGAATAGGACAAATTAGTTTCGGGTAGAAAAACAGTCCAATAATCTACCTGACTCTTTGTGGGTCCGTTCATGAATTTTAATTCATAATACCGACCAATCCGCTCTATGTATAGTATCAGTCTTAATTAATCACTTAATTACATTACATGTATAGCAACAACAATGTAAAAGTATTTAGGTCTTTACATACTTACATAATACTACTAATATATTTTAGTTATATTAAGTTTACATGCATTTTTAATCCTATTATATCTTCAGTGAGAATTAAATTTTTACTCCTCACTTTCTTCAGTGAGAATTAAATTTTTCAGTGAGAATTAAATTTTTACTCCTCACTTTCTTAAGTAGAACTACTAAACACCGTCATATAAATTAAGTAAATTGATTTTAATACAAGTTTGTGCATATGCTATATCTAAAAGGCAGGTTGATCCGTAACATGTCATCTCATATAACCAAGTTATTTTATTCACTTTAAACTTTCAGCCTTAATCTTTCATATATCAGCAGAGGCGGAGCTAAGAGGATTCAATGGGTTAATTGACCCCATTTAATTTTAAATTTTTTTATTTATGTTTATTTTTCGATATAATTTAGCGTAAAATGTTATGGTACGGTAAATTGATTTTCATTCTTTACATAAAATTTATATATGATTGACCTCCATAGTTCGAAAATTTTTATATGATTGATCCCGTATGTATTTGACCTCCATTGTTCGAACATCTGGCTCTGCCCCTTTATACCAAACAAATAATCTTTAGTAAAGCTTAAATTCTTAGTCCAGTGCTTTAATCTTCATTGCCGAACAGGTACAGTATGATTAAGCCTTCGTTATTTGGATTTTTAACCACATGATATTATTGTTGATATTTCATTGTTTAGAAAATCTACTAACAATTAGATGTATAGTTGATAACTAAACTAGATTTGAGTTACTTTGCTGGACAATCAGACAACGCTGTTGCAGATTCAGATCATGTCTTACCTTACACTGATGAACCCTCTGCACAATAAAGCAGTTGAGGCATGTGGAGAAGTTAATAAATACTCATACCAGTTGCAATTAATAAAACTTTATTAAGTTGTAACCTTTATTAAGTATTGCATCAAGGGATAGTGCTACTTCTACGTAGGGATCTAAAAATTCAGAGAATAACCAGATGTCCCACCGGCACATGTGCTGGTTACGTGTCGATACTCACGTGTTTCCGTATTGGGACAATCTTTTAAAAATCTGATACACTGGTCTCGCGAGTCACGTGTAATTAAAACCGTTAGATCTTGATTGAATAATGAATCTTGATATATCTACTATAAATTAAGTATGAAAAAATAGTTAAACGTGACTAGTTATGTTGTATATGTCATATGGTTACGTGTGACTAACATGCCGTGACTACCTTTCAAATTGATCAGAACATGAAAAATATAAATTGACCCAATCTTGAGACCAGTACACTACATAATCTAAGTCACGCCATGACTAATCAAGCATCAACACATATTAGATCCCAACCTAGTTGTGCTGGTTCCCAAAATAAAAAAATAAAAATATACCAGGGTTGGCGTGAATTTGGATTCTTAGAAGTAACTCAATTTTTGGATTTGGATCGTGACTGTCCGATTCAAAAATGCGAACATCCATTCCCGAAGTGAGCACACACATTCCGATGACAAATCGAATTCGAATCGGACAGTCTCGAATCCAAAACCGAACGATTGGGTTACTTTAGAGTATCCGGACCCGGTTGGCGTGGTATGGTTTTTTTTTTAGTCCAAGGTTGTTAAGGTATTTTAAATAAGTTATCAAGTCAATATGTCAAAACCCTCGAAATCAACTTAGCTCCGCTAACGACGACACCTTGTCGTAAACCCTTCGCCTGTTGTGCCAAAAAGGAAAGAAAAAGAGAAACAATCATCGAATTCTTATCAGCTCCGCTTCTTACACGCCACGACTCAACAACCATGTCTTCCCATCTTTCTTCTCAATTAAAAGAGAGCAATCTACTCCTCTTTCTTCTCTCCTCCTCAATGCTTTTACCATTACCACCATCTCCTCCGCTCTCCTCTTTCAACCCAAAGTAGCAAGCGCCAGGAGTTGCCCTTTGTTGCCAACTATCTCATCTCCTCCTTCGGCTTCTCTCTCGATCGAGCGCTCAAGGCCTCGACAGGCAGACATCTTACGGCGGTCAAGTCGCCGGCACAGCCTGAAGCCGTAGTAAAGTTCCTAATTGATACTGGCTTATCCCATTCTCAGATCAATCTGTTGTTTTCACTCCGGCCAGCTCTTCTGGGATCCAATGCGGATAAGACCCTGAGACCCAAGGTGCGTGAAATGATGAAAAAGGGGATCCCTGGAGAAGTATTGGTTCAAATGATCCGATACAACCCTGTTGTACTTCAATTGAAAGACACTCTTGCTCGTGTACTGTTTTGGAGAGATTTTGTCGGTAACAACGACAAGGCTTTGTTGAAGATTATTGCAAGAAATTCTTTCCTGTTTAAATTGCACATTGACAAGCATATTCTTCCGAAAATAAATTTACTGAAAGAATATGGATTGTCGAATGGAGATATGGTTTCATTGTTAGGGGAAAGAAGCTGCTTTGGCCGTAACCTCGATTCTATAAGGCAGATACTCGATCTAATTGAGGAGCTGGAGATTCCGAGGGGATCCGGGATGTTTCTATATGGTTAAAAGCGATCAGTAATTCTAGCAAATGTACAATTAAAAGCAATGCAGAGTTCTTCAAGAACACATATGGCTGGTCACAGGAAGAGGTGTGTGCTGCCTTCCGGAAGTACCCTCCAGTACTCAAATATTCACAGGAGAATGTGAGTTCGAGTATGAACTTTCTTATCGTAAAGCTGGGTTTGAGGCAAGGAGCATAGCTTTGCGACCGCGGATACTCGGGTGTAGCTTACAAAAGGTATTGATCCCGAGGTATACTGTACTGAGTACACTGCAAACAAGGGACTGATGAAAAAGTGCAGCTTTTTAAATGTTTGTTTGGCTTCTGAAAGGCGCTTCCGCGAGAATCTATGTCGTACCGTATGAGAAGGATGTGCCTGGGCTTGGCGAAGCTTATGCTGCTGCTTATGGTGGAAAAGTGCTGGTCTGACTATTGTTCTTCTGGGGAAGAAATTATGTGTATCAGTTTGCAGCTGTAAATTTGGTAATAGCCGATACTAACTAGCTAGGGTTCTATTATTTTGTAATTTTTGTTTTTGTTCAATTATTTTTCTAGTCATTAGAAGATTGTATTTCTTAACTGGTACCTCTTTGGTTCCAGTATCATTTCAGTTGGATATTGGGTATTCTCAATTCCATTCTTCTAATTTATTTGCTGTATCTTTCTCTTTTTCATTTTATTTGCAAATGTCACTTTTTAATAAGGGGGGTGTTTTCTAAACTCTTTTTTTTTTTTTACAACTTGGGTTCCAGATCTGATATGGGTAATATTTTATTTGGCAGCTGTGCATATATTTGCACAGAATAAGAATAATTATTAAAATAAAATGTAATTGATATTGTATGGGTCCTATACTGGTAAAATATACTGTACCTTGAGGGAGGGCCTGGATGCTATGGTAATATGCATAGTGCAGATTGGAGAAGCGCCTAGCGACCATGCAACTTACATCGGCACACCTGGGAAGGGGAATCTAGTGGCTGATGAACATTGAGGAGAACTGCCGCAAGCTACGTGAGCTTCTCTTCTTGACACCTGGTGCTGTTGAGTGCATCAGTGGTGTCATCCTCTATCACGAGACTAAGGATGGTAAACTTTTTGTTGATGTGTTAAATGAGAACGGCATCTTGCCAGGAATTGAGGTCAACATGGGCACCATTGCGATCGCGGTACTGATGGAGAAACCACCACTCAGGTATTTGAATTATTATCTTCTCTTTATTGTTTATGGTTTTTGTGAGTTTGGTTTAACAAATGCTTGAATTGGTTTGTTGTAGGCTAAACAAGGCCAACTTTAAATAAATTTGCACTGAAACTACAACCTTTCTTTGATCATGATTTTTGGCCAAGTAGCTTGCAAAAAAAAAAAAAAAAGAAAATCTTGGCCAAGCGGAGTATCAGAATACCAATTTTATATTTCATGAGTGAGGCTACCATAATTTGCAAAGCGCGGATTAGTCCGTGCTATGAATTTATATTGGTTCTGAAAATTGAAATAATAGATCCAAACTGCTCAACATGATTTCCATATGAAAATGTATTTGGAGACCAAATTTCACATGTTGAAATTTTTTTTACTATTTTTTTAGATAGTGAAAACTACTTTATCTAAAAATTTGGACCATCCGAAAGTAGTGAGTATAAATTACACAAGTTAACCATCATTTCCATATAAAGAAATAAGAATTTGGTGTAGCCATTTGCTCACAATAATTTTCTAAAGATGGACTGTCAAAACTGCACTGTTTCATGTATAACTGTCACCAAAATCATGCATGTTCATCACAGTTCTAGTTATAATAAAAATTTGATACTTGTCCACCGAAAAGCGTGTACATCAATGGTTGTTTCCATATAAAGAACACCCAATATAGTGTAGCTAGTTAATTGTAATAAAAGGACAAATCAGGATGCTAGGAAAGGGCAAACTAGTCCATACTAGCTAAAACCAAATCTCCTGAGTTGATGTTAACTTCCAGATTTAGCGTTTTTTTAACTTTCTCCAGTGGTTGAATCAGTTTTTTCAGGGAAATTATTGTGCTTTTGAGCTGGTTTCATTTAGTTTTGCTTAGGTGAAACTGATATCAATGTGCTAATTGAGTAATTTTTAGATGTCATATTAATATGCTAGTACTTTAACACTTCTAATAGATTGAAATATCAAAATGGAGATGAAAATCTTGTATATGGATTTTTCTTCAATTAAGAATAGGAAAACTTGATATTTTGGTTAAATTGATGAGCAACAAGTAATTTTTCTTTAAATTAAGTGGGTCAGTACTGGATAATGGATAATTCAGTAGTATCTCATGGGTTTCAGTTGTGAATATTTTAGGCTTCTATGTTTGCTTCAAGTAAAGTTTTATTTCTTACTTTGATTTTATACTAATTTTTCTAATTTAATAGAGGAGGGTTCAAATGCCTTCATTTTTTGTGCCTCCACCATGCCTCCATTTTTAAAAACTTTAATAACTCAAAATTTAAAACTTAAAAGTCAAAATAAAACCGTTGGATATGATCTACATCATTTTATCTATGTGCTTATAAAAAATTATCACATTTCGATTTTGTTTTTATGTGAATCAATAAGTTGAAAAATCAATGTCTAGAAATCATCTACATTAGTACGTTTTTATAAGCTCTTGATGACAACCAAAATAAAATTGAAATGCCATAATTTTTTATGTTGTTGAGGCATGTGGAGAAGTTAATAAATACTCATACTAGTTGCCATTAATAAAACTTTATTTATGTTGTAACATTTTCTTTTAGTGGGTCTGGATGTCACTTTGTTGCTAGAGTATTGCACCAAGGGATACTGCTAATTCTACGTAGGGATCTAAAAAATTCACAGAATGACCAGATGCATGACGGCACATGTGCCGGTTACGTGTTGATACTCACATGTTCCGTATTATGACTTATCTTTTAAAAATCTGATACGTGGTCTCGCGAATCACATGTAATTAAAACCGTTAAATATTGATTGAATAATGAATCTTTAATAAACTACTATAAATTAAGTATGAAAAAATTGTTAAACATGACTAATTAAGTTTGAACACGTCACATATTTAGATCCCAACCTAGTTGTGCTGGTTCACCAAAATAAAAAAAAAATGAAAATACACCAGGGTTGGCGTGGTATTGGTTTTTTTTGAGAGTCCAAGGTTGTTTAAGGTATTTAAATAAGTTTATCCAGTCAAAATGTCAAAACCCTCGAAATCAACTTAGCTCCGCTAACGACACCACCTCGAAATAAACCCTTCGTCGCCTGTTGTGCCAAAAAGGAAAGAAAAAGAGAAACAATCAATCGGATTCTTATCTGCTCCGCTTCCTACACGCCACGACTCAACAACCATGTCTTCCCATCTTTCTTCTCAATTAAAAAGAGCAATCTACTCCTCTTTCTTCTCTCCTCCCCAATGCTATTACCATTACCACCATCTCCTCCGCTCTCCTCTTTCAACCCAAAGTAGCAAGCGCCAGGAGTTGCCCTTTATTGCCAACTATCTCATCTCCTCCTTCGGCTTCTCTCTCGATCGAGCGCTCAAGGCTGCGGCAGACAGTCATCTTACGGCGATCAAGTCCCCGGCACGGCCTGATGCAGTGGTAAAGGTCCTAATTGATTCTGGCTTATCCCATTCTCAGATCAAATCTGTTGTTTCACTCCGGCCAGCTCTTCTGGGATCCAATGCGGATAAGACCCTGAGACCAAAGGTGCGTGAATTGATGGAAAAGGGGATCCCTGGAGAAGTACTGGTTCAAATGATCCGATACTACCCGGCTGCACTTCAATTGAAAGACACTCTTGCCCGCCTACTGTTTTGGAGAGATTTTGTCGGGAACAACGACAAGGCTTTGTTGAAGATTATTGCAAGAAATCCTTCGCTGTTTGCATTGCACATTGACAAGCATATTCTTCCGAAAATAAATTTACTGAAAGAATATGGATTGTCGAATGAAGATATGGTTTCATTGTTAGGGAGAAGAAGCTGCTTTTGCCGTAACCTAGATTCTATAAGGCAGATACTCGATCTAATTGAGGAGTTGGAGATTCCGAGGGGATCCGGGATGTTTCTACTGGGTTTAAAAGCGATCAGTAATTCTAGCAAAGGTACAATTAAAAGCAATGCAGAGTTCTTCAAGAACACATATGGCTGGTCACAGGAAGAGGTGTGTGCTGCCTTCCGGAAGTACCCTTCGGTACTCACATATTCAGAGGAGAAAGTGAGTTCGAGTATGAACTTTCTTATCAGTAAAGCTGGGTTTGATGCAAGGAGCATAGCTTTGCGACCGCAGATACTCGGGTGTAGCTTAGAAAAGGTATTGATCCCGAGGTATACTGTACTGAGTACACTGCAAAACAAGGGACTGATGAAAAAGTGCAGCTTTTTAAATGCTTGTTTGGCTTCTGAAAAGCGCTTCCGCGAGATCTATGTCGTACCGTATGAGAAGGATGTGCCTGGGCTTGGCGAAGCTTATGCTGCTGCTTATGGTGGAAAAGTGCTGGTCTGACTATTGTTCTTCCGGGGAAGAAAGTCTGTGTATCAGTTTACAGTTGTAAATTTGATAACAGCTGATACTAACTAGCTAGGCTTCTATTATTTTGTAATTTTTGTTTTTGTTCAATTATTTTTCTAGTCATTAGAAGCTTGTATTTCTTAACTGGTACCTCTTTGGTTCCAGTATCATTTCAGTTGGATATTGGGTATTCTCAATTTCCATTCTTCTAATTTATTTGTTGTATCTTTCTCTTTTTCATTTTATTTGCAAATGTCACTTTTTAATAAGGGGGGTGTTTTCTAACCTCTTTTTTTTTTTTTTTTACAACTTGGGCTCCAGATCTGATATGGGTAATATTTTATTTGGCAGCTGTGCATATATTTGCACAGAATAAGAATAATTATTAAAATAAAATGTAATTGATATTGCCTATGGGTCCTATACTGGTAAAATATATTGTACCTTGAGAGAGGGCCTGGAGGCTATGGTAATATGCATAGTGCAGATTGGAGCAGCGCCTAGCGACCATGCAACTTACATCGGCACACCTGGGAAGGGAATCATAGCGGCCGATGAATCAACCGGCACTATCGGCAAGCGCCTAGCCAGCATCAATGTGGAGAACATTGAGGAGAACTGCCGCAACCTACGTGAGCTTCTCTTCTTGACACCTGGTGCTGTTGAGTGCATCAGTGGTGTCATCCTCTATCACGAGACTAAGGATGGTAAACTTTTTGTTGATGTGTTAAATGAGAACGGCATCTTGCCAGGAATTGATGTCCACATGGGCACCATTGCGATCGCCGGTACTGATGGAGAAACCACCACTAAGGTATTTAAATTATTATCTTCTCTTTATTGTTTATGGTTTTTGTGAGTTTGGTTTAACAAATGCTTGAATTGGTTTGTTGTAGGCTAAACAAGGCCAACATTAAATAAATTTGCACTGAAACTACAACCTTTCTTTGATCATGATTTTAGGCCAAGTAGCTTGCCAAAAATAAAATCAAGGCCAAGCGGTGTATTAGAATACGAATTTTATTTTTCATGAGTGAGGCTACCATAATTTGCAAAGTGCGGATTAGTCCGTGCTATGAATTTATATTGGTTCTGAAAATGAAATAATAGATCCAAACTGTTCAACATGATTTCCATATGAAAATGTATTTGGAGACCAAATTTCACATTTTGAAACTTTTTTTACTATTTTTTTAGATAGTGAAAACTACTTGATCTAAAAATTTGGACCATCCGAAAGTAGTGATTTAAAAAAATCTAAAAAATGTTATACTTGATTTCTTAGAACATTTTCATATGAAGATCATGTTGAATATTTCATATTGACTATTTACATTTTAAAAATAGAGATATGGGTACATAGTACGGACCGATCTGCGCTTTACAAAGTTCCATATCCTCACTCATTTCATTATTTTTTGCAAAAGTGAACAATGAAAGGCCATTAAGAATTCCTAGGCCGGTAAGAGTGGTCATAATTTGACAATGATTATATTGTTCTACTTGCAGGGCCAGTGCTGCCAGATGTACTACGCGGTTGGTGCCAGCTTCGCCAAGTGGCGTGCTGTCCTCAAGATTGGCCCGAACGAGGCATCTCAGCTTTCCATTGACCTAAACGCGCACGGCCTCGTCGCTATGCCAATTTCTGCCAAGAGAACGGCCTAGTCCCGATTGTCGAGCCCGAGATCCTGGCGATGGGTCCCACGACATCGACCGCTGCACTTACGTCACTGAGGTTGTTTTGGCTGCATGCTACAAGGCCCTCAATGACCACCATGTCCTTCTAGAAGGAACTCTTTTGAAACCCAACATGGTCACACCCGGCAAACAAAATCAATTCGATCGTAGTTTTCAAAATCAGAATCGAAGTCAGAATTGGTAATTTGCCCATAGAATCGGAATCAGATCGGAAACTCTGGATTTTTCTTTTAAACCATGTTTTGTATTAAAAAAAATGGGAAACAAATTGTCAAAAAATTATATTAAGACTTAAGACCACTTCTTATACTAAAATAATTCACTAATAAAATAAATATAAACATTTCGAACTAAAAATTATGTGATCTTTGTTTTCTATAATCTTACTTGATTTGTTTGCATATAAATGACTTTGTTAATTATACAAAGAACTGCTCTACGGACTTTTGGTCTAAAATAGAAACATTTGCTTTTTCACGTGACCAAAAAAAAAAAAACAAGAATGACGCATATAAAAAAAGTTTGCATTAGGCAGGCTATATTAAAACTTTTATTATATCTTGTACATTGAGTCAAATGAACGGTGTTGATTAAATCAGAATCGCCTTCGATCGATTATGGTTCGACTCAACTATGTAAATTGAGTAATAATTAGACCGTCTTTGACCGATTTCAGTCTGACTCAGCCGATTTTTCAACTAATGGTTTGGATTGGATTGCGTTGTGAGGCTTAACAGAATAGGACAATTTAGTTTTCAGGGTAGGAAAAGAGCCCAATAATCTACCTGATTCATTGTGGGTCCGTTCATGAATCTTAATTCATAATACCGACCAATCCGCTCTATATATAGTATCATAGTCTTAATTAATCACTTAATTACATTACATGTTGATACGTCCCATCTCAAGGGACCAGGTCGTACGGAAATAAAGTTGAGGAAACGGGAAATAGGCACGTCCCGTTTTTGGTTGACGGGCCGAGATTTAGAAAAACGGAGAAGGTTTGAGGGTATTTGTGCTCAAACCTCTACAATACTTCGTGTTACGGAAAAATACTATCCCATTTACAGTTAGGGGCCCTGACCTTTAGGACGTTTTGTCAATACAGTTAGGGTTCGCATAGGAGCAGTAATGCCCGCGTAATTGGCGATGACGCTCGTATAATTAGCGGTGACGCGAAGTCGAAGTTGGACTGGGTCTTAAGAGTAAGGGCCCAACTTGACTTCGCGGGCCGGATTATTCCAAACTGATGGAGTGAGACCCAGCTTGGTTCTAGCCAGGCCGGCAGGCAGCTAGTCTGTGGCCCCCGTTTTGTCTAGGCTCGGGCTGGTTCGAGCTCTGAGCTGCTTTGGGTTTCGAGCTGGTCCTGCGAAGAGATCCGAGCTCCGAGTTGCTTTTTTTTATCAAAACATGCCGTGACCATCCTTTCAAATTTGATTAGAACATGATAAATGTAAATTTGACCTAATCTCAACACAGTACAAGACATAATCTAAGTCACAACATAAGTAATCAAGCACAACACATATTTAGATCCAACGTAGTTGTGCTGGTTCACCAAAATAAAAAAAAAAGATAAATAAAAATATACCAGGGTTGGCGTGGTATTGGTTTTTTGAGAGTCCAAGGTTGTTTAAGGTATTTAAATAAGTTTATCCAGTCAAAATGTCAAAACCCTCGAAATCAACTTAGCTCCGTAAACCCTTCGCCGCCTGTTGTTGTGCCAAAAAGGAAAGAAAAAGAGAAACAATCAATCGGATTC
The DNA here is from genome assembly GCA_025461045.1 of Carex parvula. Classification (NCBI taxonomy): domain Eukaryota; kingdom Viridiplantae; phylum Streptophyta; class Magnoliopsida; order Poales; family Cyperaceae; genus Carex; species Carex parvula. The sequence goes on from JAJGRW010000920.1 coordinate 1,934,490, forward strand.
TCATCAGCTCCGCTTCTTACACGCCACGACTCAACAACCATGTCTTCCCATCTTTCTTCTCAATTAAAGAGAGCAATCAACTCCTCTTTCTTCTCTCCTCCCCAATGCTATTACCATTACCACCATCTCCTCCGCTCTCCTCTTTCAACCCAAAGTAGCAAGCGCCAGGAGTTGCCCTTTGTTGCCAACTATCTCATCTCCTCCTTCGGCTTCTCTCTCGATCGAGCGCTCAAGGCCTCGACAGGCCGACATCTTACGGCGGTCAAGTCACCGGCACAGCCTGAAGCAGTAGTAAAGTTCCTAATTGATACTGGCTTATCCCATTCTCAGATCAAATCTGTTGTTACACTCCGGCCAGCTCTTCTGGGATCCAATGCGGATAAGACCCTGAGACCAAAGGTGCGTGAAATGATGGAAAAGGGGATCCCTGGAGAAGTCTTGGTTCAAATGATCCGATTTAACCCGGTTGCACTTCAATTGAAAGACACTCTTGCTCGCGTACTGTTTTGGAGAGATTTTGTCGGTAACAACGACAAGGCTTTGTTGAAGATTATTGCAAGAAATTCTTTCCTGGTTGAATTGCACATTGACAAGCATGTTCTTCCAAAAATAAATTTACTGAAAGAATATGGATTGTCGAATGAAGATATGGTTTCATTGTTAGGGGAAAGAAGCTGCTTTAGCCGTAACCTCGATTCTATAAGGCAGATACTCGATCTAATTGAGGAGCTGGAGATTCCGAGGGGATCCAGGATGTTTCTATATGGTTTAAAAGCGATCGGTAATTCTAGCAAAGGTACAATTAAAAGCAATGCAGAGTTCTTCAAGAACACATATGGCTGGTCACAGGAAGAGGTGTGTGCTGCCTTCCAGAAGTACCCTCCGGTACTCAAATATTCAGAGCGGAAAGTGAGTTCGAGTATGAACTTTCTTATCGGTAAAGCTGGGTTTGAGGCAAGGAGCATAGCTTTGTGGCCACGGATACTCGGGTGTAGCTTACAAAATGTATTGATCCCGAGGTATACTGTACTGAGTACACTGCAAAACAAGGGACTGATGAAAAAGTGCAGCTTTTTAAATGCTTGTTTGGCTTCTCAAAAACGCTTCCGCGACATCTATGTCGTACCGTATGAGAAGAATGTGCCTGGGTTTGGCGAAGCTTATGCTGCTGCTTATGGTGGAAAAGTGCTGGTCTGACTATTGTTCTTCTGGGGAAGAAATTATGTGTATCAGTTTGCAGCTGTAAATTTGGTAATAGCTGATACTAACTAGCTAGGGTTCTATTATTTTGTAATTTTTGTTTTTGTTCAATTATTTTTTCTAGTCATTAGAAGATTGTATTTCTTAACTGGTACCTCTTTGGTTCCAGTATCATTTCAGTTGGATATTGGGTATTCTCAATTCCATTCTTCTAATTTATTTGTTGTATCTTTCTCTTTTTCATTTTATTTGCAAATGTCACTTTTTAATAAGGGGGGTGTTTTCTAACCTCTTTTTTTTTTTTTACAACTTGGGCTCCAGATCTGATATGGGTAATATTTTATTTGGCAGCTGTGCATATATTTGCACAGAATAAGAATAATTATTAAAATAAAATGTAATTGATATTGCCTCTGGGTCCTATACTGGTAAAATATATTGTACCTTGAGGGAGGGCCTGGAGGCTATAGTAATATGCATAGTGCAGATTGGAGAAGCGCCTAGCGACCATGCAACTTACATCGGCACACCTGGGAAGGGAATCTTAGCGGCCGATGAATCAACCGGCACTATCGGCTAGCATCAACGTGGAGAACATTGAAGAGAGCTGCCGCAACCTACATGAGCTTCTCTTCTGGACACATGGTGCTCTGGACACCTGGTGCTCTTGAGTGCATCTGTAGTGTCATCCTCTATCACAAGACTAAGGATGGTAAACTTTTTGTTGATGTGTTAAATGAGAACGGCATCTTGCCAGGAATTGAGGTCAACATGGGCACCATTGCGATCGCTGGTACTGATGGAGAAACCACCACTCAGGTATTTAAATTATTATATTCTCTTTATTGTTCATGGTTTTTGTGATCAGCGACTGGTCTGATGTCTGATTGTGTGAAATTACCCTTTTAATGACAATTAATTGGAGTGAAAATCTCTGATAGTAAGAAGCTATCTGAAACGTTTGATCAATAAAAAATGAACAGTTTCCGTGCAAGTTTGTGCATGTAAGTATGTAGCAAAAATTCCCAAGTATTTTTGTTTCTACTTTCATTTCAATATTATTAATCCTTACTGTTAGTATACTTACTTTTGCATAAGAATCCTTTGCATTAATGCCATTTGTGGCTATGTAACATTTTCAAACATGTACAAAATAATTATTTAACTTTAAAAAAATCTATAAAAAAATAAATTAATCTATAAATACCAATGTTTTAAATAGCGTTTATAGCGTCATAGCGGGAAGGCTACAAAAAAAGCTATAGCGAATAGCGTAACTATAGCGGAAGCTATTCCAAATAGCGTTTTTTTTTTTTACAAAAATTATATTATATATTTGTACTATATATTAACATTATCTAAAGTTTCATAGAACAATAAATAACACCAAATTAATTAAGAAATTATAATATTCATATTGAACTAGTACAAAAGTTCATGGTTCAAAATATTCATAATAATATCATAAACTATCGATTTTTTTTTCTATACAAAATATCTTAAGCATCATGATTCATTCTATTTTTTTTTCTATACAAAATAAATTTTATGGATCTTTATTTAGCCCATATAAATTGTCTAAAAAAGCCCAATATGCATAGCGCGCAAATAGCGCGCTACACGCTATGCGCTATAGCGGACCGCTATTACTGCTATAGCGGCCGTAGCGCAATTAGCGTATTTTCATGCCATAGCTTAGCGTTTAGGGTCCAAAACGCTATAGCGCGTTATTTAGAACACTGATAAATACTGTAGTATTGTAATTCATTTCTCTTTACTGGCAGTAAAGTTTGGATTTAGTGATTGGACTGGTAAAAAAATTCGTAGTTCTTGACTCATTCGAAATCAGCTCGGTAAACAGCTCGCTCAATTCAGGCCCAAACTGAAAACGAGCTTGCTCGCTCTGACAAGTTCGAGATTAGTTTGGATCGGCTCATTCCGGATCGATCCGTTAACGAGTTTGATCTTGGTCTCAATTATTATTTGATTTAATATGGACTGTTGATATGTTAGAGTTGGAGACTATCCCGCCTCAGTTGGGATAGAAGACATGATATATATTTGACGTTGTGAAAATTATGAAAATGGAGAGTTTTTTCAGCTTGCAACTGGGGGTGTCAACGGAGTGGATTCGGAGCGGATAATGCTAATACCAAATCCGTATCCGCCTTTCAATGAGCGGATACGGATACAGATACGGATAGTAAACGGATATAAAAATTTAAAACCATATCCGTCTTAAACGGATACGGAGCGGATAATTTACGGATACGGATTCGAATACGAATATAGAACGGATAATTGTCGGATATTGAGTTATATGAAAAACAAATCAGTAAATAAATCAGTAAAGAAAAACAAAGTAAATTAAAGAAAGGTAAAGAAATGGAGTAGTATAGGAATGGAGAGGAGTTACGGAATGGAGGAGATGTTTGCGAGTGAATGGTTTGAAGAATAAATGAGCGAAAAGCGAAAAACAGGAGCTATCCGGAGATCACATCATTTTAGTCCCACTACTGAAGTTGAAAGAAAGTTGAGAACTCATATAGGGTTCGGAGAGATGTCAAATCAAAACAGAAAAGCGGATTCTAAATAATATTAACCACTGAAAGTCAAGTTACAGCGAAGCGGAGGAGTTGAAATTTCGGATCTGGATAGTGCGGATATCCACTCCGTTTTTACCCTCTGGAACCGGATCCGGATCCAGATATCTTCCTTGTATTCAACAATTGTCCGTATCCGCTCCGCTGGATTATCCGAATACGGAGCGGATTCGGACGGAGTTTACCTAATCCGTTTACACCCCTGCTTGCAACAAATGTTACCTTGCTCGCTTACCTAGTTTACAACTCTATTTTAGTGATATGAAAATAAATAGAGCTAAAAAGACAGAAAGATTACTGAAAGGACTGATACTTGGATTCGAATCTATTACTGAGAGGAAATCAAAGTAACAAACAAACAATAAATAACTCTTCATCAAATGTTCATATTTCATTATCTTGAATACTATACCATACTTAGATAGATTAAGCCAAAGCATTAGCTAACAACGTTATAGCTAATTTCAAAAAGTCAGATAATATAAAGAAACTATCTGAAGACGACAGCGGCATTTCTCAAGGCTAAGTACCGTCGCACATGTTCGTTCGGCAGATTTCTGACCTGTCTGAACACCTCTGGATCAGCCGAAATTTTTATTAATAGAAAAAATATTAAATTAATGTCGACATACAATAAAGAATTCGTTAGATTTTGAAATCTAATAAAGACGTTACCGTTTGTAACGTCCCGATTAACAACACTTAGACACGCAGATTAGAAGCGGAGCTGGCCGTTGAGAACGGTGACATCCGTGGAAAAAAAAAAAAAAAAATGTCTGGCCGTTGAGAGGGGTGACGTCCAGAAATAGCTTGTTCTGAATTAGCTGTGTGTGGCTCCCCCATCTACAAAAATAAAATAATCACAAGAAAATGCTGGCATTAGCCATGACCAATCACAGGTCCTCGGATATAACAAGAATAATGAGTATCCTAAATAACGAACGGTAGAGGACTATGGTCTGTAGTTGTATACTCTAATTTAATTTTTATTCAATAAAAATTCACCAAGGAATACTCTTTAAATACCAGCCAAGCCTGGTATGACATATGAAAACTGGTATTCAAGACTTTGACTGATGAAACAAGACATCAAACAGCACATCCATTAAATTGTCAAATAATCTCACAATAACAGAACGTTACGCTTTTTGATACTATTTATTGCATGTGTTAAAAAAGAAAGAGAAAATGTACCTCAATAATTTTACCACCATCCATCACCACTATCCTATCAGCTGCTTGAATTGTCGATAATCTGCAAAAATGATGATGATTACATCACTGCTAATAAGAACAGTAATGATGATGAAGATGAAAGTATGAATTCAAAACATTTTAGAAAATAATAACAAAAAGAAATTCAGTGGCTATCAAGAACAGTTCATGGACCTATGAGCAATGACAATTACAGTCCTTTTGGAACCATTGTGCGTTGAATATTGCATCACTCCCTGTATAAAGTAATTAGCATTCCTGGACGTCACTGTTCTCAACGGTCAGACAATTTTTTTTTTTTTCTCCCTGGACGTCACCGTTCTCAACGGCCATGGACGTTACGATCTGTGTGGCTAAGTGTTGTTAATCGGGACGTTACGAAAGGTAACGTCTTTGTTAGATTTCAAAATCTGACGAATTCTTTATTCTATGTCGACATTAATTTAATATTTTTTCTATTAAAAAAAATTTCGGCTGGATCAGCGTACCGCAGCTTTGTCCTTGGATCAACATATGGGGCCTACATTGAATATGCAAACAGGTCTTGGTCAAAATGCTTCAAAGATTAAAACCAAAAAAATTTTAGAAAGAAAATGAAGGATAAATCAAAAGGACGACTAAGGAGGTGCCTTGACCAGTGAATGCGTATCCTCTCAGGTATGTGCTTCGAGATTCGTGCAAAGTTTAATAATAGATGGCGTTTGATTCAAATAGAAACGCATGCTTTGTCAGTGACCAAAATAAAAACAATTGACGCATATTTGGGCAGCCCGCCTATAATAAAACTTTAATTAATATATCTTTTCAGTTAAGTCCAATGAACGGTGCTGATTAAACCTGGATCACCTCAAAGATTTTAAATAAGTTTATTTAGTCAAAAATGTCAAAACCCTAGCGACACCCACTTGTCGGAAAAACCTCCGCCGCCTGTTGTACCAAATTACCAAATAAGAAAGAAAAAGGAAAAGAGTCAATCGTCGCCTGCGCAACCGGATTCTTCTCACCTCCGCTTCGTAGTAGTTAACAGTCTCTTTCTTTCACAATTAAACCATGTGTTCCCATCTTTCTTCTCAATTAAAGAGAGCAATCTACTCCTCTTTCTTCTCTCCTCCTCAATGTCATTACCATTACCACCATCTCCTCCGCTGTCCTCTTTCAACCAAAACCCAGCCCAAGGAATTACCTTTTATTGCCGACTATCTCATCTCCTCCTTCGGCTTCTCTCTCGATCGAGCGCTTAAGGCCTCGGCGGACAGTCATCTTACGGCGATCAAGTCCCCGGCACGGCCTGAAGCAGTAGTAAAGTTCCTAATTGATACTGGCTTATCCCATTCTCAGATCAAATCTGTTGTTTCACTCCGGCCAGCTCTTCTGGGATCCAATGCAGATAAGACCCTCAGACCAAAGGTGCGTGAAATGATGGAAAAGGGGATCCCTGGAGAAGTACTGGTTCAAATGATCCGATACAACCCGGTTGTACTTCAATTGAAAGACACTCTTGCCCGCGTAATGTTTTGGAGAGATTTTGTCGGTAACAACGACAAGGCTTTGTTGAAGATTATTGCAAGAAATTCTTTCCTGTTTGCATTGCACATTGACAAGCATATTCTTCCGAAAATAAATTTACTGAAAGAATATGGATTGTCGAATGAAGATATGGTTTCATTGTTAGGGAGAAGAAGCTGCTTTAGCCGTAACCTCGATTCTATAAGGCAGATACTCGATCTAATTGAGGAGCTGGAGATTCCGAGGGGATCCGGGATATTTCTACTGGGTTTAAAGGCCATCGGTAATTCTAGCAAAGGTAAAATTAAAAGCAATGCAGAGTTCTTCAAGAACACATATGGCTGGTCACAGGAAGAGGTGTGTGCTGCCTTCCGGAAGTACCCTCCAGTGCTCACATATTCAGAGGAGAAAGTGAGTTCGAGTATGAACTTTCTTATCGGTAAAGCTGGGTTTGAGGCAAGGAGCAAAGCTTTGCGACCGCGGATACTCGGGTGTAGCTTACAAAATGTATTGATCCCGAGGTATACTGTACTGAGTACACTGCAAAACAAGGGACGGATGAAACAGTGCAGCATTTTAAATGCTTGTTTGGCTTCTGAAAGGTGCTTCCGCGAGATCTATGTCGTACCGTATGAGAAGGATGTGCCTGGGCTTGGCGAAGCTTATGCTGCTGCTTATGGTGGAAAAATGCTGGTCTGACTATTGTTCTTCTGGGGAAGAAATTATGTGTATCAGTTTGCAGCTGTAAATTTGGTAACAGCTGATACTAACTAGCTATGCTTCTATTATTTTGTAATTTTTGTTTTTGTTCAATTATTGTTTCTAATCATTAGAAGCTTGTATTTCTTAACTGGTACCTCTTTGGTTCCAGTATCATTTCAGTTGGATATTGGGTATTCTCAATTCCATTCTCTAATTTATTTGTTGTATCTTTCGCCTTTTCATTTTATTTGCAAATGTCACTTTTTAATAAGGGGGGTGTTTTCTAACCTCTTTTTTTTTTTTTACAACTTGGGCTCCAGATCTGATATGTGTAATATTTTATTTGGCAGCTGTGCATATATTTGCACAGAATAAGAATAATTATTAAAATATAATGTAATTGATATTGCCTATGGGTCCTATACTGGTAAAATATATTGTACCTTGAGGGAGGGCCTGGATGCTATGGTAATATGCACAGTACAGATAGGAGAAGCCCCTAGCGACCAAGCAACTTACATCGGCACACCTGGGAAGGGAATCTTAGCGGCCGATGAATCAACCAGCACTATCGGGAAGCGCCTAGCTAGCATCAACGTGGAGAACATGGAGGAGAACTGCCGCAACCTACGTGAGCTTCTCTTCTTGACACCTGGTGCTCTTGAGTGCATCAGTGGTGTCATCCTCTATCACGAGACTAAGGATGGTAAACTTTTTGTTGATGTGTTAAATGAGATCGGCATCTTGCCAGGAATTGATGTCCACATGGGCACCATTGCGATCGCCGGTACCGGTGGCGAAACCACCACTCAGGTATTTAAATTATCTTCTCTTTATTGTTTATGGTTTTTTGTGAATTTGGATTAACAAATGCTTGAATTGGTTTGTTGTAGGCTGTACACAGCCAACTTTAAATAAAATTTGCACTGAAACTACAACCTTTCTTTTGATCATGATTTTAGGCCAAGTAGCTTGCCAAAAAAAATAAAAAATAAAATAAGGCCATGCGGTGTATCAGAATACCAATTTTATATTTCATGAGTGAGGCTACCGTAATTTGCAAAGCGCGGATTAGTCCGTGCTATGAATTTATATATTGGTTCTGAAAATTTAAATAATAGATCCAAACTGCTCAACATGATTTCCATATGAAAATGTACTTGGTGACCAAATTTCACATTTTTAAACTTTTTTTACTATTTTTTTAGATAGTGAAAACTACTTGATCTAAAAATTTGGACCATCTGAAAGTAGTGATTTTCTACCTACATGTAAAAATAGTAAAATAATCTAAAAAATGTTAAATTTGATTTCTTAGTACATTTTCATATGAAGATCATGTTGAATGGTTCAGATCGACTATTTACATTTTAAAAATAGAGATATGGATACATAGTACGGACCGATCCACGCTTTACAAAGTACCATATCCTCACTCATTTCATTATTTTTTGCAAAAGTGAACAATGAAAGGCCATCAAGAATTCCTAGGCTGGTAAGAGTGGTACATAATTTGACAATGATTATATTGTTCTACTTGCAGGGCCGTGATGACCTGGCCAAGCGCTGCCAGAAGTACTACGCGGCTGGTGCCCGCTTCGCCAAGTGGCGTGCTGTCCTCAAGATCGGCCCGAACGAGCCATCTCAGCTTTCCATTGACCTAAACACACACGGCCTCGCTCGCTATGCCATCATCTGCCAAGAGAACGGCCTAGTCCCGATTGTTGAGCCCGAGATCCTGGTCGATGGGTCCCACGACATCGACCGTTGCGCTTATGTCACCGAGGTTGTTTTGGCTGCATGCTACAAGGCCCTCAATGACCACCATGTCCTTCTAGAAGGAACTCTTGTGAAACCCAACATGATCACACCCGGCTCTGACGCCCCTAAGGTGGCCCACGAGGTGATCACTGAGTACACTGTCAGAGCACTGCTCAGGACAGTCCCACCGGCTGTACCGGCTGTGGTTTTCCTCTCTGATGGCCAGAGCGAGGAGGAAGTAACGTTGAATTTGAATGCAATGAACAAGTTGCAGGGAAAGAAGCCGTGGAGTCTCCCGTTCTCATTCGGCCGTGCGCTTCAGCAGAGCACACTCAAGGCGTGGGCCGGTAAGGAGGAGAATGTGGAGAAGGCACGTGCCGCCTTCCTTGCCCGGTGCAAGGCCAACTCTGCAGCAACCCTCGGGACTTACGCCGGTGATGCTGCCGGTGACGATGGCGTGTTGGAGAGCCTCCACGTCAAGGATTACAAGTATTGATCGGCATTTGAAATTTTGATGAATTTTAATGTGTTTTTTTAAGTAAAAAGTTGTAATTTTATTTTTCTCCGTCAAAGATGTCATTTTTTTGTGTTTGATTTCTTTCTTTAATGTTGTTTTTAATAAGAGAAATGTGAAATGACTTGTGATATTTTCTACTATAATGGTCATCTTGTTAGTCTTTAATTTTTTTTTTTTTTAAGTAGAAAACTAGAAATCATAATTTATACCTGGCAAGCTGAGATTCTTTTGAGAATATTAAACTTTAATAAATAGGTGGAGATCTACTATCGTATTTACAAGCTTGACAGCTGCTAAAATGCTGATCTTTTGAATTATTTAGAAGCGCATGTGATAAACTGAGTTGTGGGTGCTGCAACTCTGCAATTATTAATGTTGTTAGTCAAACTCTAAAATTGTTGGTTTCAAATCAGAGGGACTCAGTTTGATTACCAAATGTATGAATGTATGATACATTCTTTTCGTTTTGCAAGGGTTAGACGGTGTATGTGTTATACATGACCATTGCTTGCTGGTAATATCTGTTTTTATGATTTTTGGCTTTAGACTGATTCCTATTGGCTTCAGCAGTTCTTTAATTTTTGATGGATTCTTACATTAACTCAACTAATAAGCAACAAAATGAAAAAGAGAAAGATAAAGCAAATAAATTAGAAGAATGGAAATTGAGAATACCCAATATCCAACTGAAATGATACCGGAACCAAAGAGGTACCAGTTAAGAACTCCTACAAGCTTCTAATGACTAGAAAAAGTAATTCAACAAAAACAAAAATTACAAAATAATAGAAGCATAGCTAGTTAGTATCAGCTGTTACAAAATTTACAACTGTAAGCTAATACACATAATTTCTTCCCCAGAAGAACAATAGTCAGACCGGCACTTTTCCACCATAAGCCGCAGCATAAGCTTCACGAAGCCCAGGCACATCCATCTCATACGGCACGACATAGATCTCGCGGAAGCGCCTTTCAGTAGCCAAACAAGCACTGAAAAAACTGTAATTTTCCTTCAGTCCCTTGTTTTGCAGTGTACTCAGTACAGTATACCTTGGGATCAATACCTTTTGTAAGCTACACCCGAGTAACCGCGGTTTTGAAGCTATGCTCCTCGCCTCAAAACCAGCTTTACTCATAAGAAAGTTCATACTCAACTTCACTTTCTCCTCTGAAAACATGAGTATATGAGGGTATTTCCGGAAGGCAGCACACACTTCTTCTTGTGACCAGCCATATGTGTTCTTGAAGAACTCTGCATTGCTTTTAATTTTACCTTGGCTAGAATTACCGACCCCTTTTAAACACCGTAGAAATATCCCGGATCCCCTCGGAATCTCCAGCTCCTCAATTAGATCGAGTATCTGCCTTATAGAATCGAGGTTACGGCCAAAGCAGCTTCTATCCCCTAACAATGAAACCATATCTTCATTTGATAATCCATATTCTTTCAGTAAATTTATTTTCGGAAGAATATGCTTGTCAATGTGCAATTTAAACATGAAAGTATTTCTTGCAATAATCTTCAACAAAGCCTTGTCGTTGTTACCGACAAAATCTCTCCAAAACATTACGCGGGCAAGAGTGTCTTTCAATTGAAGTACAACCGGGTTGTATCGGATCATTTGAACCAGTACTTCTCCAGGGATCCCCTTTTCCATCATTTCACGCACCTTTGGTCTGAGGGTCTTATCTGCATTGGATCCCAGAAGAGCTGGCCGGAGTGAAACAACAGATTTGATCTGAGAATGGGATAAGCCAGTATCAATTAGGAACTTCACTACTGCTTCAGGCCGTGCCGGGGACTTGATCGCCGTAAGATGACTGTCTGCCGCAGCCTTGAGCGCTCGATCGAGAGAGAAGCCGAAGGAGGAGATGAGATAGTTGGCAATAAAGGGCAACTCCTGCCGCTTGCTACTTTGGGTTGAAAGAGGAGAGCGGAGGAGATGGTGGTAATGGTAATGGCATTGGGGAGGAGAGAAGAAAGAGGAGTAGATCGCTCTCTTTAATTGAGAAGAAAGATGGGAAGACATGGTTGTTGAGCTGATAAGAATCCGATTGATTGTTTCTCTTTTTCTTTCCTTTTTGGCACAACAACAGGCGGCCAAGGTTTTACGAATTACGACAAGGTGGCGTGACTGGCGTCGCTAGCGGAGTTGATTTTGAGGGTTTTGACATTTTGACTGGATCAACTTATTTAAATTACAGCGCAGTTGCTCTCATGGCCTGATGGGCCATCGAGGCCATCAAAACGAATAGCGCAGGGGACAGTATTATTTGTGCTTTGAGATACGTGCAGAATGTATTTGAACAGTTGAGATTTTCCCCAAAAAACACTCAAATTTTGAGATATCTCAGGAGATGCGAATTCGTTTTAATATCCGTTTGTACAAAAATTAAGACGGTCATGTATAAATATTGAAGCAGGTGTACAGATTTTAAAGCAGATTGAACGGTTTTGAAATTCATCAAATCTAAAGTAGATAATAGATTCCATGTTCATCTGATCTACTCTGCTCATAGTATTTTTATTTTTATTTTTATTTTGATGAACTAGACAAGTAGTAGCATCGGTTGTAACTTTGTCCCGAAATATATATTAAGTGAAAATCAAATCCAATTTAATTATCATCTGTACATCTAATTGCAAGTAGATTTTCGTAAACAATACATATCAGCAATAATATCAAGAGGATTAAAAATCTAACGATGGCTTAATCATACTGTACATCTGTTGACAATGAAGATTATGACAATGAAGATTAAGGTATTGTGGCTTAAGAATTTAAGCTTTACTAAAGAATACATAATTCCACGAATGAAATATATATTAAGGCTGAAAGCGGGGAAATGTACAATTTGCCCTTCTTTTTCAAACCAACAAACAAAATACTCCTCATAAATTATTAACAAAATGCCCTTGTGGGCCCCATTTCTCCCTCCTTTCCCCTCCCTCTCACTTTTCCTTATTTACTCCTACAACTTTATATTTGAAATGGAGGATACATTTAAGAGGAGGGTTCCAATGCACCCTCTTTTCTATGCTCCCAATGCACTCAATTTTTATTTTCTCTATTTTCAAAGTCCGAACAGATGATCCGAACCGATCAACATGACCTTCATAATAAAATATGCTTGGAGACCAAATTTTATATTTTTTAGAATTTTTTTACTATTTTTTAAGATAGATACAAAATCACTTTATCGGATGGTCCAGAATCTCCTTAAAACAATGATTTTGTACATATCTTAAAAAATAGTAAAAAAAAATTCTAAAAAATATAAAATTTGGTATCCAAGCAAAATTTATTATGAAGATCATGTTGAGCGGTTCAGATCGACTGTTCGGACTTTAAAAATAGAGATAAAAGAGATAAAAAAGTGGGTCCATTGGGAGCATAGAAAAGAGGGTGCATTGGAACCCTCCTCTACATTTAATACTATATGGAAATTTTGTGAACTTAGAAGTGCATGTATTTTTGTCTCCCTTTTTGATCTATAGTTTGGATTAGTTTTCTTAGCTTGCTTTTCTTAAACTTTCTAATACGAGACATATGTCAACTTATATTAATTAACATGTGACTATGACATCATTATTCAAAAAAAATATATAAAATCATGATGGGTACTGGTTAGTTACTGGTAAATAAGTTTTACTGTTTCCCAAAGTTTTTGTTGGTTGAGGGCATTTTTGTACTACTAATAATTGCTAGTACAAATTATATTCTTCTAAATTAAGCCAAAAAATATGATAATCCATTGTAGCACCACTAATTTCTACTTCTCATTATTAGTTCAAACAGAGGAAATAATAATAAAAAAAAATAAAGGCATAAAGATTAAAGATATTTGAACACTTCATAATTATCGTTACTCTGAATAAAAAAAATATTAAAGTGATTTTATCAACAATCTGCATGAAACAATTCTATTATAACAGATCTTGTGCACTCTAAATAAACCTTTCGAAACAGTGATTCATTTTTTTTATTTGCTTGGCACATTATTTACTTATTGATTCACATATTTGATCAGTCAAACATATTATTAAATTAATTTAATTGAAGTAATTTTCAAATAATTTTCTAATTTTGAAATTTGCAAACATATATATAAGCTATTAATTTAATTGAAGTCAAATTTTCAAATAATTTTGAAATTTTGAAATTTGCAAATATATATATAAGTTATACTCTTTTATTGTGATATTTAAAATGACTACAAATTTATTAAAAAATATTCTAATTTTGCAACCTCAAGTTTCTAACCTTCAAACACAAACACAGTATTGAAGTGCTTATATTATGTAAAATTAATTTAAAGGAAATCATATGCTAAAAATATAGTATTAATGTATCCTCCATTTCAAATATAAAGTTCACAAAATTTTCATATAGTATTAAATGTATCCTCCATTTCAAATATAAAGTTGTAGGAGTAAACAAGGAGAAGTGAGAGGGAGGAGAAAGAAGGAGGGAAATGGGGCCCACAAGGGTATTTTGTTAATAATTTATGAGGAGAGGTATTTTGTTTGTTGGTTTGAAAAAGAAGGGCAAATTGTACATTTCCCCGCTGAAAGCTTAAATTAAATAAAATATATATTGTTGACATGTTAATAAATTGGGATCCATATCCTCGACGGTACCGTAAAAGATTCCCTTTTACAATTAGCTATTTACGGTTTGAGATTAACTCTCAGCCGGTTTGGAATTCGGGCTGACTGAGGGGGCAGTATTATTGGGCTTTGAGATTTGTGCCAAGTTAAAAAGAACGGTCCAGATCAAGTAATTGTAAAAGATTCCCTATTAGGGTACTGCACTGGATGTGAATTCAATAAATTGTATACTGTATCCGCACAAACTTATATTACAATCAGTCAAACTTAATTGAGTAGAACTAGGGTGAGCTGTGCTCACCAACGGGTTTGGTGAGCACACCTCCAAAAAACGCATTTTCAAGATTCAAATAGTCGATTCGAACCTTCCAACGTGTTCTTCATATTAATATGTGCTTGGAGACCAAATTTTACATTTTTTGGAAATTTTTTACTATTTTTTCAGAATTTTTGAAAATCATCAGCTTTTCATTAAATAAAAAAAAAATTCAAAAAAATTCAAAAAACACTGATTTTCAAAAATTCTGAAAAAATAGTAAAAAATTTCCAAAAAATGTAAAATTTGGTCTCCAAGCACATATTTATATGAAGAACACGTTGGAAGGTTCGAATCGACTATTTGAACTTTGAAAATACGTTTTTTGGAGGTGTGCTCACCAAACCCGTTGGTGAGCACAGCTCACCCTAGTTCTACTCAACTTAATTTGTACAAATGAATATATTGCATCCGCACTATAAAATACAAAAATCAAAATCAAAATCAAAATAAGATAAAATAATAAAATATACATTGTGTGTCAACAAATAATAAATAGGAAGAGCTTAATTTTTAGGGTATATCAGTTACCCAACATATTAAATTTTCTTTTATTGAAAGACTATCAGAAAAGACCGTTAACTCCCTTTAGAGCAAGCCCTTGGAAAACCATCTAGCAAAACTCCAATTATACTGGTATTAATCTCCTGATATTCAACCAAATAACAGTATGATTGGAATCAAATATCTCCCCTTCAAACGCGAAAGAGAATTCGCGATTTCACAAATTCGGTAATCAGAAGAAAGAGACGAACTAAAGAAGAAACGATTGGGCGCGACTTTTTTCCTTCCAAATTGCACCGTAAATTTCTCGGAAAATCGATGAGATTTGATGAGAATTCCTCTTCTCGTCGCTCTTCTCATTTCAGTAGCGAAAGAAGGCTACAAAATGAAAGAAACTCCAAGAATATCTCAACTTGAAAGAAACTCTAAGAATGACATTCATTGTAATTTGTAAAGGAATCAAGTTTATGACTATTTATTTACAATTGAATTCTTTCTCATCCCAATTTTTATTCGGATCATCAGAATTCAATTCAAATATATTCTATTGACTCTATTTTACTGAATTCTATTGAATTCTTATCGGGGTGTGGTTCTGATCGGAGCCTAAAAACCCTCAAAATCAAACTACGCTCTAGCGACTCCCACCTGTCGTAGAAACCTGCGCCGCCTGTTGTAAGAGTCAATCGCAATTAAACCATGCGTTCCCATCTTCTTCTAAGGAGAGCAATCTACTCCTCTTTCTTCTCTCCTCCCCAATGCTATTACCATTACCACCATCTCCTCCGCTCTCCCCTTTCAACCCAAAATAGCAAGCTCCAGGAGTTGCCTTTTATTGCTGACTATCTCATCTCCTCCTTCGGCTTCTCTCTCGATCGAGCGCTCAAGGCTGCGGCAGACAGTCATCTTACGGCGATCAAGTCCCCGGAACGGCCTGAAGCAGTGGTAAAGTTTCTAACTGACACTGGCTTATCCCATACTCAGATCAAATCTGTTGTTTCGCTCCGACCAGCTCTTCTGGGATACAATGTGGATAAGACACTGAGACCAAAGGTGCGTGAAATGATGGAAGAGGGGATACCTGGAGAAGTACTGGTTCAATTGATCCGATACTACCCGGCTGCACTTCAATTGAAAGACACTCTTGCCCGCCTACTGTTTTGGAGAGATTTTGTCGGGAACAGCGACAAGGCTTTGTTGAAGATTATTGCAAGAAATCCTTTCATGTTTGCATTGCACATTGACAAGCATATTCTTCCGAAAATAAATTTACTGAAAGAATATGGATTGTCGAATGGAGATATGGTTTCATTGTTAGAGCGAAGAAGCTGCTTGGCCCGTAACCTGAATTTTTTAAGGCAGATGCTCGATCTACTTGAGGAGTTGGGGATTCCGAGGGGATCCAAGATGTTTCTATGCGGGTTAAAATCGATCGGTAATTACAGCAAAGGTAAAATTGAAAGCAATGCAGAGTTCTTCAAGAACGCATATGGCTGGTCACAGGAAGAGGTGTGTGTTGCCTTCCGGAAGTACCCCAATATACTCTTAGTTTCAGAGGAGAATGTGAGGTCGACTATGAACTTTCTTATGAGTAAAGCTGGGTTTGAGGCAAGGAGCATAGCTTTACGACCGCGGATACTTGGGTGTAGCTTACAAAAGGTATTGATCCCGAGGTATACTGTACTGAGTATACTGGAAAGCAAGGGACCCAAGAAAAAGTGCTGTTTTTTCAGTGCTTGTTTGGCTTCTGAAAGGCGCTTCCGGGAGATCTATGTCATGCCGTATGAGAAGGATGTGCCTGGGCTCAGCGAAGCTTATGCTGCTGCTTATGGTGGAAAAATGCCAGTCTGACTATTGTTCTTCTGGGGAAGAAATTATGTGTATCAGTTTGCAGTTGTAAATTTGGTAACACCTGATACTAACTAGCTAGGCTTCTATTATTTTGTAATTTTAGTTTTTGTTGAATTATTATTTCTAGTCATTAGAAGCGTGTATTTCTTAACTGGTACCTCTATGGTTCCAGTATCATTTTAGTTGGATATTGGGTATTTTCAATTCCATTCTTCAATTTATTTGCTGTATCTTTCTCTTTTTCATTTTATTTGCAAATGCCACTTTTTAATAAAGGGACATTTGCTGTTTCTTAACCTCTTTTTCTTTTTTTGACAACTTGGGCTCCAGATCTGATATGGTTAATATTTTATTTGGCAGCTGTGCATATATTAGCACAGAATAAGAATCATTATTAAAATAAAATCTAATTGATATTACCTATGGGTCCTATAGACCTATACTGGTAAAATATATTGTACCTTGAGTGAGGCCATGGTAATATGCATAGTGCAGATTGGAGAAGCACCTAGTGAGCATCCAACTTACATCGGCACACCTGGGAAGGGAGTCTTAGTGGCCGATGAATCAACCGGCACGATCGGCAAGTGCCTAGCGAACATTGAGGAGAACCGCCGCAACCTACATGAGCTTCTCTTCTTGACACCTGGTGCTCTTGAGAGCATCAGTGGTGTCATCCTCTATGAGGAGACTAAGGATGGGAAACTTTTCGTTGATGTGCTCAATGAGAACCGCATTTTGTTGGGAATTAAGGTTGACATGGGCACCATTTGCGATCGCTGGCACCGATGGCCCACCACTCTGGTATTTAAATTATATTTTTTTATTGTTTACTGTTTGTTGTGAGTTTGGATTAAAAAAATGCTTGAATTGGTTTGTTGTAAGCTACGAAGCCAATTCTAAATAAAATTTACACTGAAATTACAAGATTTCTTTTTATCATGATTTAAGGCTAAGTGGTGTATCAGAATATTAATTTCATATTTTCATTAGAGTGAGACTATGGTATTATGTATAGCGCATATTGGTCCGTACTGTGGATTGATATCTCTATTTTGATAGTTCAAACAAAGATATGAACCGTTCAACATGATCTCCATATGAAATGTACTTGTAGATCAAATTGTTCATTTTTTAGATATTTTTTTACCATCTTTTAGATAGGTAGAATATCAATTGATTGAGAAATTCTAGAACATTTAAATAGTGATTTTCTACCTATTTAAAATAATAGTAAAAGAATTTAAAAAATATGAAATTTAATATATTTTTATATGGAATTCATATTGAACGGTTCAGATCGACTATTTAGACTTTAAAAATTAAAATATTGATCCATAGTACGGACAAATCTGTGCTATGCATAGTACAGTAGCTTCACTCTGATGAAAAATATGAAATTGATTTTCTGATAATTCCTAGGCTGGTATGAGTGGTACCCAATTGAACAAATTTTATATTGTTCTATTGCAGGGACATGATCATGATTTAATTGTTTTTTTTTATTATTTTGTAAGTAGAAATCGTAATTTGTACCTGGCAAGCTGAGATTTTTTTCATATTGGGTATATAACTGTTGTATAACTGGTATATCCTAAAAATTAAGCTCCTCCAATTTATTATTTGTTGACACAGAATGCATAATTTATCTTATTTTGGTTTTAATTTTTCTATTTATTATTATGTGGATGCAATATATTAATTTGAAAAAATTAAGTTAACTGATTGTAATATAAGTTTGTGGAGATGAAATATACAGAGGGCAGTTTGATCTTTAACATATCATCTCATACAACAATATATATTTTATTCAATTTAAGCTTTCAGTCTTAATCTTTCATTTGCCGAACAGGTAATTTAATGTAATTGCAATAATGAGGATGGGAAGTAACAATCAAATTGATAATTAATGTTCTACATATTTGATTGTAAGTTTAAATTTTATAAACTCAGAATCTGACTTTTTCCTTTTTCTTTTATTTTTTTTTTGTAGTTTGAACTTTTACAATAATAACAGGTTTTATTTCAGATATTAGTCTTAGGATTTGAATTTTTTTTGTTGTTGTTGTTATGATGCTTAGAGTTGTGTTGTTTAGACATCCAAATTTAGCTAATGAAATTTGATTTTCAGATATTCTCATTGCAACTTTTGTTTTTTAACTTACAATTTTACTATTTTTCCCAAGAACAATTCTGTTTGACATCCACTTTGATGTTTGTTTGTCCAATTTTCAGATATTCTCATTGGAAGCACAGTTTCTGACGCACTCTTTGATATCCAATTTGCACTTTTTATGTAGATGGGAAGCATAATTTATAATTCATGATGTTAGATGCATTGGTTAAACAAACAAGCAAATATACCATTGGTTATGGGTAAACAAACCAAGCAAGTATACCACAAAGGTGTTCTCTTTTTGTACTAGTAATTGATATGAAATGCTCAAGCAAGAATTCTTCAATCCAAAATCAATCAGCTTTGACTACAAACCAGTTTGAAATGACCAACAACAATAGATTCTCACATATCAGAATTTGACAAAAGGCACAAACCCAATTGTTTTCTGAAAGATAAAAAAAAACAAGGCACGAACCCAATGGGGAATCACCAATTAACTTTGGCAGTTCATGTTAAATTCATACCAGTACGTACCAGTGTCAAAACAGACCCAAATAGGGTTAAGTATATACTAGTATCAAGGTAGGAGCTTTCAAAGTGAAAATCAAGCAAGGGAAAATGCAAAGGTACTTGAACATGTCGGATCACAGCAAATAAGCCACTCCTTGGCAAATTATAGGGAGTAATATATGGGCTGGTACAGAATGGAAAGAATAACTTGGAGCAAAAGCATCATATAATTAAGTTCCCATTTCAAAAGAATAACTTGGAAATAGCTAATAAAAAACAGTTAATGGTTTTGCTCAAATGCTCAAAGAGACTAAGGTCTGTTTCTAAAGACCGGCACTTTTCCACCAAAAGCAGCAGCATCAGCTTCATAAGCTTCACCGAGCCCAGGTACATGCTTCTCATATGGCACGACATAGACCTTGCAGAAGCGCCTTTCAGAAGCTGGACAAGCACGTCTAATCTGCAACTTTTCTTCAATCCCTTGCTTTACAGTGTACTCAGTACATTATACCTCGGGATCAATACCTTTTCTAAGCTGCACCCGAGTATCTGCGGGCGCAAAGCTATGCTCCTTGCCTCAATCCCAGCTTTACTCATAAGAAAGTTCATGCTCGGCTTCACATTCTCCTCTGATAATGTGAGTACCACAGGGAACTTCCGAAAGGCAACACACACCTCTTCCTGTGACCAGCCATATGTGTTCTTGAAGAACTCTGCATTGCTTTTAATTTTACCTATGCCCAAATTATTAATAACTTCTATCCCCCATAGAAACCTCCCGGATCCCCTCGGAATCCCCAGCTCCTCAGTTAGATCGAGTATCTGCCTTAAAGAATCGAGGTCACGGCTAAAGCAGCTAGTCCCCACTATCAATGAAACCATATGTCCAGTCGACAATCCATATTCTTTCAGTAAATTTATTCTCGGAAGAATATACTCTCTGGATAATAGGAAATGATTCCTTGAAATAATCTTCAACAAAGCGTTGCCGTTGTTCCCGACAAAATCTCTCCAAAACAGTAGGCGTGCAAGAGCGTCTTGCAATTGAAGTACAACCGGGTTGTATTGGATCATTTGAACCAGTACTTGTCCAGAGAACCCCTTTTCCATCATTTCACGCACCTTTGGTCTCAGGGTCTTATCCGCATCGTATTCCCAGAAGAGCTGGTCGGAGCGAAACAACAGATTTGATCTGAGAATGGGATAAGCCAGTGTCAGTTAGAAACTTTACCACTGCTTCAGGCCGTGCCGGGGACTTGACCGCCGTAAGATAACTGTCCGCTGAGGCCTTGAGCGCTCGGTCGAGAGAGAAGCCGAAGGAGGAAATGAGATAGTCGGCAATAAAAGGCAACTCCTGGGGATGGGTTTGGGTTGAAAGAGGAGAGCGTAGGAGATGGTGGTAATAGCATTTGGGAGGTGTGAAGAAAGAGGAGTAGATTGCTCTGAAACCATGGTTTTCCTTTTTCTTTCTTTTTTTGGTACAACAGGCGGAGAGAAGAAAGAGAAGTAGATTGCTGTATTTTCTCTTTTGTTACTTAATGGGCTCGGCTGAACCCATTGGTGGGCCGGTTAGAGGCCCAAATAGGAGTATCTCTTGGGCATATGAAAGATTAGGACTGAAAACTTTAATAGAATAAAATATATATATATATTGTTGTATCAAATGACATGTTAAAGACTAAACTGCCCTTTGTATATTGCTTTAAATATATTTACTGGTACATGACTTTGAACAGCAGTAAATACCACTATAGATCTCCACCTATTTGGTAAAGTTTAGTCTCAAAAGAATCTTAGTTTGCCAGATATAAATATGATTTCTACTTAAAAAATAAAATAAATAAACAATTAAAGACTAATGAGATGACCAATTATAGTAGAAAATATTACAAGTCATTTCACATTTCTCTTATTAAAAACAACTTAAAAAAAACAAAGTCAAACACAAAAAAAAATGACATCTTTGATGGAGAAAAAGAAAATTACAACTCTTTACTTAAAAAAACACATTAAAATTCATCAAAATTTCAAATGCCGATCAATACTTGTAATCCTTGACGTGGAGGCTCTCCGACACACCTTCGCCACCGGCAGCATCACCGGTGTAAGTCCCGAGGGTTGCTGCAGAGTTGGCCTTGCACCGGGCAAGGAAGGCGGCACGTGCCTTCTCCACATTCTCCTCCTTACCGGCCCACGCCTTGAGCGTGCTCTGCTGAAGCGCACGACCGAATGAGAACGAGAGACTCCACGGCTTCTTTCCCTGCAACTTGTTCATTGCATTCAAATTCAAAGTTGCTTCCTCCTCGCTCTGGCCACCAGAGAGGAAAACCACAGCCGGTACGGCCGGTGGGACTGTCCTGAGTAGTGCTCTGACAGTGTACTCAGCAATCACCTCGTGGGCCACCTTAGGGGCGTCAGAGCCGGGGGTGACCATGTTGGGTTTCAAAAGAGTTCCTTCAAGAAGGACATGGTGGTCATTGAGGGCCTTGTAGCATGCAGCCAAAACAACCTCGGTGACGTAAGCACAGCGGTCGATATCATGGGACCCGTCGACCAGGATCTCGGGCTCGACAATCGGGACTAAGCCATTCTCTTGGCAGATGATGGCGTAGCGAGCGAGGCCATGGGCGTTCAGGTCAATGGAAAGCTGAGATGGCTCGTTCGGGCTGATCTTGAGGACAGCACGCCACTTGGCGAAACGGGCACCCGCCGCGTAGTACTTCGCGCAGCGCTTGGCCAGGTCATCATGGCCCTGCAAGCAGAAATTTATTGGATTCAGTGTTTAATTTTATTTAGAATTGGCTTTGTACAACCTACAACTAGAGGTATTCATTGGATTCGGTTAAAATCAAAATTTACTTCGGTTTTTTTGTTCCTTTGTTAATCGGTTGACAAGTTTAATTTGATTGGTTTAGTTCGATTTTTAAAAACCGAATAAAAGTTTAACCAAACCAACTATTTTGAACACCCCTATCTACAACAAATCGGATGCGTATCCTCTGTAGTACTGCACGGTGGGGGCTCACTACTTTACGGCTTCAGATTAACTCAAAAATAGTGCTTTTTCAGGATAGCGCAAAGGCCAATATTATTTGTGCTTTGAGATTCGTGCAAAGTTAAAAGAACGGTCCGGATCATCTCACTCTACCGAACAGTGTCTATATAGTAATAGAGAGGATACAAATTTCAACAAACCAGCCCCAAGCACAATCCAAACCCACAACAAACCATAAACAATAAAGAGAAGATATAATTTAAATACCTGAGTGGTGGTCTCGCCATCGGTACCGGCGATCGCAATGGTGCCCATGTCGACCTTAATTCCCGGCAAGACGTTGTTCTCCTTCATCACATCAACGAAAAGTTTCCCATCCTTGGTTTTCTGGTAAAGGGTCTCCTCATAGAGGATGATGCCACTGATGCACTCGAGGGCGCCAGGTGTCAAGAAGAGAAGCTCACGCAAGTTGCGGCGGTTCTCCTCGATGTTCTCCACGTTGATGCTCGCCAGGCGCTTACCGATCGTGCCGGTCGACTCGTCGGCTGCCAGAATTCCCTTCCCGGGTGTGCCAATGTAAGTTGCATTCTTCTTCAATTCCTCTGTAGTTGAAAGTTGAAACCAAGATGAGATAAAAAAAATGAAGTAATTGAAATAGAAAAATCAATCCATGGTACAGTATATTTTTTTACCAGTATAATAATTCTGATTCTATGCTAATAGACAGCTACAAAATAAAATATTACCCAGATCAGATCTAAAGCCGCCCAAGTTGTTTAAAAAAAAAAAATTAGATTATAGCAAATGTCCCTTTACCAAAAAAGTCAACAAAAATGAATAACAGCTGAAAAAGCTGTCATGATAATAAAAAAATAATTTTGTAATAAATTATGGAAATAATTCCAACAGCTGACAAATCAATCAACAGGCTACAATTAGGAAAAAGGAATATGACAACAACAAAAAAGAAAAAATATTTGCTCCATATGTCATGATTTAAAAATTAAATACTACAACAGTATAATTAGGTAGCTAATAGTAGGTATTCTGCATAAAGCCAACATAAGGATCAAAAGTGGAAAATCTGGCTCAATTTTTTTTTTATTAAAGGGAGAATCTTTTCCTAAAGATTCGGTACAAAAAAATTCCAAAATTATAGAAAAATTCAAACTTTGATCATGATGATGACAAAATCTACACAAAAACAACTACTTATAGAGATTTTTTTCAAGAAAATTTGTTAAAGATCTCCCAACTACACCATTTCCTACTGATTGGTAGAACACAAAGAGATTATTATTCTAAATGCTAAAACAAATCACAAAATAAAACAATCTACAAAACTAGAGAGAACAAAGAAATGAAAAAAAATATAAAAATTGGGTTACCAGCATATTTGCCACAGTAAGCAGACATTTTGATGGAGAAAGGTTTTTGAAGTCTAAAGAGAGAGAATGAATGAAAATTGAGAGCTTGGAGAAGAAGAAATGAAATAAGAGAGATGAATGAAAAGAGGGTTTTAGGGGTATATATATATAAATAGTTTGGACTTTGGAAACATTTCATTAGGTGGGTCCCATGGAGGAAACGTGCTGGTTCTTCTTTTCTCATTAAATTTTGTTAATCATTCTAGCAAATGACAATTTGTGCTTCTCTTTTCTTAAATAATTCATGTTATTTTTTTTGAGGAGGGTTCAAAATGCTTTCATTTTTTATATCTCTATCGTGTCTCTATTTTTAAAAACTTTAATAACTCAAAGTTTAAAACTTAAACGTCAAAATAAAACCGTTAGATAATAACTCAAAATAAAATTATCACATTTCAATTTTGTTTTTATTTGAATCAATAAGTTGAAAAATCAACGTTTATAAATTATCCACATTAGTATACATTTTTACATGCTCAAGATGACAACCAAAACAAAATTGAAATGCCATCATTTTTTACACGTGCATAGATAAAATGATGTGATTTATATCCAACGGTTTTATTTTGAATTTTGAGTTTTAAATTTTGAGTTATTAAAGTTTTGAAGATGGAAGCATAATGGAGGCACAATAAATGAAGGCATTTAAACCCTCCTCATTTTATTATTACAATAATAATTTTCATTATTGTTGATAAGTTTTATGAATTTGTATCGTAGGAGTATTTGTATTTGATTTTTTTATTCTATTTTTTAATTCAGCATGATAGTTATTTTTAATGTATGAGATATGTGAGAATTTCATTATTAGTAAATTTTCTTTAAAATTAATCACTGACAAAATTATGGATTTTCATTGGCTGATTTTAATTAATAATTCTATATTAAACTTTCAATTAAAATTTCTTATTTTAACGTGACAATTTGTAATTAATTTTAGAAATAATTAATTTCTAATTAATTTTAGGAAATTTCGTCTCAGACCCGCTAAAATGATTCTCTTAAGCCACGTCGTCTATTTTTATGATTATGATTTATGAATCATAAAATTTAAATTTATACAGAATTTATACTTGTCAGAATTATTACACATAACCCGCTCAAATGATTCTCTCATTGTGTTTTTTCATTAACTGATAAAAAGTTATGTCAAAAAATATTTTAAAATCTATGCAAGGACCCGCTACACAGATCATTGCATTTTTAATGATGCAAACCATCAGATTTCACATGATTATGTGTGGCATTTATAAAAGGCATTTGGAATGTAATTAATGCATTACCTTTTTTCTTTAATTAATTTGTATCTAAAATCATTCTCAATAGCTAAGCGCTTTTGATTGCACATAGAAAAAAACTGTTTTAAAATGTGATTAAAAATAATTAATTTTCTATGTACCCTTGAAAACTTTTTCAATTTTCTATTCTCGTACTCTTAATTATATCTAATATATCCATCAACTCTAGATTTATTTTTTTATTTACCTTTTTAGTTAATAACCCACAATTAAATATTTTATAATTTATTTTTCTAATTACATGTAGCAAATCGACACCTCCGCTCCTTATTTACAGATAGAAGCACCTTATGTTAATGCCCTCTAGAAATCATGCATACAATCATAGTCACAAGATTTGCGAATTATTCGGAAATTATTTGCGAATAATTCGTTTTTTTAGTAATGATAAATTGAACGCTGAATTATTCGGTTGACCGAACTTTGACCGAATTATTCCCGAATAATTCACGAATTTTACGAACTTTTTCCGAATTTTATGAATTTTTTCCGAATTATTTCCAAAACATTTTTTGGTTTTTCTTTTTTTTGCTTCCTTGTAGGACTGAGATCTTTGGTCCAGATAATTCCGAATGATTCCCGAATTATACCCGAATTATTCACGATTCACAAATTTTTTATCTCACCGAACCGAACCCGAATAATTCATTTGTCACTATGCGTACAATAGGCTCATCTCAAATTCCTTGCATTGCATAAGTATTACACAGAGAACTTTTGCATATAATCAAAATTTTCAATCAGCGTTCGACGTGATTTGAGATTATTTTTCCTTCTCTGGGGAATATAAAACAACCCAATTTGCAATATGGATTATCTTTTGAAAATCAATCTCTAACAGTAACACTGACCATTGCCTTCTATAAGAGTGTTATTGGGTGTAACAGCAAGCTAATGCCTATCTTTAATAATATATATGGGTACCATTCCGAATTCGGATCCAGTGAAGTAATCCAATCTTTAAGTTTTGGATCGAGACTATCCGATTCGAATTCGTGAAAATCCATCTCCGAAATGAGCGCATACATTCCGACGACGAATTTGAATCCCAAGACGATCCTGAGCAACGAATTCGAATCAAACGGTCTCGATCCAAAACTCAAAGATTGAGTTACTTTAGAGGCTCCGGACCCTACCATCCCGGCATCCCCCAATTTCATCCCTTGGCTTCTCAATTTCACTGTCTTGTACAGCCCATATGTAAGGGTGTCAAAGGTTACAGCATCAGGCTCATGCTATGATGCTAACTCTTAGGTATTTTTCCTCGTAAATATAAGAATACTTATGCAAGTTGAGAGGTGCTTAATTTCTCCCGTCGTACTCTTACAATATATATAAAAATTCTATTATAGGTCTCTCTATTTTTCTCTCCTCGTCTTTGTTGCGCAGGGGCGGAACTAGAAAATAGAGATTGGAGGGCTGAAAAATCAAATATAGTGCAATTTCATTTTATAAGGGGGACTAAAAGGTATTAATACATATGATAATTACAAAATTTAATGGATTAAAGTATAAAATGTCAATTATAGGGGGTGCTTAGCCTCCTGCAATATTTAAATCACAGAAAAATAGCAAGGGTGAGATGGGAAAAAATAAATTAGAAAAACATTTAATTGTGGGTATTAACTCAAAGGGTAAATAGGAAAACAATATGTTAGATATAATTCAAAGTACGAGGGTAAATAGAAAATTAAAGAAGTTTTTAAGGGTACATAGAAAATTAACCCCATTAAAAATCGATTAAAAAAGTTCTTGAATTGAATAATTGGAGGAACAGTATCCAACAATGAAGCTTTTCTAGGTCAAAATTCAAAGTTTAAGAAAACAAAGAAATAGTTGTGCTATGCCAAAGGTGGGAATGGACTCTGCTGCAGGGTTCTGCTTTTCCGATTTCAACTATTCAAATTTGTTGAAATTTGTACATGAAAAAGTTTTTTTTATCGAGATACGTGAATGGAAAATTTTGAATGGTTGGAATCGGAAAAGCATAACTCTGCTTTTCTCTAAAAAAAAGCAACAGAGTCGAATCCCCAAAGGTGGGTTGGTGTACCGTACCCGGTATTATTAGCAGGAATTTTATGCTTTTTGCTAACATGTGGTTGTTTATGTTAACTAAGCATTTTATATAATAATTTTTGTTATATTTTTTTGTTAGCTGAATTAGTATTTTAAAGGTCTTATTGAGACTATTGGTAAATAATACTATATGTGCCGATTTTTTATCTTTAACATTTTACAAAAAAATAAAAAATAATTGCACCATCAAATCAGAAATATTTTCATTCAAGATAGAAATCCGAAACGAGACGAAATGAGATAAAACGGTAGCAAAATGCTAACCAAGCTAGCGTTTCACATATTGTCTGTGAAATACTTGTGAAATCTATTTCAAAATGTTATAATATGTCTTCTTTTGAAATGTTTTTGGTACAAATAAAATATTTCTAATTTAATACATCTTTAAATTTGTAAAATTGGCTATATGTTAAATTGCAACGGAACAAATTTTGTAGACCTAGTCTCAAACATGCATAAATGCTATGAAAAATGTTGGCTCCGTTGTTTTGCTAGATTCAAAGAACAACATTTTTCTAGAAATATTACTTGGTATTATATTTGAATTATATGAAAGCGAAACATGTAATTGTTTAGCCTCTACCAACCATATCAAATAGGGAAGGTTCATATTATTATAAGTGAAATTTTAATATTAGAATCAATTGATTATTATAACTTTGTGTATATATCACAAACTTTGAAATAATTCTCATATAAAGTATTTTTGGACAGCCATAGACAGAGACTGCTCATTTTTTTAAACGTAAATGGTGGTACAAATTTGACTTGAATTCTCTGTTTTTTATTTATTAAATTTTATTTTCTCCTTCTTTTGAAAGATGCCTATTGAAGACTTGAATTCTCATTTAAAGATCAAGTAGAGATCTTTTGTAACCTAAAAAAATAGTCTCATTTTGCCAAAGATTTTGACAAGAAAGCCCCACAAATTTCCAAATTCATATCTGATCAAAATCCGCAATAATATTAAAGGGGTTCGTGCATTTCAAACATGGACCGGATTGATCTGAATTCTGATCGGACGGTCCGCAGCTAAACTCAACCTGTACGTGATCTGAATTAATCCAGACAAATTTGAAAGTCTACAAAAATTTCGTTAATAGTTATGTCAATTTAAAACAGACAATAGAAATTATTCAGCAGTAACTCAAAATAACTCAAAATTTGAGTTACTGCACACAATACAAATTCTATTACGACAAGGTGGCCACAGAAGATCCGAACTCTGTTAGACGAATTGAGGAGGTGGTCAACGGGAATTTTTTTATTGGTAGTAATTAACAAAAAGTAAGAAGACAGATGGTAAGATTACATTAATATTTATATTGGTAGTAAGATCGGTAAGAATTCCCGATTTTAACTTTTTTTTTTAATCTGATGTATAGATGGAAAAAATTCTTATATTTGATTTCTAGTAAAATATGAAAAGTTTTTCAAAAAATAGATGGATATTTTTGATATATCTAAATTTTAAGGTACTTTATCTATTTTTATAAAAAAATATATTTTACTAGAAAAAATTAAAAGAAAAAAAAAAAACTGGTTTAAATCGGTAAAATTCTTACCGATCTAAATTTTTTTATTTTTAAAATCAGTGGACTTCCTACCGGTCTTACTATCAATATAAATATTACTGTACTCTTATTGTTTGTCTATATTCTTTTCTATTAATTACTACCAATAAAAATTTTCTGGTCAACGGGTCTGACTTCCTTGGAATCCTCCAAAAGAAAATAATAATTGTGACCTTATTACTTTTTAAATATATTGCACACTAATCAAGGAAATAAAATGTGTGGCGGTTTTTGGTTGCATACATCATGCGGTTTTTGGATATTTTATGCAAATACACCTAAAAATTTGAAAATATAACGGAAAGAATTCAAAAATAAGTGGGGAAAAGGAGCATGAGAAGGGGACAACGAAATAGGTTGAGATTCTTTTGGTCAAAATAGTACAGAGGAATTTCATGTGTATAGTAGGTCCCTGAAATTCTAGAAAAAAAAAACATAAAATATAAAATGTATTTTGTACAAATATCAAATTTATTTAATAACCGAAATTTATTTAGTTACCACAGTAAAAAAATAAAAATTAAATGATTACCACTTGGTCCAAGCTATTTTCAATCCTACTACCCACGCGGACTCAGTTCGCGCACCAAATTGGGTTAGTGCGCGGACTGGGTCCGTGTGGGTGGTAGAATTGGAAAATTATCAGCAAGAGTGGTATTTATTGAATTTTGATTTTATGATGTGGTAACTTTAAAAATTTCGGAAAGAATAAACACTCGGCTTTTATTCAAAAGTATCACATTTATTGACAATATATATGAACAAAACAACGAAACAATTTATAAAGCTATCATTATTAAAAATTAATAATTAAAAATAGTAAAATGCCGATCATGCATAATGTATTATCTCTCACAAGTACATCGTGAATTAGAATTCTAAGAACCTACATTGTATAAATATGCTATTAATTGAATGCAATCGAATAAAATATAGAATGTCCAATTTTTACTCAATAAATAAAATATAGAATGATCTAATAGGTAGAGTTTTAGTAAAAATTTAGTTCTTTTTAAATATTAGTTTATTGAGATAATGGAGAAAATCAACACATTTTAACGGTAACCATATAATATATATTATAAAATTAAATATCCTTTTCTCCCACATATAATATATCTTATAATTATATTAAATTTTAAATTAATTACTAATAATTACATTTATACATAATTGTTTTCACTAATTTTTATTTTGTTTTATATCCAGAAAAACACTAGAGTAGTGCATATCATTATGCGAAGAGACCAACAACATTGCATATTGCAATCATGCATATTTTTCATTGAAATATGAAAAAACAAATTAAAAAAAATCAATCAGGATCGTCATCATTATAATCATGTTTATTGTGATTAAATATACCGCATTCTTGTAATTATGATTTCCAATAAGAAACCATACAATTGCTACTGTTATTAGGGATTATAGAATGGTAATTGCTATTGTTCTTATTCTTCTAATTTTTTTGGGTTCTTTCATTTCAAGGTTTTTTCTTTAATTAAAAGCTAAGATAAAATGAACATGTTGGGTTTGCTCAGTTATATTTGAGCCTATAATATTAATAATTATATATGTTTTTAATAGTTAAATAAATTACACGATTATTTTTTATGCATTTCGACGATGATTCGATTATCAATATTCTACCTATCAAACGTTGATAAAATTGAACCGTAATTTTTTAAAATACTCTGATGATAAAGATAATTTTTAAAAATATACCAAATTTATCAAAACCTATCTGAACTATAAATAAAATATTAACTATATCTGTTTTTCATACTTCGCTTCATAAAGAAAATCATCTATAAAATAAAAAATTAATATCTTTAAAATAAAACAAGTTCATAAAATAATCTCTTTTGAATGATAAAAACATGTACAATGAAAATAATATAAGTTGTAAGAAAGTTTCTACATAGGAATGCAAAAAGAATGTATCACTTTTAAGTGTTCTTTGAATTTTATGCACATTAAACAAATGAGGAGGGTTCAAATGCACCATAATTTTTGTGCTCCAATATGCTCCACATTCTTTATCTCTATTTTTAAAGTCCGAACAGTCGATCCGAACCGTTCAACATGATATTCATAATAAAATATGTTTGGAGACCAAATTTTATATTTTTTTTAAAAAAAATTTACTATTTTTTTAGATAGGTACAATATCACTTTATCGGATGGTCCAGAATCTCCTTAAAAAGTGATATTGTACCTATCTAAAAAATATAAAATTTGGTCTCCAAACATATTTTATTATGAAGATCATGTTGAACAGTTCGGATCGACTGTTTGGACTTTGAAAATAGAGATAAATGATGTGGAGCATATTGGAGCACAAAAATTATGATGCATTTGAACCCTCCATATTGGAGCACAAAAACATAGGTAATGTGACATGATTAGTATTTACAAACTTAAACTCTTATTTTGTATTTATAATTTTGATGGGCGTTTTATGAATTGTTAATTTTGTCAAATAATTACGCTATTAACATTACCTATTTAATGAAGTATTACTTGGATGGTCTTAAGCTCACTCAGTTTTTAACTTGATGATCTCCATAATCTATTTCATAACTTCAAATAACGAATACAAATTGTGGAAATCGATTTATTTCACGATCGAGTGATGTGTATTACATGTCAAATTCATAAATTTTCGACTTAATTTAGTATAAAGTCAAACAGTTAAAAAATAATAAAATGAATGAAGGTTTAAAATTTGAACAGATAATAAAAACAGTTGGTTAGCTTGACTCCTAACTAATTAAATAAAAAAAATATGGATTTGAGTTGTAATGGTGCCTTATTCGATTGAGAATATGCTATTTTTGGAATTAGGCTATTCGGAATAGCCTATTCGGTGTTTAGTTGGGTTAGAATAACTAAAATAGTGAATTCGAACTTTTTGTCTTATTAGAATAGACTATTCCTAAAAGTATTGAGATTTGGCTATTCTAATAAGAAAAACAATAACTATTCTTGATTTAGCTATTCTTGTTTTACAACCAAAGTATTGAGGTTGGGTCCGATGGGTTTCGGGACCGTTCAATCTGCTTTAAGATTCGTGCGCATTAATTTTAAAGCAAACGTGAAAGTTGTGGGTGAGAATCTTAAAGCATATCGGACGTCATCGAACTCACTTTGAGTCCGATGAGCATCGGACCCAAATTGACCTCATCACCGACGGTTTTAATCTGCAACCGTCAGTGTAGAAAATTGATTTTATTTGGAAAAACCTCGTACAGAAAGAACGGTATGAATTTATTGGAAAAATTGAAACTTGAAAATTGATTTTACTAATTACTGTAATTCTACATTTTCTTTTCTGTAATGTACGAATCAAATCATAAAAGACTCGCTATGAAGAGCGAATATTGTTTTGTAAATCCCAAAATCAAAATATATAAGCCCATTGATTTCCTGACAGGTAGGCCCATCTTAAACGGCCCAATAAAGCACTACAGTGTTCCTCTATGGCAAGCATGCAGAAACTTACCTTTGCCTTAGGTACGCTTCTTTCTCTGACATCTGGGCCCAGCAATCAAAATATACCTCACCTTAATTAGACACAATAGTAACATAATTCGTACATAATTTGCTAATAATTCACGTATAATTTGTTTTTTAAAAGAAATTTAGATATATACCCGTTATAAATTCATCAATTAGATATTTTTCCAGTAATATTTCAAAATTAGTTATTTATCCATCTAAACGTATCTAATTAATTAATATCCCTATTTTATAATTTAATCACTTAAAAGTAAAAATTAATATTAATACAAAATTAAAAGGACTGTTTTGTCCTTGCTGACAAATGTAAGAAGCAAAGAATATGATCTGAGTTGGTCAATGGATCTCAAAACCAGTGTTTTAATATTCGGTTCTCATGCGGTATTCGGAAGACTGCTGTATACCGCATATACGGTATGTGGCCGAATATGTTGATTCTTATTCGGATTTATATATGCGGATTTTTTGTTAAATATTTAATCCCACAATACTTAAATACAATAAGTCAACATCTGAGTGGGACACTTAAAGAGAACACCTACCTGACGGGTCTGGAACTCATTTAATGGGTTATGGATTCGGGTCCGGAACTCTTTTAATGGATTTTGAATATTTTTTTAATTTTTTTAAAGCATGAATTTAATATTCGGTCCGAATAGCTATTTTCTATTCGGCATGACACTGAATAGGAATATACTGCCGTATATTCGCCGAATATAATCGAATTTTAAAACACTCCTCAAAACAACGTACGGCTCTTGATGAATATCTGTGCTGCATCTGTCACACCCCAAACCAGGATTTCTGGATTAGGATATGATCAAATCCCTGCCTCGTGTCTAATCATCAATAAACACGCAAGGCTAAACAATATAATAAACAACAACAGCGGAAGCAATATAATACAAACAAGCAATAGTCATAAATATCAAATAAACATACATATACACACATCCATACAATCCACCTCGGGATAAAATAAACATGACTAATCAAAAGGGATACATGATCTATTGAGTCCAATATATATAACAAAACATTGGACTCGCAAAATCCTAAACAAAAGCCCCTAATCTATATCAAGTGATGTGACCGTCGGGGACAGCTCCTGACGCCTCCTGCTGCGGACCGTCAGACTCTGTACCTGCCCACATCCATAAAAAGGAGGGGATGAGCGAATGATCGCCCAGTATGTGACCCAGTATTATCCCTTCAGGGATCCTCTTAAGTCAAAGCACATTTTAATTCGAAATCTACGTAAAGTCGGTAATTCACTTTTAATGCATATGCTACAGAAATTAAAATCTATCATAGTACTACAAAAGAAAAATATACATATAATAGATGACATGATGTGATTATCCTATTATGCCAAAATGCCAAAGTTCCCAAAATAAAATCTGAGGATCAATATTATACTCAACCGAAGTCCAGTACAATAGGTACTGTGTGTACAAATTGATATAGTAATAGTACGGATAATTTTGTCACCCCGTGCCGTGCCCAGTTCAATCAAATTGAATTTGTATCTCAAAAGTGACATAACACAAGGACTGCGATCAGAGGGGCAAAGATACCCGATGCCTAATGACATCGAGCTTTGCCCCAATTACTTCAACCCGTAGGCTGGTGCACGCTAGCCGATGGTTATATCGAAATTCGTGTAACATCCAAGGACTGCGATCAGAGGAGCAAAGGTACCCGATGTCTAAGGACATCGAGCTTTGCCCCAATTACTTCAACCCGTAGGCTGGTGCACGCTAGCCGATGGTTACACTTAATTCCATGTGTTTTCCTTCTCTAAGACGATTTATCACCAAACATATAAAATAGGAGAAAACTACAAGCAATGCGTAAGAATAAGTCAATTCGTCTCCTCATGTGCAGAGACGAAACTCCACCATCCGGCCAGATCAATGGGACAAGGGCTCGTGAGCGGCCCATAACAACAAAAATAAAATCTGCCACCGCAACCTCGGCAGCCGTACTAGGCAAGTAGCTCCTAATGTAGGGGGATAACTCCCGAATCGTCTCCGGACTCGTGATCGGTCCGCACAAAATGTAAAATGATCGAAAATGATATACTACCAAGCTCATGCATATAATAATAATAATCCTAGTAAGACCTCTAAGGGATCAAGTGATCCCTCAGCCCAATGACCCACGAACCGTCACGCATCCCATGCCTACGTGACGGAAAGCAGTCATTCGGTCTTCTATCTCACGCTCACCAATGCACATGCTTAACTACAATAATATGTTATCCTCTACGAGAAGAGGACAACTAATATCCTAATATATTATTAATTAAATTACACTACTCCTAAGAAAGCATTAAATTTTCAATTTAAAAGGGGTTATGCAAATCCTAAATTACAGTTCAGAAAGGATTAAACATGCTCTAATGCAACTACAAAATTTAAAGTACAGATGTCAGGTCAAGTGGTCGACTGGTGAGAGTACGCCACGAAAGAAAAATACAGATATCCCACACCTGATAGCTGTAGGGGTAGAAAGAGCTAATAATCTCCGGGACCCACGAAATCCTCGCCTGCTCCTGCACAAGCGTCAGCGGAATCGGTCCACGGATCGAACTCGGTGTAGGTCGGCTGGCCTGTAATTTAGTCGTAACTTAATTAGAGTCTACACTAAGTATTCGTGACCCTTATTACCCCGTTTTGATTTATTTCACTAAGTGTTCGAATCTGCTCAACCGGTTCGATCGATTTTATTCAATTCCGATTGAGCGTAAAATTAGGTCAAGGTTGGTTTAATTTATTCTAAGGAACTTTAAATATTTATAACTTTTAACTTAAGGGTATTACATATTTTTACAATAAAAATAAGTAATGTATAACCTACGTAATTTAAATTGATATTATTACTTTTCTATTTAATCACTTGTAAAATAACGTGTTTTTCCTAATTAATTAAGCTACAAATAAATTTTAGATCTTAAGTACGTAATTTATAAGTGTTAACTATTTAGTTAGAATATTTCTAAAGTTTTACGAATTTACACTAATAATTTGTACAAGTCAATAACTTATAAATATAAAATCATACGTGATTATCTACTTATTCTACTCAATGAAATTTGAAATCGAATGATTCGAAAGCGTTAATATGTTGTTAGTTAATTGTCCTTTATTAATTAACAACATATTTTATTTATAAAACGTTTACTTTATTTAAAACTACATTTGACTTAATCTAATATTTGTTTAACATTTAAAAATCCTAACTACTCAACTTTTAATTAATTAAAATCCTAATTAATCCACATGTGTTGAAATATTTTTATTGGGTGTGTTTCGGGATCATACAGGTGTCCATAT
Source organism: Carex parvula (assembly GCA_025461045.1). Lineage (NCBI taxonomy): Eukaryota > Viridiplantae > Streptophyta > Magnoliopsida > Poales > Cyperaceae > Carex > Carex parvula. The sequence goes on from JAJGRW010000920.1 coordinate 1,970,136, forward strand.
AGGGTTGTATAGTATCTGTTCAAATTATGTTATGAACTCTCACTGAGGCATCAAGACCCGGACGGTATAATCATTTCCCGAGTTAATTTAAGTTTACATAAGCATCCGGTTTTATTCGGTTACTTTATTAAAACCTAAATTTTAAAAGCCGTCTTTTTATTCCGTCAATCCGAGGCAACATTTATTTTAATTCAAAAGCCCAATTACTTTAATCCATCATAGGGCCGGCCTACTAGAAAAAGAGGCCAAGGCCCCCTTTAAATTCAATATATTAAAGGCCCAAGTCAATTAAAGGCCCAGCAGCATATTAAAGGCCCCATTTAAATTCTATGTCAATTAAAGGCCCAATTCGGTTATTAAAGCCCAGCAGCAATTAAAGGCCCAGCAGATATAAAAATTCCAATAATTTGCATTTAGGTCCCTGAATTAATTTATTTCATACCAAGGCTCAACATTTCTCAATTCAGCCCTCATATTTAAACCTTTTTACAATTTGGTCCCTGTCAATTCTCATTCATTACCAGTGGTAACACTGGGCTAGTACCACTGGTACTAGCATCGTTCAACAGTATAGACAAGGCCGACTACCAAGGGAACAAGGATGGCACAGTAACAAATCGGCAACCAAGCCCCAAATCAACACAGCAACAAATCGAGCAACAATAACAGTACCAGTGATAGCAAATCAGACCCGAAGGTCACAGGTCAAAGGAAATGGCACGAAGGCCACAGATCAGCATCAGCCGCAAGCCACAAGACAAAAACCAAAATTAGGGAGTTTTTAGGGTTACCCGAAGAGTTTGAATCGCACAGATCGAAGGCAAGCAAGCACCAACTTTCGGGTTGTACAAAATCACAGCACCACAGAACAGCAACACAATCAGCACAGCAAAAATCGCAGCACAAAACCCAATCACAGCACAACAGTAACAGTAAAATCGCAGCACACAATGGAGGAGGTAGGGAGAGTCTGAATCAGCGAAAGAGAGAGAGAGAGAGGGGGGGTTTAGCTGCTGGAGTGGGATCAGAGAAAGGGAAGGAGAGAGATAGTGGTGGTCGGAGCAAGTATCACAGAGAGAGAGAGAGTTCTGTTGCCTTCGCTAGAAGAAGGAAGAGAGGGCATGGAGAGATCGGGAAGGAGAAGGAAGAAAAAGGGGGGTAATTTGAGAGGGGGAGGGGCTTTAAGATTCGTGCCAATTCAAATTAGAAGAGTGAGTCGGCGGAAAACAAAGAAGAAGACAAAATCCAAATGGAGAGGTGGCCTGTGGTCGCCAGGAGGGGAAGGGCCAGATCACCAAAATCCAAAGTTTTGATTTCCCAGGATTTTAAATTTCAAAATTCGCGTAGTCGTTCGTGTAACGAGTGGTTTGTTCAGTTTATTCAATTTCGTTTTCTATGAATTGATCAGAACCATTGTTACCATAAATATGCGTCTACATTTGTTTAATTATTTTATTCGCCTAAATTAATTTAAGAAAATAAATTATCAAGTTTAAAATTTTAAAACTGAAATCCTAATTAATTCAATTGATCTATTTAATCGAGAGGTAACAAAATTATCTACCGTTTAATTGACTTTTATTTAACCTATTTAGTTAATTTAAACTTTTAATTAGCTGAAATTTTTAATCGTTAGGTTAATTAATTAATTCAATTATATGGATTATAACATTCTCCCCCCCTAATAAAAAGTTCGTCCCGAACGATCGAGATCTAGTCGGTAAGCGCGAATAGCTCTGGATAGCGCTCTCGCATCCCGTCCTCGAGCTCCCATGTCGCCTCGCGCGGAGAATGATACTCCCACTGTACCAGCACTCGACGAATCGTGCGTCGCCGTAACTCTATCTCCTGCACGTCTAAGATGCGAAGCGGACGTGCCTCGTACGTCAAATCCGGCTCGACCTGTAATGGCTCATAATCTAGCACGTGTGCCTCACTCCGTACGTAGCGTCGAAGCTGAGACACGTGAAAGACGTCGTGTACACCAGCGAGGGATGGAGGTAACGCAAGTCGGTATGCGGTGCGACCGACTCGCTCGAGAATCATAAACGGGCCGATGTATCTAGGTGCTAACTTGCCCTTGACTCCGAACCTCATAATCCCCTTGCGGGGCGAAACTCGTAAAAGCGCGTGCTCGCCAACCTCCATGCTGAAATCTCGACGTTTTGGGTCCGCGTACTTTCGCTGGCGATCCTGTGCCGTCTTAAGCCGGTCTTGGATAATCCGCACCTTATCCGTACACTCCTCGATCAGCTGGGGTACGGTAGGGCGGAACGAGCTGGTAGACCCCCAACATACGGGTGTACGGACTGGATGTCCGTATAACGCCTCGAATGGTGACATACCGATACTCGTGTGGTAACTACTATTGTACGAGAACTCTGCCATGTGCAGATGATCCGTCCAGTCGCCCTGCATCGTAAGGGCGCATGAACGTAGCATGTCCTCTAACGTCTGTATCGTACGCTCTGACTGACCGTCCGTCTGTGGGTGATGGGCGGTGCTGAATACTACCTCGGTCCCAAGAGCCTCGTGAAAACTATCCCAAAAGCGCGAGGTGAAGCGGGGGTCACGATCAGATATGATCGTAGTCGGGACTCCATGAAACTTGTGCTGATGTCTCATATAGAGTAGGGCCATCTCTTCTCCCGTCAGTCCGTATCGATAGGCGATGAAGTGCGCCACCTTGGTCAAAGTGTCGACTATGACCCAAATCGCATCGTCTTTCGACCTAGTCCTAGGTAGTCCTGTCACGAAGTCCATTGTGATGATATCGAACTTGTGTTCCGATTTCTTGAGTGGCTGTATAAGCCCAGGCGGTCTCCGTCGGTCGGCTTTCACCTTTTGGCAAGTCAGGCACTTGCTAACGTACTTCGCGATCTCTCGGCGCATGTTCTTCCACCAGTAGTGGTCCTTGAGGTCTTGGTAAATCTTCGTCTCGCCAGGATGAATCGCGTAGACCGAGTCGTGTGCCTCCCTAAGGATCCTGTCCTTTAGGGATGCCGTATCTGGTACGCATAGTCTGTCACTGAGTCTCAAGGCCCCATCGTCATCTACTCTAAACGGGAGACGCTGGCCCGCGGCAATGGCGGCACGAGTCCTCTCGAGTAAAACGTCGCTACTCTGCGCTAGTCGTATCTCGTCAATCAATGTCGGCTGTATCACCAAAGAAGCTACCACTGTCTCGCTGCTACCGCTAGTCTCGCCTATCAGCTCCTCCGATGGAGCAACCCACAAGTCGAGTCGTCTCATGTCCTCCAGTAGATGGTGCTGTCGCGTAATCATCGCAGCCAGGTTACCCTGACTCTTGCGACTCAAGGCGTCGGCCACCACGTTGGCCTTGCCCGGATGATACAATATCTCCAAGTCGTAGTCCTTCATCAGTTCGAGCCATCTTCGCTGCCTCAGGTTGAGCTCCTTCTGTGTGAAGACGTACTTCAGGCTCTTGTGATCAGTGTAGATCTTGCACTTGTCTCCGTATAGGTAATGACGCCAGATCTTCAACGCGAAGACTACGGCCGCCAACTCTAGGTCATGGGTGGGGTAGTTCCGCTCGTGCGTGCGGAGCTGCCTCGAAGCGTATGCGATGACATGTCCCTGCTGCATCAATACGCAACCTAATCCGTATCGGGAGGCGTCAGCAAAAACGGCGTACTCCACACCAGAGATAGGCATCGCGAGAACCGGTGCGGAGACAAGGTGGCGCTTGAGCTCTTCGAAACTACTTTCGCGCTCGGGAGTCCACTCGAACTTGACCCCTTTCTGCAGTAGCTGAGTCAACGGTAGGGATAGACGTGAGAATCCCGCTACGAACCGTCTATAGTAGCCGGCCAATCCTAAGAAACTACGAATCTCAGTGACGCTCTCAGGTCGCCTCCAGTCAGAAATGGCAGATATCTTCTGCGGGTCCACCGCTAACCCGTCTCTAGATATCACGTGTCCGAGAAACGCAACCTTCTCGATCCAGAAATCGCACTTCGAGAACTTGGCGTACAGCTGATGCTCTCTAAGTCGCTCTAGTACCAATCGCAAGTGTGTGGCGTGCTCCTCCCGACTCCGCGAGTAGATCAATATGTCGTCAATAAAGACTACAACGAATGAGTCCAGGAAGTCCGTAAACACCGTGTTCATGAGACTCATGAAATACGCCGGTGCGTTCGTCAGTCCAAAAGACATGACGCGAAACTCGTAATGTCCGTATCGGGTCCGGAAAGCCGTCCTCGGGACGTCGCTCGCCCTAATCTTCATCTGGTGATATCCGGATCGTAGATCGATCTTCGAATACACCTCTGAACCCTGGAGCTGGTCGAACAAGTCATCGATGCGTGGTAGAGGATATCGGTTCGGCACCGTGCACTTGTTCAACTCTCGATAGTCGATGCATAGACGAAGGGATCCGTCCTTCTTCCTCACGAAGAGGACAGGGGCTCCCCAAGGAGACGTGCTCGGTCGTATGAAGCCCTTCTCGAGAAGGTCTTCGAGCTGCGTCTTGAGCTCTCTAAGCTCGGCAGGCGCCATGCGATAAGGGGCTCGGGCGATGGGTGTCGTGCCCGGCTGGAGCTCTATGCAGAACTCAACTTCACGATCTGGAGGCATCCCAGGTAGCTCCTCCGGAAATACATCGGTAAACTCACTCACAATCGGTATACTGCGTATGTCTACCTCCTCGCTCTCCGTCAGGACGACAGCTGCAAGATACGCGCTACACCCCGCGGTGATGAGATGGGTCGCCCGTAGTGCCGATATGATAGGAAACCCGGTCCCAGGTTTCCTTCCCCTGAAGGTGAACGACACCTCGTTCGGACGCCCGAATCGTACGGTATGTCTCTCGCAGTCGACGATAGCGTGGTGCGTGGTCAACCAGTCCAGACCTAGCAGCACGTCAAAATCTCGCATGTCAAGAACCGTAAGGTCTACTGCTAGGTCCCTATCGGCGATACGGACCTTTCGGCCTTTGCAAACCCTGTCTACCAGGGCTTGCCTCCCGAGAGGCGTCTGTACCTCCATGGCCCGAGTCCTAGCCTCGGTGGGCCACTCGTGGGTAGTCACGAAAGCTAAGGCTACGAAGGAATGACTCGCTCCCGTATCGATAAGTACGTAAGCTGGACACCCAGATATAAATACAGTACCTGTGATGAGATCTACATCATCATGCGTCGGGGCACCAGTGGAAGGAGGTACCGGTAGTGGCTCTCCCTCGGGGGTCTCGTCCGCGGGGATCTCCTCCCCAATGGTGGCGTGAATGCGCGCGGAGTCGCGACCAGTCTGACTACCACCTCCAGGTCCACGTCCTGATCCGGATCCAGATCTACCACCTCGCTGCATGTTGCTGCCGAAGCCGCTGCGGGGTGGCACCGGCCCACGTCCGCGGCCGAAATCAGACTGTCCCCGACCTCCTGAGAAGACTCGATCGGAGTACTGGCTACCGCCTATCTTCTGCGGACAGGCGTTCGCCCAATGATCAGTGGCCTGGCAGATGAAACAGGCACCGGAGCGAGGAATGGTCGGTCTCGGCTGACCGCGAAACTGCTGAGGCTGGGGCTGTCTCACGATAGGCTGGGAGGATGTGTCTCTACCCCGACTCGCAGACGCGGTGAAGTCGGTCCGGGGTCGGACACTCCTGTGCTGGAGTCTCTCCACTAGTTCCGCACTGTCCATCAAGGCCTCAATGGACGTACCGACGTGCGAGGCCACGTGACAGGCCAGTGCGGGCTGTAATCCCTCAATAAAGCGGAGACGTCTGTCCTGTGGATCTGCCACTAAATCAGGAGCGTATCGCGACAAGCTAATGAAAGTGCTGCCGTACTGCCGCACAGTCCGGCTACCCTGGGTAAGTGACTCGAACTGCTGCCTCAGGGCACGAAGCTGTGACCTACCCATGAAACGACGACGGAAGACATCAGTGAACCACTGCCATGGTATAGGAGGGTCGTCCCTATACTGGGGCTGCTGTGTAACCCACCAATAACGGGCATCCCCATCAAAAAGTGTCGCAGCCAACTCGGTATGGAACTCCACAGGAGACCGAGCGAGACGGAGTGTCTCCTCTACGGAGGTAAGCCACTCATCGGCGGCAGTATAAGTACCACGCCCGTCAAAGCGGGGTGTGTGGAGACGTGTAAACTCACGGTGAGCGGTGGTAAAGGGGTCGACTATAGCGCGACCCGCGCCTGCTCCCTGACCCGTAATCTGGGCCAAACCGTCAAAGAACTGTCGCATGAGCTGCGCCGCATCCGGTGGAGGTGGAGGCGGAGGCTGCCTACCTGCAGCACTAAGAGACGGACCTGCTCGAGACGAACCAGCTCTACTAGAACCCGCCCCTCCATGGGGTGGGGTCGCTGTGCCATGATCGCGTGCCACAGAAGGCTGAGAGTGTACAGACGGAGTACGGACCGCAATAGGTCGTGGGGATACGCTACCAGCCGAGAGCCCGGAATGAGCCTCGGGTGGCTGAGATGCAGCCCTACGTCGTCTCGGACGGTGACGATCATCCATCGTGAAACTGCAAAAGAGATAGGGATATACAATCAAGGACTGAAAATGAGTCGTGTGATAAAGAAAAGAGATCGCTTGTCGATGTCTACGTGAAATACGGTTTAAGGTATTGAATCTAGTGCTTTGACTCATATGTATATTAATGTTTATTAATTTATGACTTTGCTTCCTATTTGTTTATTGAATGGTATTCGGTTTATCGTACGAAGGATTACGATAAACCTGTGCTCTGATACCACCCAAAGGATGTCACACCCCAAACCAGGATTTCTGGATTAGGATATGATCAAATCCCCGCCTCGTGTCTAATCATCAATAAACACGCAAGGCTAAACAATATAATAATCAAACAACAGCGGAAGCAATATAATACAAACAAGCAATAGTCATAAATATCAAATAAACATACATATACACACATCCATACAATCCACCTCGGGATAAAATAAACATGACTAATCAAAAGGGATACATGATCTATTGAGTCCAATATATATAACACACATTGGACTCGCAAAATCCTAAACAAAAGCCCCTAATCTATATCAAGTGATGTGACCGTCGGGGACAGCTCCTGACGCCTCCTGCTGCGGACCGTCAGACTCTGTACCTGCCCACATCCATAAAAAGGAGGGGATGAGCGAATGATCGCCCAGTATGTGACCCAGTATTATCCCTTCAGGGATCCTCTTAAGTCAAAGCACATTTTAATTCGAAATCTACGTAAAGTCGGTAATTCACTTTTAATGCATATGCTACAGAAATTAAAACCTATCATAGTACTACAAAAGAAAAATATACATATAATAGATGACATGATGTGATTATCCTATTATGCCAAAATGCCAAAGTTCCCAAAATAAAATCTGAGGATCAATATTACACTCAACCGAAGTCCAGTACAATAGGTACTGTGTGTACAAATTGATATAGTAATAGTACGGATAATTTTGTCACCCCGTGCCGTGCCCAGTTCAATCAAATTGAATTTGTATCTCAAAAGTGACATAACACAAGGACTGCGATCAGAGGGGCAAAGATACCCGATGCCTAATGACATCGAGCTTTGCCCCAATTACTTCAACCCGTAAGCTGGTGCACGCTAGCCGATGGTTATATCGAAATTCGTGTAACATCCAAGGACTGCGATCAGAGGAGCAAAGGTACCCGATGTCTAAGGACATCGAGCTTTGCCCCAATTACTTCAACCCGTAGGCTGGTGCACGCTAGCCGATGGTTACACTTAATTCCATGTGTTTTCCTTCTCTAAGACGATTCATCACCAAACATATAAAATAGGAGAAAACTACAAGCAATGCGTAAGAATAAGTCAATTCGTCTCCTCATGTGCAGAGACGAAACTCCACCATCCGGCCAGATCAATGGGACAAGGGCTCGTGAGCGGCCCATAACAACAAAAATAAAATCTGCCACCGCAACCTCGACAGCCGTACTAGGCAAGTAGCTCCTAATGTAGGAGGGGATAGCTCCCGAATCGTCTCCGGACTCGTGATCGGTCCGCACAAAATGTAAAATGATCGAAAATGATATACTACCAAGCTCATGCATATAATAATAATAATCCTAGTAAGACCTCTAAGGGATCAAGTGACCCCTCAGCCCAATGACCCACAAACCGTCACGCATCCCATGCCTACGTGACGGAAAGCAGTCATTCGGTCTTCTATCTCACGCTCACCAATGCACATGCTTAACTACGATAATATGTTGTCCTCTACGAGAAGGGACAACTAGTATCCTAATATATTATTAATTAAATTACACTACTCCTAAGAAAGCATTAAATTTTCAATTTAAAAGGGGTTATGCAAATCCTAATTTACAGTTCAGAAAGGATTAAACATGCTCTAATGCAACTACAACATTTAAAGTACAGATGTCAGGTCAAGTGGTCGACTGGTGAGAGTACGCTACGAAAGAAAAATACAGATATCCCACACCTGATAACTGTAGGGGTAGAAAGAGCTAATAATCTCCGGGACCCACGAAATCCTCGCCTGCTCCTGCACAAGCGTCAGCGGAATCGGTCCACGGATCGAACTCGGTGTAGGTCGGCTGGCCTGTAATTTGGTCGTAACTTAATTAGAGTCTACACTAAGTATTCGTGACCCTTATTACCCCGTTTTGATTTATTTCACTAAGTGTTCGAATCTGCTCAACCGGTTCGATCGATTTTATTCAATTCCGATTGAGCGTAAAATTAGGTCAAGGTTGGTTTAATTTATTCTAAGGAACTTTAAATATTTATAACTTTTAACTTAAGGGTATTACATATTTTTACAATAAAAATAAGTAATGTATAACCTACGTAATTTAAATTGATATTATTACTTTTCTATTTAATCACTTGTAAAATAACGTGTTTTTTCCTAATTAATTAAGCTACAAATAAATTTTAGATCTTAAGTACGTAATTTATAAGTGTTAACTATTTAGTTAGAATATTTCTAAAGTTTTACGAATTTACACTAATAATTTGTACAAGTCAATAACTTATAAATATAAAATCATACGTGATTATCTACTTATTCTACTCAATGAAATTTGAAATCGAATGATTCGAAAGCGTTAATATGTTGTTAGTTAATTGTCCTTTATTAATTAACAACATATTTTATTTATAAAACGTTTACTTTATTTAAAACTACATTTGACTTAATCTAATATTTGTTTAACATTTAAAAATCCTAACTACTCAACTTTTAATTAATTAAAATCCTAATTAATCCACATGTGTTGAAATATTTTTATTGGGTGTGTTTCGGGATCATACAGGTGTCCATATAGGGTTGTATAGTATCTGTTCAAATTATGTTATGAACTCTCACTGAGGCATCAAGACCCGGACGGTATAATCATTTCCCGAGTTAATTTAAGTTTACATAAGCATCCGGTTTTATTCGGTTACTTTATTAAAACCTAAATTTTAAAAGCCGTCTTTTTATTCCGTCAATCCGAGGCAACATTTATTTTAATTCAAAAGCCCAATTACTTTAATCCATCATAGGGCCGGCCTACTAGAAAAAGAGGCCAAGGCCCCCTTTAAATTCAATATATTAAAGGCCCAAGTCAATTAAAGGCCCAGCAGCATATTAAAGGCCCCATTTAAATTCTATGTCAATTAAAGGCCCAATTCGGTTATTAAAGCCCAGCAGCAATTAAAGGCCCAGCAGATATAAAAATTCCAATAATTTGCATTTAGGTCCCTGAATTAATTTATTTCATACCAAGGCTCAACATTTCTCAATTCAGCCCTCATATTTAAACCTTTTTACAATTTGGTCCCTGTCAATTCTCATTCATTACCAGTGGTAACACTGGGCTAGTACCACTGGTACTAGCATCGTTCAACAGTATAGACAAGGCCGACTACCAAGGGAACAAGGATGGCACAGTAACAAATCGGCAACCAAGCCCCAAATCAACACAGCAACAAATCGAGCAACAATAACAGTACCAAATCAGACCCGAAGGTCACAGGTCAAAGGAAATGGCACGAAGGCCACAGATCAGCATCAGCCGCAAGCCACAAGACAAAAACCAAAATTAGGGAGTTTTTAGGGTTACCGGAAGAGTTTGAATCGCACAGATCGAAGGCAAGCAAGCACCAACTTTCGGGTTGTACAAAATCACAGCACCACAGAACAGCAGCACAATCAGCACAGCAAAAATCGCAGCACAAAACCCAATCACAGCACAACAGTAACAGTAAAATCGCAGCACACAATGGAGGAGGTAGGGAGAGTCTGAATCAGCGAAAGAGAGAGAGAGAGAGGGGGGTTTAGCTGCTGGAGTGGGATCGGAGAAAGGGAAGGAGAGAGATAGTGGTGGTCGGAGCAAGTATCACAGAGAGAGAGAGAGTTCTGTTGCCTTCGCTAGAAGAAGGAAGAGAGGGCATGGAGAGATCGGGAAGGAGAAGGAAGAAAAAGGGGGGTAATTTGAGAGGGGGAGGGGCTTTAAGATTCGTGCCAATTCAAATTAGAAGAGTGAGTCGGCGGAAAACAAAGAAGAAGACAAAATCCAAATGGAGAGGTGGCCTGTGGTCGCCAGGAGGGGAAGGGCCAGATCACCAAAATCCAAAGTTTTGATTTCCCAGGATTTTAAATTTCAAAATTCGCGTAGTCGTTCGTGTAACGAGTGGTTTGTTCAGTTTATTCAATTTCGTTTTCTATGAATTGATCAGAACCATTGTTACCATAAATATGCGTCTACATTTGTTTAATTATTTTATTCGCCTAAATTAATTTAAGAAAATAAATTATCAAGTTTAAAATTTTAAAACTGAAATCCTAATTAATTCAATTGATCTATTTAATCGAGAGGTAACAAAATTATCTACCGTTTAATTGACTTTTAGTTAACCTATTTAGTTAATTTAAACTTTTAATTAGCTGAAATTTTTAATCGTTAGGTTAATTAATTAATTCAATTATATGGATTATAACAGCATCAATATTTCACCCACCATTTCTTGTGCTTGTTTTGTTTGCCCCCAAAAATTGAAGGAATTCTTACTGGCATAAGACAACGCTACTGTGAAATTATTATACAAAAATTACTTTTTTATAAAATAGAATTTACTCATTTTTCTGTTTTTTAGTTGCCCCAATATCTAGGCTAGGTCAATTTGAGGGGAACAGCTTGGGTCCGATGAGTTTATGGACCGTTTGATCTACTTTAAGATTCGTGCGCACGAATTTAAAGCAGACACGAAAGTTCTGGGTGTGAATCTTAAAACAGATTGGACGGTTATCGAACCCATCGAACTCACTTTGAGTTCGATGGGCATCGGACCCAAACTGTTCCCCAATTTGAGAGGCATGGCTAAGAGCTGTTAAAAAAGGCTGTTGTTTTCTAAAAGAGGCCATCGGAGCAACAATCAACCTCAATGCCTAGAAAATATGAAGCTTCAAGCAACACTGTATTATAAAGTAAGGGTAAAACAGTACTTTTAATTTTTATTAATATTAATATTTATTTTTAAGTGATTAAATTAAAAAAAGGGATATTAATAAATTAGATAAGTTTAGATGAATAAATAACTAATTTTGAAATGTTGATGGGGAAATATCTAATTGTGAAGTTATGATGGGTATATTTTTTTTTTTTTTTTTTATCTTATGTAACATGTAATTTTAATTTTGGTTTTTGGATTTTTATGCAAATATACTTAAAAGTTAGAAAATATAACTGAAAAAACTCAAAATAAGATGGAGGTTCCTAGCGGATACTAAAAACAGCTGGATGGTTTGACCTCCACCTTTAATCAATATAGTATATAGGAATTTTATATATAGTACGACCTTCTAAAATTCTACAAAAATAAAATACAAAACATAGAATTATTATCAAATGTCAAATTTATTTCTTTGAAAGATTTGGCTTTTATTTAAAAGTATCAAATTTATTGACATAAGAAGGCGGACATATATCGACAAAACAATGAAACGATGTATAAAATAGTGCAAAGTGTCGATTATACAACTAATTCAAAGTCACACACACTTCGTCACGAAGCATGAAATCATACATAATGTATTGCTCCCCACAAGTATATTGTGAATTTACCTTTATATTATCAATTATATATATAAAATTGCATTTGAATGATACATAATAACAACATATTTTGATCATATATAATATTATTTATAGAAGAGTTTTTAAAAATCTTATAATATATTGTACAAATATATTATTTGTCGGATGCAATCAATTAATGTATATAATGGTATAATATATAGCAACATGAAGCTTTCTTTTTACAAACATTTGTTTGCTAAGATATCGGAGAAAATCAACATTATTTCAGCAGTAATTAAAATATATCTTCCAGATTTAATATTTTTCTCTCATACATAATATATTATCGCTACAGTATCACAACTCTTCTGCGACAGGCAAAATCGGTCACAGAAGGTTATGGTGCTGGTCGCAGAAGGGTGTACCGGTCGCAGATGGCCGAAATCGGACGCAGAAGACCCGGTCACAGTTGCTCCGTCGCTGATGACCACCCCATTGACGTCACCGGTCGCTGAAGGGTAATGCGCCGGTCGCAGATGACCCTATAGCGACCGATGAAATCTGTCGCTGATGCTATATGCTGACGTGGCGGAAGACCATCAGAGACCGATTGGCCGGTCGTAGATGGGCCCATAATCGGTCGCAGAAGGCTATTTTTTTTGGTATTTTTTTTTGTTATTTTTCTTTTCACCAATTGGTACGAAATGTACCAAACAAATATAAAAACCATTTTGATGCGCAATTTTTCTCCAGCCCCAATTGATACCATACGTACCAAACAATTCACAAGCAATTCAAATACAATATAAATTCAAATATTCACAAGCAATTCAAATTCACAAGCAATTCAATTTAATTGGTACGTCATAAACATCAAATATCAAATATCTAAAATACGACATAAAAATAAAATATCTAAAGTACGGTATAGAAAAACTTAAATAGATTATTATAAATTCCACCTGTACAAGCCTTCACATAAAGTTGTCTCGACATATTCTGTAAGATCAACCTGCACAACATCTCAGTTTTAGATACTGATATTTGAGAGAAGATAAACAAATAATTAGATGCGCAATTATAAGTTTATAACTAATCTTATGTTTGATCTCATAGACAGTAAGACAATTGGAAGCTTGTTCAATGGTAATAATGTCTTCTTCCTTCTTAGCTATCTCCTTCTTATTTAAGGGCTTTTTGCGAACCTTCAATTGATTCACATATTATTTCTATAAAGAATTCATATATATCTGATAGTTATAAGTAACTAGAATTTAGTCTGCAAGCACATTTCAATATTTACAACATGTTGAACGGTTCGGATCGGTTATTTGAATTTTTAAAAATGAAAATATGGCCCGAAGTAAAGATGGAGTTTTACTTTGCAAAGCACAATAGCCCATCTCATATATATATATATATATATAGAGGTTGGCTAATATCAAAAGGTTAATTTGTTCCTAGGCCGACAAATGTTTCGGTTTTTACATTTTCAAAGTCCAAACAGTCAATCCAAACAGTTCAACATTCCATCTATGTTAAAATGTGCTTGGAAAACATTATATTTTTTGGAATTTTTTTACTATTTATTAAGTCTGTTTTAAAATCGCTATTCTCAATGATCCAGAAAATTTTTACTGTTTATTAAAATCAGCAATTTTAAAACTGGCTTAATAAATAGTAAACCAATTCTAAAAAATGTATAATTTGGTCTCCAAGCACAATTTAATATATAGATCACATCTAACGTTTGGATCGACCGTTTGAACTTTGAAAATCGAAAAACCAATTGGTTGCACCATGACTCCGGAATCGAACAAACGTTTTGATATTAGTCAACCTCATATATATATGCATTGAAAGTTTGAATCATCATTTATCGATTAATATTTGCAATTACATTACTACGAAGGGTCTGAATAGAAAAAAAATTATATATATTAATTGGTTATATCTATACTTGATACACAAATACACTTGCACTTCTCTATATATATTAATGACAAATTCTTTTATGGACATAAGCACCTATTTGTAAATGAGCATATTTTCATTTTCAAAGTTCAAACAGTCGATCCGACTATTCAACATTATCTCCATACTAAAATGTACTTGGAGGTCAAATTTTTCATTTTTTTTCATTTTTTTACTAAGATGGGTACAAAATTCAATGGTCTGAATTTGACCAGTTTTGTAAAATACTTAATAAATAGTAAAGAAATTTAAAAAGATGTAAAATTTGACCTCCAAGTACATTTTAATATGAAGATAATGTTGAATGGTCGGATCGACTGTTTGAACTTTGAAAATAAAAATATATTCATTTTACAAATAGATCTTTATGTCCATAGAAGCATCTCTCTATATTAATTGGTTACCTTTGGTCATACTCATACCTATACTTGTACATGTGAAGTCATACATAAAGAAAAATGAAAAATCAGAATCAATGATGCATTGATTGAACAAATATATAAATGTAAATCAACCACAACTTGTTAGTTTGGGTGTGTGTGAACAGAGATCTAGGATCATATTTTGTAAGGCTTGCAGAATATCGGCAGCTAAATCTTCAAACTTCTCAACTCCAAAACTAAACCTAACCAAATTGTCCTTGATTCCAATCTTAGCTCTTTCAGCAGCACTGTAATCCCTGCTTAATTAGTTTAGAAAAAATTATTATTTCACCATATATATATATGATATAAATATTAAATACTTCAAAGTTCAACACATTAAGGAATTGTACTTGGTCATTTGTGTCTGTTTTTAAATGACTTTAATTAACATTTCTATTAACACAATTGACCTTTCTTACCAGAAAGACATAACAGCAGGCTGTTGCACTAGACTCTCACAGCCTCCGAAGGAGGTCGCAATATAGGGTAACTTTAGCGAATCAACGAACTTCATAGTAGCATGCAAGTCCCCAGCCACCTATGGAAAAAGTATCAGTAAAATTTACCAGTATTTTATTGTATTATAAGAAACTCAGGACTTCTAACGGTATATTCAATTGAATTGCAAATAGAATGATTAAATTGATTAATTATTTATCAATTCTTTTCTCTATGAAAAAACAAATTAATTAATGTAACCATTTGTTAACACAACTAATATGGCAAGATTACCTCAAAGCTAACAACTCCACCAAATTCCGACATTTGAGTCGTTGCAATATCATGTTGTGGATGGCTTGGCAATCCTGGATAATAAACATGCTTCACCTGCCAAAGTTGTTGTGCAGTTCTCAGTTTAGACGGTACTTTGCTCAATTTTATATATATATATGAGTGAGGCTATGGTGCTATGCATAGCACGGATGGGGTCCGTGCTACGGCTCAAAATTTGACTTTTTAAAATTCTAACAGTCGATCCAACCGTTCAATGTGATAACCATATGAATATGTACTTGCAAACTAAATTTTATATTTTTTCGAATTTTTTTACTATTTTTTTAGATAGGTAGAAAAATCAGTGTTTTCTGAAAATTCTGGACCATCAAAATTCTACCTATCTGAAAAAATAGTAAAAAAATTCGAAAAAATATAAAATTTAGTTTGCAAGTACATATTCATATGGTTATCACATTAAACGGTTGGATCGACCGTTAGAATTTTGAAAAGTCAAATTTTGAGCCGTAGCACGGACCCCATCCGTGCTATGCATAGCACCATAGGCTCACTCTATATATATTGTATTTCAAGTTGTAATTAAAATAAAGATTGATTACCAATATTACATTTAATTATATATAGAATGTACATACCATGGGGTGTTTTTCTAGGAGATGAGCCATCTTTAGAGCTGTGTTATTTTGTGTATCTACTCGAAGGTGCATGGTTTTCATTCCCCTTATTATCATATATGCTGCATTCTGATTTTAAGAACCAAGCATTGTATTAATTCGTGAGAAATGAAAGGATAAGAAGCAAGCTCCCAAGAAATAGGAAAGACAGAAAGAAAACAAGTAACATAAATTAAGTACTTACTGGATCTAGAGGTGAACCAAGGTCAAAATGGCATGAGCGGATTTTGGATATCAGGTTCTCAGAACCACTAACACAACCTCCAACTACCTGTATATATTTATATGTATGTTAAAAGAAAGTCATTTTAAGAAATTCTACATCAAAGATATAGAGCAGTGTTGTTAGCCATGGACATAAAGTAACATATTTATATAAGTGTTTTCAAACAATTCTTTATGTTAGAAAAAATTTGAGTATACAGCTAGATGACTGATGAATAAGTTCCTTTTGCCTTTTTCTAAGCAACACATGTAAATTGGATTATTGAAAGGCTGTTTAACAAGTTATAGTTCAAAGGCCTCAACCTAGCTAGGTCATTTCAGTTCATGTGAGCAGGCTTTAAAATAATTAATAAGTATTAATTGACTGTAAAATGATGCATATACTGGCATTCTAATTTATGTAAAAAATACGCACATCATGGTGTCCCGAGATGTACTTGGTGGCAGAATGAAGGACAAGATCGGCTCCTAGAGTCAGTGGCTTCTGATTAATTGGAGAGGCAAGGGTGCTATCAATGCAAACTAAAGCTCCATGACTGTGGCATAGCTCAGAAACCCTCTTGATATCGAGGCAGTTGAGCAATGGATTGCTTGGTGAATCTGCATAGAAGAGGGACACCTATCCAATGCGATAGATATATATATATTAATAGGTAGTTTAATTAGGTCTGACATTTTTTAAATAAAAAAGTTTTACAATATTGTGACAACCGTTTTGTTTCTAATAAGTTTGTGCAAGATTTATATTTCATTTAGTAGTTTGGGTATAGTATATGTAATCAGTTCTTGTCAAAGCATGTGCGAACTAAATGAATCGGCAGATCAAGCACAAATAGTTGTGCTTTGAAAGATTTTTATCTATATTGGAGATAACACAAATCAAGATATTTGTTATATATGATCAATAAACTGACCTTGTGTTTTTCCAGTACTTCTTTCAGTAAATTCATGTCATTCATATCAACAAAGGTTGCCTGAGAAAACACGAAAGCAAGATTATAAGGATAAAAGAAAATTAATCAGGTCTAAAATTTTCACAAAAGAAGAAAAAGAAAAAGAGAAGATCACTCACCGAGACTCCCATTTGCGAGAGTTTGTTTTGGATGAACATTCTAGCCTCCCAATAACAGTCTTTGGTTGCAACAATATGACCACCAGGTGGAACCAGTGACAAGAGAACAGCTACAATTGCACCCATACCAGATGAAACAAACAGAGTAGATTCTGCTCTTTCTAGTGCACTACAATTCAAAGAGTATGCAATAATTCTTTTATTCACTAAGTAATATAACAAAAGAGAGTAGCAAATTTCATGAACCAAAAACAAAATTCACTATTATAGATGTTTCTGATTTTTTTTTGGATAACTTATATAATGCATTAATGCAACACCCTTGTTTATAGGAAAGAAAGAGTTCTATAGTCCACCTTATCTTTTCTTCCAAAACTTTTGTTGTTGGATTACCATATCGGGCATACTCAAAACTCGGTTGCCTCCCCTCCTATATATGTATAATAATGTATCGAAATTAGTAAACAAATACTATGTATTAGTATCAAATAAGAGAGAACAAACTAAAGAATTTAAGATATTAACATACTTTGAAAGCTATCACTTCTTCTGAGTTCTCAAACCAGCGAGCAGTCGAGTTAATGATTGGAGTTCCTATCGAGCATTTAGGAATCCAATCTTGCTTCTCTCCTAATTCATAATTGTGAAACAACAACAATTGTCAAGCAATGCATGAAAATTCAAAGGAGGAAGAACAGTACTGTTTAAGGATGTAAAACAGTAGAGAACAAAAATTAGTTTTTACTAGATGGAAAAATTAGAAAAAGAAAAATGATGATATATAGAGCTGTAAGTCTGTAACATATAACTCCATTACCGGCATGGACGGTAAGGCTCGCATCGGAGATAACTGGCAAGTGATCAGGTTTAATGTCCAGCATAGGCAACTGTGTTGGCCCTTGTATTAGTTGTATAGGGCAAGATACATATCCGGTCTCAAGAGAAGGATAAGCTACAACCATTTGGACAGATGAATATTGTAAATTTGCAATGCAAATGAGGTGATTTAGTTAGGTACGTAGCAAGTTAGTTATAAGCAAATTATAAGCAGGATATATATATAGGTATATGTGTGTGTGTGTGTGTGTGTGCGCTGTGTTATAGTATTCATTTCTCCCAGACACAGCAAGTTTGAACTAAACAGGGTCAAGTGATGACGTTCATTTTTTATTGACATAAATAAGGTCAAATTTTTATATCAAAATTAAATATAACCTCAAATCCCATGTTACTCACCAAGTAGTTTCATAGATCGATGCATGCACTGAAACGTGTTCTTGATCGTGGATTTATACAAAGAATAGTAACGAAATGTTTATGATCATGGATTTGCTGAGGCGAGGAGAATATACCTCATATTATGCTGCGAATCATACAGCACCGGGGGGCACAATATATATATGTGTTTATATTTTTCAATTTCTTCTTTTATCTGAATTTAAATAGACGGGACAGGGAATTAAAAGGCTTCCAAATTTGTAATTTTTTTTCCAATTTTTCTTCGATTATCACTTAACGATTTTTTTCAGATTAAAAAAATAAAAACACTTTTAAATATGTGCTGACCGTATACGTTTTTCGTACTTTTTAACACGTCACTTGTAATTTGTAGCACATGATTGCACGACATGATACATTTGACAACAATACCTATAAACACAGCACGACACACATCCATAACACATTTATTACGGCTGAAAGTAGTTCTGATATATTTTCATTGTATTATAACCTATTCAATAATTCTATTTTAAATGGGAGATAAAAAATAAATAGTGACCGAACTTAACGAGTTTAACTAAAGTCAATTAATCCCACAAATTAAATTCAAAAATAATTCCTTAAAAGTTTAAGCTGTATCCCCCGGTACTGATTGAGGTGCAATAAGTAAATCTGGACCGGTCATTTTACTTGGCACAAATTTCAAAGTGAAACCCTATCATTTTTATAGACACCGAATTGAGTTTGATTTAAATGAAATTAATATGAACTGTCTGTTTAATTATTATTGCACCCCTCTAATTAAACCATTGTGTGCTATTCTCCAAAATAAGTATCATATGCAGTTGAGAAGAGTCTTCATGATTGCCATCTTCATATTATAGAGAGAGAAAAAGATGCAATCGAATCTTTAGAGACAATTTTTGTTCTATTTTTCAGTTGGTTGGTCAAGTGGTACAAGAGATGTAATTTTTATTTTATCTTTGCTCAATACTCATTGAGCAATTTTTTGTTTTTTTGACTCTTTTGATTTGTATCTTATTTTTAATTTTTCAATAAAATATAAGATTAGAGGCTTGACCCCTATCTTATTTAAAAAAAAAAAAATTTAATGGCACTCACATGAGCCCATTATTTAATTAGCTGCCGGGTTCAGGTTTCGCCACACGAGATCAAGTTGCTTTAGTTGCACACCGAACACTTAACCAGTTGTTTATTTTGTATATATACGCGGTGATTTCCACATGCGTATTAGGTGGCAAGAAAAACAGGCGAGTAATAATTTAGTCAAGTCAAAATCACTTCCAATAAATTTGACCACGTTGTACGCGCTAAATTCCAATAAATTATGCATATATATATATATATATACGAGGAGGGTTCAAATGTCTTCATTTTTCATGCCTCCACCATGTCTTTATTTTTTAAAACTTTAATAACTCAAAATTTAAAACTTAAAAGTCAAAATAAAACCGTTGGATATGATATATATCATTTTATCTATGCACGTGTAAAAATTTATGACATTTCAATTTTGTTTTGGTTGTCATCAAGAGCTTGTAAAAAACGTACTAATGTGGATAATTTATAGACGTTGATTTTTCAACTTATTAATTCACATAAAAATAAAATTAAAATGTGATAATTTTTTATGAGCACATAGATAAAATGATGTAGATCATATCCAATGGTTTTATTTTGACTTTTAAGTTTTAAATTTTGAGTTATTAAAGTTTTAAAAATAGAGGCATGATGGAGGCATGAAAAAGAGAGGCATTGGAAGCCTCCTCAATATATATATATATATATATATAGGCCATCAGCTCCACATGCCATTTAGAATTAAATGTTACTAGACGAAATAATAAAAAAAGAGGAATTTCATATTTCCCCTCTAAAACTTCAATATTACGTCTTCTCCTTTCAAAATCAATAACTATATATTTATCCTTTAAAATTATAAAAACTCACATATTTATTCAATTCTGCAATTCATCGTGTTTAATTAACATTAACTTTTTATTAATTCCCATTTTACCCTTATAAAAATTAAAATGAATTATTTCTAGAACCATCTGATTTGTCATTTCCAGTCTACATGAATGATGCCAGATTTACCAGTAAAGTGCTATTTACACTCTATTTACATAACCCACTTGAATAGCATAGCAATATCAACTATTGAACGGGAGCAGCTTGGGTCCGATGCCCATCGGACCCAAAGTGGGTTCGATGGGCTCTCTCCCGTCCGATCTGCTTTAAGATACGTGCACACGTAAATTAAAGAAGCTGTAAAGTTATGGCGTGAATCTTAAAGCAGATCGGACGGCGAGAGAGCCCATCGAACCCACTTTGAGTCCGATGGGCATCGGACCCAAGCTGCTCCCCTATTGAACAGCTAGTAAAGAAATGAACTCCAAAAACAACAAGGATGAAAGCTGTGATGACAGAAGGCCCTGCAATTTTTACATCAGAAGAATCAAAATACAGAAGTAAAAGGCGGAGTCTATTTTGCAACGAGAGGGCATATATTTTACTTTTACACGATTCAACAAACATGACATTGTTGTTTCATTGCTCGTTTGGCCCATGCCAGTTGATCCAAATTAGAGTTCTTCGTTCATTTATTCTGTTGCTCCTTGTTTTTTCCTGTCACATTATATATATGACTGATTGATTGATTGAAGCTTAAGCAAAGCTAATAATTGACTTATTTTGAAAGCATAACGAAGGTTTAATGAATTTTGAGGAAAAATGAGGGTCTTACCCTTCATTTGATTGCATTGAAACAGGTACCTGAGTTAGTTCTCTAATTTATATTAGAGAAAAACAAAGCTCAAAATAGTTGAGCATCAAAAAGTTGAATGAAGATGTTAATTAACACAAAATAAAGCGGAAGTAAAATGGAAACCGGTAGTGCCTGGTTCAGCTACCGGATGCTGTCCCTATTTTTTTTTGTTCATCCTCACATCTGAAATGAGCCAAAATGGATTAATTTTTTATTTATGACCCCTTAGGGGTATATATAGAATTTACATCTTACAGTCTAGTTCCTTGACTTCCTCTATGATCTCTCGCCACAACAAATATCAATATAATATAAAGGTCAAAATATTATTAGTTCTTGGAATTGCGGTATCAATTATTTTGGAATAAAACTTGGAGATTCGTGAGGCCTGCTTTCATTAAAAGAATTCAAACATAATTCAAACATATTTTTTATTTTCCGATAAAGGGTAAAATGAACACTATATAAATTTAAAATGAATTCTAACAGGAAAAATAAATAATTAGGATAAATTTGTGAGTATTTGAAATTTAGGAGGGTACATACGTCTTTCTTTTTTATTAACAATAAAAAATAGTCCATATTTTTAAATTAGTCCTTTTTCAGTGCTCGCTATATTATTAATGTATAATAAATATATAAGCCCATTGATTTCTTCATAGATGGGCCCATCTTGAACGGCCCAATAAAGCCCTTCACTGCTCCTCTATCACTCTATGGCATTCATGATTCTGTCCCTACAGTACATTCATGCCGAATAGAGTGGAAAAAATGGCACGGCGGAGCCGGTTCCGTCACGGAACGGCACGGTTACGGTACGGCATGCGTGTCAATTACATACCGTGACCATTCGCGTGCCGTGCTCATCTTTTGAAACTTTGGCACAGCACGGCACGGCACGTGAAAGATTTAGTCACAGCACGGCACGTCACGTAGTCACGCGAGTCACGTGTAATTAGGACTATTAAATATTGATTTAATGGTGAATCTTGAATAAACTAACATAAATTATGATTAAATGGTCACGCGAGTCACGCGAATCACGTATGGTCACGGCACGTTAGGCACGGCGTGACTCACGTGGCGTGACCATTCGCGTGCCTTGACCACCTCTTGACATTTTGGTCACGGTACGGCACAGCACGAGACCAAAGTCACGGCATGTTAGTCACGTCACGGCACGGCACGTTTTTTCCACTCTAATGCCGAAACTTACCTTAGCCGGGTCCGGATCCTCTTGAAGTAACTCATTTTTTTCATTTTAGATACGGGCCGTCCGATCGAAATCCGGTCTCATTAATATTGGTATTTAACAGTCTGGATTTAAACACAAAATTTGAGTTAAACTCTGGTGATAAGAATTGGGTAAAAGATTTTACTGAGCAGTTTTGACTTAGTGCAGCGCATGGACTGTATAATCAAAACATCAGCGCATATTACTCGCGCTTTAAAAACCTAAAACCGCTCTGTTAAAATATTTACCCTATGAGTTGATGAATTCCTCTTTAGCCCTTAGGTGTGCTTCTTCACTGACATCTGGTCCCACAATCAAAGTATACCTCCACTTAGTTAAACGGTGTCACAGTACTAGTTTGCTCTGTAGAAAGGAGAAAACCATTACCTTAGTCCGAGTGGATCCTCTGAAGTAACTCAATTTTTGAACTTAAATTGGGACCGTCCGATCGGAATCCGTTCCCTATAATATCCGTGCTTTAACAGATCGAACGGTCCATATTTAAACCCAAAATTTGAGTTAACTCGGTGATATGAATTCCCTTGTTAGCCCTTAAGTATGCTTCTTTCACTGACATCTGGTCCCACAATCAAACACAGTGTCACAGTACTAGTTGTCTAGTTTGCTCTGTAGAAAGGAGAGAACCATTTCCGCGCCAAATCCGAGAAACCAAAGAGAGAAAAGATGGATTTTAGGGTTCCGTCAAGGTGCCCTCTCCTTCCTTGCGACCATCGCCATGTCCGGCGGGTTCTTTTCTCCGGCGATCTTCTCCGGGAAACCTCACTGTTTCTGTCTCGTCCTCTCCACTCTCCACCTCCTTCCTTCCACTTCGCTTCTACCTCTGGCGGCGCTGGAGGCGGTGCTGGATCAGGTAGTTTCTCCTTCTAGGTTCATTGCTTTTATCAAGGATAAGTTCGAGCAATTAGTTAATATAAATTTACTATTTATTGTTTTTAGGCAAAAAAATGCTTCAATATAACACTTCAAAGTTAAAACCTTGTTCTGGTACATGTAGATCAAATTTGACATATTTTAGAATTTTTTTACTATTTTTTTAGATAGGTAGAAAATCACTTGATGTAAAAATTCTAGACCATTCAAAAGTAGTGATTTTCCAACCTATCTAAACAATGTAAAATTTAGTGTGGAAGCACATTTTCATATGGAGATCACATTGAGCGGTTCTGGAAACAAAAATATTGATCCGTAGTACAGATCAATCTGCGCTATGCATAGTACCATAGCCTCACTCCTGGTACTAATATTTAACTTTCGGTGACCATAATTGTATGTTTAAATCCCTGTACCTAGAATCAAGCCTGGGTTTATAGTTATTTCTGTTATTATATACTAGATTACTTTGTAATGTTGAAGCTGTATTATGTCAGGAAACAAGTTTCTGGTACCAGGTGCGACAGTGGCTACTATGCTTATGCTTGGTATTCTTCATGCACGACGTCTCTATGATGATAAAAAAGTGTGCATTTTCTCCATCCCTAATGCACTCACTAACTAAATAAATGGGTACCAATTTTCAATGGTGTACCAATCAATTTTGACTTGCATCATCCTAATTTATGGTGTGTCTATGTACCAGTTGGGACCATTTTTTTTTTCTGATAAATTTGGTAACTATAACAAAATTGATGCAGAGAAAAGAATTCGAGATCCAATTGAACCCTACATTTTGTTGTTACCTTTTTTTTGTTGTTGCAATTTTCTATGTTTTTCTCTGTTAATCATTATTGGGACCAAACTTATAACAGTAATTGTTAGCAGAATAGCAGAAACAAACCCTCTGTAGAATTGTACCTATGGTACCGATTTTCTAGTTGAATTGTACCAAGCATTAATAAATTAGCAGGATATTACGTTTTACATGCTGTTAACGTATTAGTCTCTTTGGTAGTGTATAGGAATGTCACTGTAACGGTAAATTTGTATCTGACATATTTACATTTTACTGCATTTCCTTTTTTCTTAATACATGTTTTCTATGCTTTGCATCTTATTTGGAAAGGTCGAGGATAGAAAGGAGAAAGGCATTGAACCTGAGTTTTCACCTGATGTGAAGGTAATGAATTGTTCGGACAAATTTTATTAAACTTTTTATATTTTTTTATCAAACTTTGTAATTATACATAGTGGCTTGCTGATGAATTTAAGAACAGGCATCTTTCATGAAACTTCTACCTTTGCGCTCTATGTCAAGATTTTGGGGACACTTGATGGAAATGGTGTGTATATATCCTATTCTTATAATGTTATATTTAGGACTTCGTTTTATTTCCCGTCTTATATATTTTTTGTTTTATTTCTCTGCAGCAAATCCCAGTATTTTTGCGTCCCACTGTCTACAAAGCATGGGCCCGTGCTTTTCATTCAGGTACTTCTATTATTACTGTTTGTTGTTTATTTTATTTATAAGAACATTATCTCACCTATCATGTTGAGATGTATGAATTATCAAAATATGCTTATGTTACTATGTTATTTTCAAAAAAAAATGTAAAAGTATGTCCTATCCTATCACATTTCCTGGCTCCACCCTTGTAGACACAAGTTATTGAATGGGTTGAGCATTGACCGACATGATTATCTCTAGATTTTTTTTTATTATATGTTATGTGTTGGTAAGAAATGAATCCTAATATAGCTCGAGCGATGGATCTTCTACAATATAAAGCATCTTACATATATTAAGGTCAATAAAATTGATGGTTAGAGGGTTTAATTTGTCTTCTTTCCCCCTTTAAAAATTCAAAGAGACAATCTTTTCATGCAGCAGGTTTGTTTGTGATTTTTTTTGTAATGTAGATTTGGAAGAGGCAGCACTGCCACTAGAAAATTATGCATCATTACAAGAGTTTTTTGTTCGCAAACTGAAAGAGGGTTCCCGACCAATTGACACAGACCCAAATTGTCTGGTAACCGGTAACCATAAGTTGTATTTATTTTATTTTTTATCAAGGGAAAAGAAATAGAGTTGTCTATTTTATTTTATCAACATTTAGGCACATTCCAATGTCATTCTTCTTAAATGAAGCTTTATTGAGAAAAGAACCAAGTGACACGTATATGAAATCAGATTAAATGCACTATAAGAATAGTAAATAGGAGTTTAAAAATTGGGGAAATTTTTTCAACAATAGCGGTGTATACCCCTGTCCATTTTGCCAATATTTCAGAACAATTTAGCTTGACCAAAGATGTTTGGTGTGGTTTGTAAATTCTCTTAAATAATCTTCCTATGTGCCTAGAGAAAATACTATTTATATGGTAAAGAAAAAAAATTTGGTGGCTAGACTTAGCTGTAAACAGTTCATTGTCGACATCAGTGAGAAAATAAAATATACAGGAACATAGAAAAAACTCATGAGTAAGCAATGTTTTGTAATGCATCATGTATATTTATGAACCTCCAAATCATTTATATTTATGCAAACAGGTAAGTCCAGTTGACGGCAAGATATTACGGATTGGAGAGATAAGAGGTCCAGGTGCCTTGATTGACCAAGTCAAAGGCTTCTCATATTCCGTCTCATCTCTTCTCGGCACAAATTCAAACCTTCACATAAATGACTTAGAGGAAGAGAAATCCGAGGAAGATCTTAGTGGTGTAGTTGATGTTCCCGAAGCAAAATCATGGTGGCGTGTATCATTGGCTTCTCCAAAGAGGCAAAATCCCATGTCAATGCGGTAATTATTTTGATAAACTTTTGTATTCTCTAATGCAAAACATTGGGAAAGCTTGAATTTTTTCTGAATCTCATGTATACCCCTCAAAAACCTCAAAATTATGTATTTCCCCCTTCTGAAATCATAATATGAAGAAAATACGGAACGTTTGTCCTTGGGAACTGATCAGTTAGAAGATGAGAAGATGGAACATTTTTTTTACACTGACTACATATTTTTATTTTCTAATAAAGGGTAAAATGGGTACTTATAAATATAAAACGAGTCTTAATAGAAAAGTCAATAAATTGGGTAAATTTGTGAGTTTTTGAAATTTAGAAGGGTAACAGACGAAATTCCCTCTTTTTTGTTGCTCTCCAAATGCTCAAACTAACTCCTCTCTGTTCATGCATCTATATGCATGTTTTATTTTCAGGCCTAAGAGGGGCATATTTTATTGTGTGATATATTTGAAGCCAGGGGATTACCACAGAGTACATTCGCCGGTTGATTGGAATATCTTAAGGCGACGTCATTTCTCTGGTATGCAAAATTAGTGATGCACTTTGGTCAAGTAATCCCAAAATTATCCAATCAAGCCCAAATTATATCTTTGCTGAGTGTCATTTTAAATTTTCACCAATTTTGTGTCAATTGGACCGACCTAGCCTTAATTTCCCCCTGGTTAGACAGTTTCATACCTGAACTGTATCAAATACATTCTTGTAAGTTATCAGGAGTATCAGAATAATTATGGTTTATGAGATGATGGGAGAGAAATTACCAATCATGGTCAATACTGCACAACTATGAAATTTTCTTTCTAAAAAATAATTATATATCAAATAACTGATCTTTTTTTGAATAGGTCGCCTTTTTCCTCAGAATGAACGTGCTGTACAGACAATTAGGAACTTATACATTGAGAATGAAAGGGTAATTTCTTATATAGTACTATATGCTTTCATATTATTACAATTACCACAAGTTAAGAAGAGTGAATTAACACACATTAACTGGACTTGGGAATAGGTGCCTTAACAAAGTCAAATCACTTGTTGTAATACATAGAATAGATGTTTTTATAATGTTAAGGATTCTACTATTTTTTTTTTTAAACAATTTTCTTTTTGCTTATGTATATATTTGATAGGTGGTACTGGAAGGGGAATGGAAGGAAGGCTTTATAGCACTAGCGGCTATAGGTGCAACTAATATTGGATCCATCAGAGTTAGTCTTTCCCTTTACTTTCTAGCCATATTTGGTCCAAGATTGGGGTGTTCATTGGATCCGGTCTATTTGGTTTTCAACCGAACCAACATATTTTGGATTAAATGGTTTGGTTTGGTTGAATTTTTGTACTTTGGTTTTTTTAATTTTGGTTCAGTTTAATCTCTCTTATTTTGGTTCGATCTAACAAACTGAAATTTACTTGATATTTACTTGAATTACTTCAGTTTTTTGTATTTGGTTAAGTTTAATCTCTTTTATATCGGTTCGACTTATATATATCTTGATATTTATTTGTATGATTATTATGTATTTGTGTATGTATTGAGATTTGATCTTCTGAAAAATTTATCTCTCACATTTCGGTTCAACCAAACAAACTGAAGTTTACTTGTTTTTATTCGGTTGACAAGTTTAATTTGGTTTGTTCGGTTAGATTTTGAAAACCGAACAAAATTTTGGTTTGACTATTTTAATTCGGTTTTAACTGAACCGATTGTTTGAACACCCCTATCCAAGATGACTTGCCCAATTTCAGTACTGTACTGGTTGGTTAACTGTTTTTTCTATCAATGCATAAACTTTTTTTTTTTTTTTCATTTTCTCTTAGTTAATTATTGAACCGGAGCTACAGACGAACAAACCAACAGCTAAGTTGGTGGCATCAGAGCGCCCGGATGAGCGTATGTATGAACCAGGCGGTACTGGTGTGGTGGTAAAAAAGGGTGAAGAGGTTAGTTATTTTTCTAAATGAAGGATTTCAAGTGGGAGACTGCTGTACCAAAAGTTACCCTGTATATACTGGTACAAAGCATGAGAACTGAGGTTTAAGTCAAATTTTGAACAAATGTGCATATCGGTCCGTACTATGGATCTATATTTTCATTTTCAAAGTTCAAATAGTCGATCCAAACCACACGGCATTATCTCCAAATGAAAATGTTCTTGGAGGCCAAATTTGTACATTTTTTTGATAGGTAGAAAATCACTATTTTTAGATGGTCTAGAATCTTTAGACCAAGCGATTTTATACCTATATAAACAGATAATAAAAAAAATTCTAAAAAATGTAAAATTTAATCTACAAGTACATTTTCATATGGATATCATATTGAACAGTTCGGATCAATTGTTTGGACTTTAAGATGGAGATATGAATCCATAGTACAAACTGATGTGCGCTATGCATAGTACTGTAGCCTCATCAATTGTGTAGTTAAGCTTCACTTGAAACCTCAGTTGAACCTTGCCTTCAGTTGTGCTTTGGTTAAGGATTCCTACTGAAGGTAACTTTATTTGTAAATCTGTGGTCATTAATCACCACAAATTTGGTATTGGTCTCTAAATAACCTTTGTTAAAAAAAAAATTCAGGTTGCGGCTTTTTACATGGGATCCACAGTCGTTCTTGTGTTTCAAGCGCCTGTTTCGGAAATGAGCAATGGCCAAGCAATTTCAAATTTCGAATTCTCTGTCAGAAATGGTGATAAAGTTAAGGTTGGAGAAGCCATTGGCCGATGGCATAAATCATAGTTTTGTTGTTGTTTTAGTTAGCCATGTTTTTTAATTGCACCATTTATTTCATGTTTAGTGCTGCTACCTCCAATTCTAAAAAGGCTGTTGTGAAATTTTTTTTTTTTGCTTGTTTCACAATTTTTGAAGGGTAGCAAAACATCATATCTAACTAGAAAAGCTGTATCATCCGTATCTGAAATTGACAAATTTGATGAGGTTATTCTGCGTGATTTTGCAAAAAATTAACTTGAGTTTTATAATTGGTTCGTACTATGAATCAATATTTTTGTTTTTAAAGTTCAAATAGTTTATCGTGCTCTTCATATGAAAATTGTACTTAGAGCATCTACATCCTTGAATTGGTGGTAGTTTCTAATTCAGTTTTAGAGATGTAGGTGAGTTTCTTATTTAGCAACTATGTAGGAAAGTTTTTTATTAAGAAACTATTTATGAACTCCATATTGATTAAATGATTGGCTCAAATTTTTTTTTTTAAATTTATTACTGATGTGGCTTAATAAAAACTTTAAAATGAATTTAAGAGATGTAAAAGTTTAGAAATTTTAGAAACCTTAATTTTTGAAAAATGATTAACAGTTATTTAGAAATTTATTTGAGTTGCAGGAATGTAAATTCTCTTATAGACTAAATATCACGTTTTTTTTATATTTTTTTTACTATTTTTTAGATATAGATAGTAGAAAATCAATACTTTTGAATAGTTTAGATAAAATTGATTTACATCTGTTTATACTACAAGTATATATTTATAAGAAAATCTATGTTAAAAAGTTCATATTGACTGTTTCGACTTTAAAAACGAAAAATATTAATCAATGATACGAACTAACATGCACCATCCATAATACTGTAGCCTCAGTACATCAGTGTTGTAAAAAATAACCATTTAAGCTGATTAATCGTTAGCATACTGTTATTTATGATGTACATGATAGAAGTTGAATTCATATCACCGACGGTACCGTAAAAGGGAATCTTTTACAATTACTTGATCTGGACCGTTCTTTTTAACTTAGCACGAATCTCAAAGCCAAATAATACTGCCCCCTCAGTCAGCCCGAATCCCAAACCGGCTGAGAGTTAATCTCAAACCGTAAATAGCTAATTGTAAAAGGGAATCTTTTACGGTACCGTCGAGGATATGGATTCATAGAAGTTCATTTCCGTTTTCAAAAGCTTTGAAGAATATGAATACAAGTTGAGGTATTAGTAGAAGACAAAGCAATAAGTTATCTCCAAAACATTATTGCAAAGTAAAATATGAAGAGAATAATAACTCAACAGCCAGAATCTGAATTTATTTTTCTTATACAAATAATTAGCTATGTTCAAAACATAATTACTTGTCAATTTTGAATTTAGGCTGATTTCCCTCTCTCTCTCTCTACTCTTCTAAAAACCATCTTTTGCAACGGTATTATTCACTAAAATATTACCACTACTAATTTTAAACAATTTTCTTTTTATTATTGACCAGAGGCCAGAGATTCTTACATAATCGACAAAAATAGGAGAGCACAAGGTGAGGCCGTGAGCATGACAGATTGATTTTCCATGACATGTCAATTTCAAGCTATATATAGATGCAAAATCATATCTGCTTCTTCGTCGATTTCATTAAATCTTGCAAAAATTCTTTTATTCTATCTCTTTTTCTTTACCTCTTTACTTCTCAAACACAATGTCTGCCTACCGTGGGAAATATGCTGGTAAATTTTTTTTGTTTGTACAAATTAATAATTGTTTCAATTAAATTCTTTTTTGTTCTTTATATATATATATATATATATATATATATGATGGGCTAACTTGTTTTGGGAATTAAAGATGACATTTTATTTCCCGCTTATATCTTCATTTTCAAAGTTCAAATAGCCGATTCGAACCTTCCAACATGTTCTTCATATTAAAATATGTTTGGAGACCAAATTTTATATTTTTTGAAAAATTTTTACTATTTTTTCAGAATTTTTGAAAATCATTGCTTTGCTTAATTTTTTTATTATTTTTTATTTAATAAAAAGTTGTGATTTCAAAAATTCTGAAAAAATAGTAAAAAATTTCAAAAAAAATATAAAATTTGGTATCCAAGTACATTTTAATATGAAGATAATGTTGGAAGGTTCGAACCGACTATTTGAACTTTGATAATGAAGATATGAGTGGGAAGTAAAACACCCTCTTTAATTTCCAAAGCAAGTTAGCCCATTATATATATATATTAAATGGAAGTGCTCAATTGGTGGATTTATTTTTTTAGCTTAATTATTTTGTAGAATTCTCATTGTTATGTAGTTCATTAATGTAACTATATATCAATGTAGATGAGCTAATGAAGAATGCGGCGTACATCGGTACACCGGGCAAGGGAATCTTAGCGGCCGATGAATCAACTGGCACGATCGGGAAGCGTCTCTCAAGCATCAACGTAGAGAACAATGAGGAGAACCGCCGGGCTTTGCGTGAGCTACTCTTTTGCACGCCCGGCGCCCTTCAATATATTAGCGGGGTCATTCTCTACGAAGAGACGCTCTACCAAAAGACCAAAGACGGGAAACCTTTCGTTGACGTGCTTAAAGAAGGTGGCGCTCTACCGGGAATTAAGGTTGATAGTGGTACCATCGAGGTTGCTGGTACAAATGGCGAAACCACCACTCAAGGCCATGACGGCCTCGCAAAGCGCTGTCAAAAGTACTACGAGGCCGGAGCCCGGTTCGCCAAGTGGCGTGCCGTGCTCAAGATCGGCCCGAATGAACCTTCCCAACTCTCAATTGATCTCAATGCACAAGGCTTGGCTCGTTACGCCATTATTTGCCAAGAGAACGGCCTTGTGCCGATTGTTGAACCCGAGATCCTGGTTGACGGGCCCCATGACATCGACCGATGTGCGTACGTCACTGAAATTGTGTTGGCTGCATGTTATAAGGCACTCAATGACCAACATGTCCTTCTAGAAGGAACTCTTTTGAAACCGAACATGGTCACACCGGGTTCCGATGCCTCCAAGGTGAAAAACGAGGTGATTGCCGAGTATACCGTCCGGTCACTGCAGAGAACCGTTCCGCCTGCCGTACCGGCAATTGTTTTTCTCTCTGGCGGTCAGAGCGAGGAGGAGGCAACACTGAATTTGAATGCAATGAACAAGTTTGAGGGGAAGAAGCCGTGGTCTCTCACTTTCTCGTTCGGTCGTGCGCTTCAGCAGAGCACGCTCAAGGCGTGGGCCGGTAAGGTGGAGAATGTAGAGAAGGCACGTGCGGCATTCTTCGCACGTTGCAAGGCAAACTCAGAAGCTACACTCGGGAAATATGCCGGTGATGCGGGCGGCGGTGAAGGTGTCTCAGAGAGCCTCCATGTCAAGGATTACAAGTATTGATTGATTTTGATCTGCTTTTTGGTGTTTTTAAATGCTTTGAAGGATTTCCATGTCCTGTGAATTTTGAGCTGCTTTAAGTACTAGGTTTTGTTTTTTTAATGAGGCTTTTGAGGCTGAAAATTTGCATGTATAACTTGTGTTTTATTGTTTTAATTTTTTTGGTAACATTGATTGTGAAATTGTCTTGATAATGGACATTTTTTTGTTGAAGTATATGTTATCTATATTATAATTAATGAGCAGTGCTCCACATTATTAATTAATGTTAGTTTTTTTTTCCTTTTGTGGTTGCAATTGTCAAATGCACAAACTACCAACAGGTAAGAGAGAAAACAATTACCATCAGCATCAAATAAATAATGGGGAAATTTCATATATACCACTCAAAAATTATGAAATTACGTATTTACCATCTTAAATCTAATAACTCACATATTTACCCAATATAACTTTTATATATATATATAGAGAGAGAGAATGGCTAATATACAACCGTTTGTTCCTGGACTTAGGAACAAACGGTTCGGTTCTCAGATTTTCAAAGTCCAAACAGTTAGATATTCAATTTATATTAAAATGTGCTTGGAGACCAAATTTTACATTTTTTAAAATTTTTTACTATTTATTAAGCTGGCTTGAAAAAGGCTAATTTTATCAAAGCATCAGCACTCGCTGAATTAATTGAACTTAAATTAACAATAACTAATTAAACCTAATTGAACATCATCACTAGATGAACTGTCTTCCTCATCCACCCACCAATCCAGTGGCTCCTCCTCTTTTTCTTTACCTTTTGAAATTGTCATGAGATCATCATCTATAATGGTAATATCCTGTTCATCACCTGTAAAAAATAAAAATGAGATAAAATTAATCCTTTAATCTTTTAGTCCCTTTAAATATTTCATCATGTAGTGTGTGTTACTAGAGCTTTACCCTATATATATATATAAAGCAATTCAGGTTTATCAGTGTTGTAAGTGAAAATGCCTTGAGCTAAGATCCAATTCCATGGAGCCTTAGACCTGGCACATTCCAAGGAAAGATGATGAATGAGGCATCTAACATCAAAAAAGAATACCTAAAACCTTTTCAACTCTTTTTTTTTAAAATCGATTCTAGTTAAAATCCTATTATGTCTAACAAGCTAGAATAAAGACTTAAATTTGTAAGGGCATCCTAAAATTCAAATATTAAACGGTTACTTACGATTATCATGCTGAGAGCTCCGCCGCTGGCATCCTCCGCTAGTAGTGTTCATCTTCTGAGCAACTTCGCCTCCACCAATTGTTAAGGTCTACAAACACATATAAAGCATGTATATTGTATTTCATTTCAAAGCACTCCTTCCAAGATTATTATATATACATACCCTGTTTTTTCAGATGCATATGGGATTACAAAATCTACCTTGTTGCAATCAATACCACCATGTTTCTGCACCTTCTCTGCCAGTGGTGCAATGCTTTTTCCCTTCAAGTCGTTTGACCGTACCTATTGCAATTTATAAATCAGTTCAACTTAGCATCAAGCCAAATGAAACTAAAAGAAAAACCTAGCAATGCACAAATTAACATATGATATATATAATATATACCTGATTGTTCCTCATGTTGGAACCCTCCGCGTGTCTAGGCACAGACTCAGTGTACGGGATCTTTCCTTTGCCTTTGGTCGCTGCTGACGACTGTCCCTGTTACAAGTTGGTTCAAATTATATCAAATCAAAACAGATAATGTACAAGCCATGTACACTCCAGCTGCTGCTTATCAACGATTAAGGAACAAACAAGCCAGTAAAAACTAGAAGAAAGATATTGAACCTGTCTTGCACATCTCCTTTTCTCAGATAATTCCAGTTTACCCTTTGCATCGGTCGACCTTTTCTGTTTCGACCCTTGCTGTTACAAAAATACAATAAAATAAAATTACATCATGTGATCAATAAAAAATAAAAAAACGATAAAATTTGATTCATGCTGAGTAGCACAGGAGCCAAACCACCTTGTCAGAACCGACAATTATAATAAATAATCATCAATTTTAAATAATAAATCCTCTTCGGGCCTTTGGATTTGCATTAATTTTGAAATTTCCAGTTGTCAACAAGAAGAGCTTTTGAACTGTATGCTTCCCTTTTTTTTAAAATTTCCTTCCAACAAAGAATAATCCATTAATTACTATATTACAAATTTATAAAATTAAAATTGGAAATCTAAATTTACCAATTTTATAATAAGTAACAAATCTTGCAAATTCAGGTAGAGAAAAAGGTTGCTGACAAACTAAAGCGTTGGAAAAAAAAAAATAAACAAGATGAAAACAGAAGAAGTATAACATAACGTACCAACTGCCCAGTGATCGGACGCCTGCTGGATCCGACACCCCCCTTCGTTGAAACCCGGGCCTCCTTGTCAGAGACCCTACCAGCATCCTGCCCCGTCATGTCAAAGCTGTTGTATAACTGTTCAATGATCCTGTCTCTACGCAAAGCAAGCTCTGCAGGAAAGAGACGGCTCGCCACTTGGATTGTGAGATTTATTAACTCAAACACGTTGAGATTGCAATTATCCATGATCTCCTTCAACTTTCTTTCCATCTTACTGATCGCACCTTCCTTTGTCACGAGCTTTGTTTAATATTGAAAATCGGAGGAAATAATGAAAATGGTTTCGAGGTGAAGTGAAATCTTAATTTAAAAGGTGAGATTTAAAACAGAGACTGACAGGTGTCACAAAATAAGTGCTCGTTTAGTAGAATTTATCTATAACGGCAACTTCTGACCGAGGGGTGCCTCGTTTTGTATGTAAACTGCCTCAATTTTACAGAAAAAGAGAAATATCCTTCTATCATATATAGATAGGTATTTAATAGCAAATCTTTTTCATCCTACACTCGCATAAGTTCTCCATTTGAGCTTCGCGGGATTATACCGGGAGTGTCAAAGGATGAAATTTTCTAATAATTCAAACTTTACAAGCTCATCATGTCAGTAATTAACTGGTTCAGATAAACTTCTTTTCATTAAGAAGTGGTTCAAGAAAATTATAATTGAAAGGGAAATGCCAAAAATATACTCTCCTTTAATAGGAAGAATTGCCACAAATGGTTTTGTGTTTGAATAGAATACGGGACATGTCCGGTTTAACTTCGACTTGAGATGATATATAGATATGCAAGGCCGATCGATACAGTGAAAACTATGAGCATCCGATAAGTAACCGAAAAAAGTTGTTGTTATGCGCACATTAAATAAATAATAAATCAAGATAATTATTATCGGTTACTAAATGAAGAGATATGCAGATAAGGATGAATACAAACTGGAAATCTAAATAAACACCAATGGATCTTTTGATGCATATAAAAATTTTGTGCAAAATACTAATTATACAAACATTTAACTGTTTTTTTAATTAGCTGAGACAATACCTACAATAATTCATGGACCCTAATAAAGAAACTACAGGGTATAGGAGAAAAAAAGGAATGAAGCATTAAGACATGAACAAATGCCAGAATAAGATAAAACAACAAGATGTTTGTAAGAATGAAGATGAGATTTTTTATAACTAAAATCTAATTAGTGCATTTGTGATGATTGTATTTATAAACTGCAAGATGGATCCATCTTTGATGATGTGATGAACTCAGGATTCAGGAACTTTGTTCAACACCATGATGATATTAAGAGTACGGTATTACAATGGGCGATGCTATCGGTACTCGTGGATGAACTTGAATTACATTTCTTGTTTCCAGGTTCATGAAAAAGCTCAACATATATCATGTGAGAATCACAAATTTAAGATTTGCCGTGTTAAAAGACGCAAGTAACTAGGAACTCTGAACTCTTAATTCTCTCGACAGATCTCGAACTGAGATTCTTCTTATTTAGAAAAACAGGCATTAATCACAAATTATACATTTTCATGTTTATAGGATTCTATATATCTAATTATTTACTAACCCCTGTAATCCAACTACATTTCCATTATACAAGAAATGTATTGTTCTTAGTAGTAAAAATAAAAATCAGAATGAGGTTTCATCTGCCTTTAATGCAACATAGCTGCAAGTTTTTTCATTAGCTTTTTTATACTGGCAAACCACATAAAAAAGCTAATGAAAAACCAAAAGAAAGGTAGAAAAGAAAAATTCCAATTAATAGCAAACAAATTCAGCAAACCAAAACAGCATTTACATTTGATTTGCGTTGTTCTCTAATTTAAAGAGGATTAGTCAACAATAAAATACATATGATTGCAAACGCATAAAACGGTTCGTTTTAGGGACCTGTCGGTCCAAATTAAACATACTTAGCTTCTTTTTCAAAGCCTTTTATTCACAAACAAGTTGGGGTAGGCCAGAAATTAAACCCAACCAGAATCAACAACACAGAGACTTCTCAGGAGGTCACCCATTCTAGTACTATTCCTGCTCAATTCGTGAGAGTTTCATTTCCATAAAGAAGCTGTTTTTTTACCGCTGACTCGTCAAACCTATCACAAACCCTCCTTTTTTCTAGCTTGGGACAGACTGTGTAGAAACTACACATGCGAAGTTATTAAACATATTTAGCTACTATATTATATTGTTATAAATTGGACTTCTCTGGCCCAAATATAATAAATATTATTGTTCAACGCACGTCGAGCAATATACATAACTTGGGCCGATATGATCTGTTGCCATGGGACACGTATGCTATGTAGTACTCTACCATGGGGCTCACAACTTTACGACTTCAGATTAACTCAAAAACGGTACCTATTCGGGATGGATTGAGATCTGCTGCGATCCGAATATTAAGCACAGTAACCCTGCAATTCCTACTTTTTCAAATCCAGCCGTCCAACTTTTTAGTGCACGTATCTCCAAACAGTTGGTTTTTCTGTGCACGCATCTCGAAACAATTCGACAGCAGGATTTGGAAAAGCAGAGATTGCAGGGTACTGTTCACAGTACCCGGATCGCCGCAGATTCTCACCCATTCGCGATAGCTTAGGGCCAGTATTATTTGTGCTTTGAGATTCGTGCAAAGTTAAAAGAACGGTCTGAATCATCTCACTCTACAGAACAATGCCTCTGTAGTAATACAGAGGATACAAATTCTTTGCCATGAAGGTTGCCATGAAGAAATTCAGATCGGGTGCGTTAAAGATCAGGTTAGATCTGAATAGTTTAATCTATAATTGCACGAATTTTAAACCGGTTCCTCTATATTTTAAATAATTCTGAAAATATTTTTAACTCGACTGTGACTATTCTATTCCTATGATACCGCTGTGTGTGCTAGAATCATGTATTAGTTGATATGTCGTAAAGAACGAGGCTTTGGTACTGTGCATAGCGCGCATAGGTCCGTACTATGAATCAATATCTTTGTTAAGGTTCAAACAGTCGATTTGAACTGTTCATTATGATCTTCATATGAAAATGTGTTTGCAGACTAAATTTTATATATTTTTAGATAGATAGAAAATAACTACTTTTGAATGATCTAGAATTTTAGATCAGTAATTTTCTACCTATCTAAAAAAAATAGTAATTTTTAAAAAAAATGTAAAATTTAGTATGCAAGTACATTGTTGCATGGACATTATGTTGAACAATTCGGATTCACTGTTTAGCCTTTAAAAACAGAGATATTGAGTAAATTCACTGCCCAAAAGAAAGGTTGAACTTGAAAATATTATAAAAAATTTGCAAACCCAAAAGTTTCTACATTGGCAAGAACAAACCTTTAAGCCTAAAACTGTTATTGAAAATACACCGCAAATTTGTGTAGATATGTGTTATCACCGTTTTGGAGTACAATTTAACACAATACAACAAAGAATATAAGTCATCACCTAACAAGACATCTCAAACCCTATCACATCAACACTGCAGCTAAAAAACCTAAGAAGAAAGTAACAAAATGACCGAAAGAAACCGATATAGCACCACTGGTATCAGATGAGGCTGGTGCAAAACTCCCAGTTGGCGTGTTGGTGCTCAGTACCAGCCCCAACAAACTGGGTATCATTCAAGTACTGATTGTACTGTGACTTGGTATAATTGGTAAGTACAACATCAGATACCAGGCCTGGAACA
This sequence comes from Carex parvula, assembly GCA_025461045.1. Classification (NCBI taxonomy): domain Eukaryota; kingdom Viridiplantae; phylum Streptophyta; class Magnoliopsida; order Poales; family Cyperaceae; genus Carex; species Carex parvula. The sequence goes on from JAJGRW010000920.1 coordinate 2,008,437, forward strand.
CAGGCCGGCATGATCGACACTACAAGAATGGGATAGTATCTGCGAGGGTATACCGACGGAAAAGTGTTTTTTCTACTAGCGACGGGAGTATCTGTGAGGGTATACTGACAGTATCCCTCGCGGATACTGTCCCATTATTACAGGTACCTGTGCATCTTGTATTCTTGTGTCACAGTGACATTGAGGTGACAGTGAGTAAGGCAGGAAGGATAATTTGGGAATTGTTGTTCAGTACCCGGTACAGTGTCAACACCAGTTGAGTTGGTACAAGGCTGACCCTTGAATTGCTTTTGCTAATTAATATTGCTCAGTCAAGCAACCAGCATTTGAATTTTCAAATAACATTTGACATTTGACACATCAAATATAAATTCAAATTTTTACAAAACCCCACGTTGTATTCTCAAATAACATTAATAAACTGAATTACAAGTAATTCCTTAGTACAGGTTATGTGCTAATTTCATTTCTTACTTGTTCAATAAAATTACAGATTTCATTTTTTTTTTTTTACTTATTCAATGTAAGATATTGAACAACTTGGAGAAATGAAGGAAATTAATAAACGGTTTCAAGGTAGAAATATGACTTCTATTTTTATTTTTTTTTAATATTTTTTACTTCTAAAAAACAATATGAGATAGAAAGATGAGGAGATAAGAACAATAAGTGAATATGTGAATGTAATATCTCTCTTTTTATTGAATGAATTTTTTATTTGCCAAAGGAAGTCATCACTGTTATATATTCACCAAAGAAAAAAAAATATTAAAATATTTGCCAAAAGAAGTAAATTATGGTTGTTTGGCATTATTTAAAATATTAAACATCCAAATCATAGTTTAATATTTTTAAAAATATTACAAAAAATCAACTAACATAAAACAGCCGATAGGTAGGTCACATGACTGGCTATCATTACACTTTTATATAATCACCAGACCATATCTTGAGGCATAAATTAAAAAAATATTTTTGTTAAGAACAACTAGTTTAATATTTGAAAACACATAATTACACATATTTTTTATATGTAAAAATAAACTAATAACATATTATTATAGAGTCCGGCTACTATAACACTAGTGTCATTCCAAACTAAATAACACCACATCTTAAACCATTGGATCTACTTTAATATTCGTGCAAGACACTAGTGTCATTCCAGTCCTATCTTGTACACGAATATTAAAGTAGATCCAATGGTTAAGAAGTGATGTTATTTAGTTTGGAATGACACTAGTGTTATAGTAGCCGGACTCATTATTAAAATTAACTAAGTAATTAGTGGAACAATATCTCTCTTAAAAATCAACCTTTGATCTAATGACAAAGCGCAACACCCTGATTTGAAACCTAAATGAATGGTTCTTTATAAATATTAAATGAAAGTTGGTTGGCTAAACCTCCACCTTTCTTATAAAAAATTATCTCTCTTTAAAAAACAATTACTAGAAACTATTAGAAAATAAAATTGACATTTAGCAGGTGAAGTCAAGAAATGTTTTCTTAAAATAATGTGTGTTTTTTTGCAAATAAATTTAGCTCTAAAAAATATTTAACAAATAAATTTAAAATTTAAAATAATTATAATTACTACTTAATTTATTATCTCAACATTTGAAAAATGAAAATAACACTAATGTATCTTGCTTTTCATACAATTACATGTATAAAAACATATTAAGAAAAAGAAACAAACAATAAACATAGGAGTAATATACATCAAAATTATCATTAGAGCCAGAGAATATCATTACAAAATTACTTATAAATATAATATTTTTTTGTTGATAAAAGAGTAGCAGTATGCTCTGCAAGTGTAAGACCTGACCTTAATATTGGAATAATCTCTTATTCCAATAAACAATTTAAATTATTTTAAAAAAAAGATGATATCAAACTATTGTATAAATAACATAATTAATTTTAAAAATAAATAATAGGTTGATTGAGAACATCAAGCAAAACAATAAACTTGAGGAAAGTGAAGTCCTGTCACTGTCAGGTGCTAAAACAACAGAAAACACATGTAAAATTAAAAGAAAAAAATATTAACCCATCAGAGTAGAATTAGGGTGTTCTTAAGTTCACCAAGCCCTTTGTGAACTTATTTCTAAAATCTATCTGATTGACTTCAAATGATTAATCTAAACCGTTGAAACTGGTCTACTTTACGAGTGATGTGCAAAAATTTCAAATTTTAAAATTAATTTAATATAAAGTCAAGCGGTCAAAATTAGCAGATTTATAAATTCATTCAATTTTTAAACCCTAAACCCTATTCAAAACTAATTCGAAAATTAAATTTTCTTGCATGTAGACGCATCGCTCATAAAGTAGATCGGTTTCAACAGTTTGAATTCGTCATTTGAAACTAATCCGATAGGTTTTATAATCAAGTTCACAAAGGGGACTTAGTAAACTTAAGAATACCCAAGTTCTACTCTAACACATCAAATATAAATTCAAATTCTTACGAAACCCCACGTTGTATTCTCAAATAGGAAATGAATCTGCTGAAATTCTCACTGGTGAACAGTGTTCCTGAAATCCCTGCTTTTTTTGAATCTAGCTATCAAGCTGTTTTTAGATGCGTGCACAAAAAAATCAACTTTTTCAAGATATGTGCATAGAAAAAGTTGGACGGCTAAATTTAAAATTCCAGAGATTTCAGAAACACTGTTCACGAATGATGGATTTTAGCAGATTTCAATTCTCTCAAATAACATTAACGAACTGAATTACAAATTAATTCCTTGGTACATGTTATGTGCTAATTTGATCAATGCATACAATCTTGTTTTCTGCTGATTTAATTTCTTTTAGTTACTTGTTCAATCAAATTATAGACTTCCAAATAGAACAGAACCTATATAGAGATGCTTGAGGTTGGGATCCGGCTGTGGAAGAGAATGCCACGGCAAAAAAAAAAAAAAAAAAAGAATTTGTTTTTCTTGCTAAAATCAAAATTAGAGAAATGAAGGAAATAAACAGTAATGGGTTCAAGGTAGAAATAAGACTTTTATTTTATTTGGGAGAATTTCATATATACCACTAAAAAACTGTTAAATTACGTATTTACCATTCAAATTTTGTAATTACATATTTACCATTTAAAAATCTAATAACTCACATATTTACCCAATATAACTTTAGTATATATTAAATATACCCAAAACTCAGATTAATTATGTACAATATTCTTTAAACTATAATTAATCAAGGATTAACTTAGCACACTCTCTTTCTTTCCTTAGATCTGTTGTCCTTTATACATAATATAAGAGATTAAAAACATATATTCAAAACTAAGTCAGTAACCAAACACAGATTCTCAAACTCAGTTACTACTTTGATAATAGATTGTGATATTAGCGTTGTAATCAGTACGAGTTATTATGTTGGAAAAGGTGGAGTGGTTACCTTGTTTTAGACAATTAAGCTGGAGTTAAAATTCTAATCTCGAGTCTGCTACCCCCTTCTCTCTGAGTTTCAACGGGAGAGAGGAAATGAGGAGAGAATTTCAACAAGAAGGAAAAAGTTATGTCAAAAAAGACAAGAGGGAAATCTGTGTGCAGAAGAGGAAGGGGCAAAGAAGAAGAAGAGACTAAATAACTTATTAATTATATTTTATGTGATATTAAACTTAATTAATCTCATTTTTTTAATTGATTGGGTAAATATGTGAGTTATTAGATTTTCATATGGTAAATACGTAATTACAAAAATTTAGATGGTAAATACGTAATTTCACAGTTTTTGAGTGGTATATACAAAATTTATGTTTCTTTTTTCTTCAACAAAACACTAGCTATGAGATAGAAAAATGAGAAGACAGAGAACAATAAGTGAATGTGTATGTAATCTCTCTTTCTTTCTTTCTAGATGTCCAGTCAGAGTTGTTTGATTCAATTTAAGATTCGTGCGGTCAATTTATTTTGAAATCCACCCAGTAAATCTAAATAGAACACAAGTCTTAACGCAAATCGAACGGCTCCGATCGAACCAATTTAGTTTGGTTCAATGCCCATAAGAACCGCCCCCTTTACCCAGAAATATAATATACAGAGTAATTCATTAGCACATTATGTGTCCTTAAGTTCAGTATCCTGTGCATCTCCGAATTCAGATACAGTGCAAATATCTTACTGTGTAGAATGAGATCTGAGTCGTCCGTTTTAATCTAGCACGAATCTCAAAGCAAACCTCTCTCTATTCTACACAGACACCGAATTGATTTTGACCTGGCTACTGTACGGTCAGGTACCTTAGGATTACTCTGTATCTCTCAGGAGTCAAGACACAGAATGTTTCACCCAAAAAATAAGAAAGAATTGCTCAAGTTTGTATAAAAACATACCGAATTAAAACATACCCCTTTTACAAAGGCCAACATTTATTAAATGGAGAAGGCTACCAAATTTTATACGAATATTGGTTTCTAAATAACACCATAAAATTTAATTTAGAATGAAATATAATAGTATATTGATATAGTCTAGCCTTGAAAGCTGAGTATGCTGCTCATGAAACCCTCGAAATCCGTAAGATTTGGGTGTATAATTGCAGTGCCATTGCTAGCTTTCTCCAATTCGTCTCTGGAGAAGACACCAGTACAGACACCTACTGCTAAAGCACCTCCCAACTCGGCCGCTTTTATGTCATTCGGCTACAAAATAGAATTAAGCAAGCAGTTAGGTTTTGAATTGTTACGGGTCGAGTTTTGCAAGAAACCAAATAGCACCAAAGCAATTTTGGGGGCTTATAATTGCACATTAGTTAAAGAGTGAGGCTATGGTACAATGCATAGCGCACATTGGTCCATACTATGAATCTATATCTTTATTTTGAAAGTTTAAACAGTCGATCCGATTCGCTCAACATGATCTCCATATGAAAATGTAGTTGGAAAACAACTTTTACATTTTTTAGAATTTTTTTACTATTTTTTTAGATAGGTATAAAATCATTACTTTTGGATGGTCCAGAATCTTCGGATCAAGTGATTTTTAACCTATCTAAAAAAAAGTAAAAAAATTCTAAAAAATGACAAATTTTGTGTTCAAGTACAATTTCATATGGAGATCATATTGAGCTGTTTGGGTTGACTTTTTGGACTTTAAAAATGAAGATATGGATCCATAGTATAGACCGAAATGCGCTATGCATAGTACCGTAGCCTCACTCTTAGTTAACAGCAAACTTCCATCTAAATTTGGTATGAGAGACATATGCATGGCATCAAGACATAGTAGTCTTAGATATAGGCATTCAGCAAAAGAAGAAGGAAAAATATAAAATATCAGAAATGCCCTCCAAAAAATTAGAACTATTCGATGTATCCTTTCTTGCATCCTTGTTTGCTATAAAGATGCAGGATAGATGTAGCAGATTTATTACACAACTTTCTAGGGTAAAAAATATATTTCTTAATTGCGTGAGGTTATGGTAATATGCATATTACGGAATGACCCGTGCTATGGACTCATATCTTTGTATTCAAAGTCCAAATAGTCAATCTGAACCGCTCAACAAGATTTTCATATGAAAATATGCTTGCAGACCAAATTTTACATTTTTTATAATTTTTACTACTTTTAGATAGGTAAAAAATCACTTGGTTAAAATTTTTTGACTATCCGAAAGCAGTGATTTCTATATATTTTAAAAAATAGCAAAAATAAATCTAAAAAATGTAAAATTTGGTCTCCAAGTATATTTTCATATGGAGATCATGTTTAACAGTTCAGATCGACTGTTGGAGCTTTGCAAATAGAGATATGGATTATTGCACGGGTCGATCCATAATATGCAATTACCATAGCCTCACTCAATTAAGAATGAAATACATTGGAAATAAATCTGCTATTATTCTTGAGGAATAACAGGAACATGTTATTCCGATCCCAGCCGTTGATATTAGCTGAGATTCGCGCTTGACAAAGTTTTTCATTAAGATTCACGCATAGGAAAATGTGAACGGTTGGGATCAGAATAACAGGTTCCTGTTATTCTTTCCAAATACATTATATCCATTTTCAAAGTCCAAATAGTTGATCTGAACCATTCAACATGATCTATATATCAAAATGTACTAGTAGATCAAATTTTATATTCTATAGAATTTTTTTACTATTTTTTTGGTTAGGTAGAAAATCACATGATCAGATTAACGAATCTAGACAATTCAAAAGTAGTGATTTTCTACCTATCTAAAAAATAGTAAACAAATTTAAAAATATATATAAAATCTAGTCTACAAGTACATTTTTATCATGTTGAACGGTTCAGATCGACTGTTTGGACTTTGAAAATGAAAATATCAATCCATAGTACGGACCATACTATGCTATGCATAGTTACCATAGACTCACTCATATTTTTTAATATTAGGGATGCGTTAATTTAAGATTTTACTGGGGATACAGAAGAAAAACATACAGTATCACCGACATGTACTCGCAAATCAAATCCATCAGGAAATAATTTCTCTGCTCTGTCAGCAGCTATCTTCACTAGCTCTCCTCTGTCAATGTTATCACTTCCAAATCTGAATATAGTTACAAGAGATAATTCAAATACTACGTAATATGAGAAGAATACCATTCAGGAAAAAAAAATACAATGGATTGGAAAATAGAATATATAATTTATAATTAGTTGATCTGACAGACTCTGACCCGCCGAAATTTGGAACTGAGAAATGCTTTCTCAGACCAAGCCCCTCCATTTTTATCCATGCAATCTCCTCTAAATTTCCTGTAACCTATTAATCAATAGCAAAAGCCACATAATATGCATATTTACATTGCTTATTGGTTACCAAATTTGTAGTTCTTTTTCTTAAGGATACTGTAATGAGCAACCCTAGGGTTACAATTGTCCAAATTCGAAAATTAATGTTGTAAATATGTACTCTGTCATTTAGATAGAATATGTACACAAATTTGATCCAATTCGGAGGTCATGAAGCCATTCAATCATTAAACAATTTGAAAAACTCAAAGCTCAGTTTTGACGGTTTTTTGATGGATGAACAAAGAATGTTGAAATTGGACCAATAATGCAATGTATCTTACCTAAATTATAAATTTTTTTATTTTGACAATTATAGGTGACAGTTGTAAAATTTATTAAACTATCCAATTGTAATTACATGTAATTAATGAAGACGTGATTAAATATTCAGTTGCCAAAAATTACAAGAAAAAAGATAGTGTTTTACAAGGAAGCAAATCCATGAGTCCGTATCCTTTGAGATATCTCAAATTTTCAGTTCAACTAATGCTGGGCTAAATTTTTTTCGGTGCCTATTCGGAATGCAAGAGGCCATTATTATTGTGCTTTGAGATTCGTGCAGAAAGGACTTGAACGGTCCGGATTTTCCACAGATCAACTCAAACTTTGAAATATCTCAGGGGATGCGAATTCCAAATCCATGTCATTGGAGATATGATGTGAAACGGAGAAAAAAAGAGAAAAATAGGAGGCATACGTACCAGGCCAACAGGTACACCCTTTGATGATAAAGCTTCTAGAAGATACTTGACTCCGGGAAGAACCTCTAATCCATCTCCTACGTGTTTTGCATTTTTCACGGCATATTCCACCATTTTCGACTTCATATCAGGCAATTTCTCCAGTGCAAGCTACAAGCCAAAATCTTTTTTAAGAATTAAAACCTCATTTTAAAATACCATTTAATATGTACTTCAAATTAGCTCAATTGAGCATCATTTGAGGAATAATTAAGGCTGATGAATTTTTTATGTATTTTGGCATGATTAAACCATTGACAAAGGTTACAGCTAACATCTCACATGAAAAATAAAAAAAAAATGTGCCGAGACTATTAGTAATAAAGCATTAGCTAGTCAATTAGAAAAGATATATTAATGTAAAATCTTCAAGTTGGTGTAAAAATTCACTAAATTACAAATTATTGCTTATCTATGTGCGAGAAGTTTCAAAAGATGCTAAACAGAAGTCAAGATTGCTTTTTGGATAAGAAGGAAGTTGTGTCATTAAAATAATATGTCATTTTCATCCATGCTGAATAAAATTCTCTCTTTTATTTTTTTCCCTCTTGTATTATTAGCCTTGACTATGGTCTGGTAAAGGTTATACTAACAATACCCTTATGTTATTGCAAATCACCGTACAACATGATAGTTTAATTAAAAAATGCCCATAGAAAACTAAATAGAATTAGTCTCTACATTTAATTCCTTTGTATAGGTTTTGTGCTAATTGTGACAGAGGTTACAGCTAACATCTAACATGAAATTTTTTTAAAAATGTGCTCACACTATTAGTAATATAGCATTAGCAAGCCAATTAGAAAAGATATATTAATGTAAAATCTTAAAGTAGGTGTAAAAATTTACAAAAAAATTTCAAACTGTGAAAAAAATACCAACATCAGAGGATATGCCATAGTAGACTGCTGTGTTTAGAAGTATAGCTGGATCTGTTGAGCCATGATGCTACATCATATAAAAAAAATTACATGCATAGGTTAGTTTATCACATAATAAATTTCATAAAAAAAGTATGTACTTCAAAAGATACTTTAATAAAAGAGTGAGGCTATGGTACTATGCATAACGCATATTAGTCTGTACTATGGATCAATATCTCTATATTCAAAGGCCAAATAGTCGATCTGAACCGTTCAACATCTACTTTTTTTTACTATTTTTTTTGGATAGGTAAAAAATCACTACTTTTGAATGGTCTAGAATTTTTAGATCAAGTAATATTCTACCTATCTAAAAAAATAGTAAACAAATTGTAAAAATTGTAAAAAATTTTACATGCATAAGTTAGTTTATCATATAACAAATTTCAGGATATAGGTAACATAATGTACATCAAAAGATACTTTCATAAATTTCACCAACTGATTTGACGATGCTAGAATTGGACTGAACTACAACCTACTAAAATCAATTAATTCAAGGAAAAAAATACAAACATCTATTGATCTGTTACCGGAGTTACGTCGATGCTGGCGTCGTTAATCCCAAAAACTTCTTTGAGAGCATAAGCGAAGGCTCCACGATGAAGACGATTCGAACTCAAACCCGTACTGACAATCAGCGTGCCATCTATGTCGAATGTCACCATTACTCTCTTCTTCGTGCCTCCATTTCCTTCGCTCTTGATCTCCTCCATCCTTCTCTCACTCTCTGAACTCGGAGCTGCTTGAACTGGGGAAAGTGGGAATCTATGAGTTCCCTCCAGTTCTAACTTCTGAATGGAGAAAGAAACCTATATTCTTTTGGGCTTAAACAAGAGGTCCAGGTGAAAAGACCTGGCCCAAAGATTTTATCTCTCTATTTCACAAAATCAGGGTAAAGATTTTAACAGATCAGTTTTACCTTCATGCAGAGCAAAGACTATATAATCAAACCAGCCCTGTGTATAGTATGTGTGCTGCATAAAGCTAAAACTGCTCAGTTAAATACTTACCTCAAAACTGCTCAGTTAAACTGGGAGGATACGGATCCGAATCACAAAAGAGTCGAGAAACTTCGCTGATTGCTGTTTGGACAGAAACGGAACCCTAACACCTCCGCTCTCATAGCCAATGGTCTCGGCCATAGCATGTCTGTTTTGTCGCCACGTGGAAACTGGATAACTCTCCCCGCCTAATAGGTCCCCAGACTGGATCATTTGCATGTGATCCTGGATCATTTTTCTGAGAAACTCCTGAATCACTGATATGTGGGGCTCCTATTGTTTTAATGACATACCTTTCTGTGCTCTTGGAGTACGCAGAATTTTCTTTGTGAGAAAGGGCTACAAGCTTAATTACTCTCCATTAGTTGTTTCCCTGGACATATCAGTGACCCCTGGGCCACGTTCGGCAAGCCAATAGAATTCCTCAGAGGTACTACATATTGACACCTGGACCGTCGCCGCGAATTTGGAGGAACAATTGAGTCCAGTTTTGATGAAACTGGACAGTAGAAAGGTGGAAACGAAACACCGCCTCCATATAAAAGCCATCCTATCCCATTTCCGATTAGGAGAACAAGCTGCTATCGCTGTCAAGATCTCGATACTCCAAAGCGCAAAATAGGAAAAAAAAAAATAGAATTAGAGAGAAAGAGGAAGGAGATAAAAATCGATCTCTATCTACTCGGTCACTTGTTTTTCATGGTGGATTAGTTTCTCTGTGAGAGGTGCGTTCCCGCATTTTTCGACTGTTAATTTGTTCTCTATTAATGTTGCACTTCCTTCGTCTTAGTCTCTTAGATGCGTGTAATTTCTGATTTATTTGATTGTTAGGTTTATTTTGTAGAGGTTTTATAAGATTTAAATCAGAGGATTATAGGGAGAGGGGAATCGAATTGGTCCACAGTTACTTATTTTCATTCCTTTCTGCCAAATCATGACCTCGCTTCTCTAAAATCCGACCAAATTGTTGATCTCTGAGTGAACTCAACTTTCGAGTTGACAGCAATTTTATTCCTATGCCTGTATTTTTTCTTTTATAATTCTATTTCTTCTGAATTTGGGTGAACATTTGGTATATTATCTCCAATTTTTGCAATACTTTTTTATTCTGAACTTTCAGGTCAACACCTTACTAAAGGTCATTAGTGTTATATAAGTGATTTTGTCGAATGATAGCATGATTCCATTAATCCCTAAACCCTGATTATTGATCTCTAACCAAGATCAATCTTACTAATGAAAACCTCAATTAATTCCCTACTTTGATTTTCTGATTTTCTATGTAATAATTTATCCTCTATTCATGCAGAAAATTATAATTGTGCTTTAATCAAGTAATGGCATCACCAAAGAATGAGGGGTTCCTGACAGATCAGCAAAGAGAGGTATTGAAAATTGCGGTTCAAAATGCAGAGGTTCTCTCTACATCTCCTTCGCCAAGGTCGCCAACTTCCTCTGTGTTGCTTCAGGAGTTGTATAAAAATGGTGGCGGTGGTAATGGTGCTGGAGGTGGAGGTGGAGCCAAGGCACCGGGTGCCGGGCCTAAGCATATCAGACGGTGCCACTCAGGGAAGTTGGTCAAAGTGAAGAAAGGTTGTCCCTTAGTTACATTATTTTTCTTAATTTTTGTCAACTGGCTACAAAAACATATATTCATTTGCATCATGGGATGATCGGTTCTTTGCTTTCATCTTTTCTTGCTCCATCTGTTCTGTTTTGTTCACTTGACAATTTTCTCTAGTTATCTTCTCGTTTTAGTTACTTTTGGGTTTAGTTTCAATTCATGTGACTTATATTAGATGCAGGTTAAGTTATTTGGGACAAAGAAATTCAGTTGATCTGGTTTCATCATTTTGAAATGCCCCTTGTTTGGAGTTTATAAAACTGCAATTTGATTAGTTGGTAATATATAATTTTGCTTAGGTAAGACATAGTCAATCAGGGCCTTTGTGTCTATGTCTATAGTCATATACATGTATTCGTATCTGAAGTGAAATGAGGTGTTAAGTGAATAGACAACCAATAAAGATATATTAGTCTATTATTGCTTATCTATGTGCGAGAAGTTTCAAAAGATGCTAAGCAGAAGTCAAGTTTGCTTTTTGGATAAGAAGGAAGTTGTGTCATTAAAATAATATGTCATTTTCATCCATGCTGAATAAAATTCTCTCTTTTATTTTTTTCCCTCTTGTATTATTAGCCTTGACTATGGTCTGGTAAAGGTTATACTAACAATACCCTTATGTTATTGCAAATCACTGTACAACATGATAGTTTAATTAAAAAATGCCCATAGAAAACTAAATAGAATTAGTCTCTACATTTAGTTTTGTCTAGTACTTTCCGAAGCTTGAAATTTTATAAGCTCACTGCATTTTCTAGAGCTGAACTGGATAATCTGTAGTTAATTGGTTGGTTTAAACATTTAATAATATAATTCATTTAGCATTACTTTGTCACGAGTTGCATTTGAGGGGGAAAACATTAGTTCCCTTGGTCACATGACTCAAGGATTTCCATAATGATACCAATACTATGTCAATCATATGTTGTAAGCATGCCTTACAGAAATAAACCCTGCTTGTCTACCAGTTGACTGCAACCTCGTATGTTTTTTTCTTTTTCTTTTTTAAATTCTTTTACCAACTCTTTTTAGAGCTTTAAAAAATTAAACTTGTATTAATTCAGTGATCAATTTTCTTTTAAGTTTCCAGAATACCTTGTTTGTTCTTTCAAAATATTATAGAGCCATGTAATTGAATTTTTGACTTGTTAATTGCAGATGGTGGAGGTGGCAAAGGTACATGGGGTAAAATGATTGACACTGATTTCGATCCATGCCTTGACCAAATTGACCCTAATGACCCAAACTATGATAGTGGTGAGGTATGACTCTTTAGCCCCCTCATTAAATACTAAATGTGTACTTGTAGCTTAGTGGTTGTGGAGACTTGGGTTCAAATCCCAGTGACCACACATTGTTCATTTTCACATATTATGCATTTTACATTTCAGCCCTCCCAATCTAATTTTTCTAGTTCCGCCCCTGTGAAAGGCTGTCTGAAATATGTCATACTTGTTATCTCTTGTTTATGTCGTTCCATGTTCAAAAGCTCTTGATATTACCTCCATTATATGTCTACTTCTTGATCTGCCTCTCTGAAAAATCGTGGTTGAATTTCACTGTGAAAGATGTATTTAAATAGTAAAAAAAATTCAAGCATGGATAAAAAGAGAGTGAGATAACTGCTGACACAGCACACTACTGGATTACCCCAGGTAATACTTCTTATAGTGCCAAAAAAGCCAAACTGCACCAATTAGTTCCCAGTGTGTTACGGGTTTTTATTTATTTTTTGAATAATTTGGAATCCTTCTCCAATATACTGGTCTATTGAACAAGTATTTTTCTTTATACATAATTTCAGGAGCCATATGAGTTAGTGGGTGCCACCATATGTGACCCATTTGATGATTACAAGAAATCAGTTGTAAACATAATTGAGGAGTACTTCACCAATGGCTCCATAGAAGCCGTCATATCAGATCTCAAAGATCTCGGTTTCGGAGAGTACCGCAATTACTTTGTCAAGCGCCTCATTTCCATGGCAATGGACAGACGTGACAAAGAGAAAGAAATGGCATCAGTACTCTTATCCTCTCTCTACTCTACTGTCCTCAGTTCAGTTCAGATCAGCCAGGGTTTGATGATGCTACTTGAGTCGATTGATGACCTGGCACTCGACATACCTGACGCACCTGAAATGCTAGCTGTTTTCATCTCCCGAGCTGTAGTCGATGACATACTCCCTCCTGCATTCATTGGCCGTGCCAGAAAGCTGCTTCCGGAGACTTCTAAAGGGGCTGAGGTCCTTAAAATAGCTGAAAAGAGCTACCTCACGGCCCCACACCATGCTGAGTTACTCGAGAGGCGCTGGGGTGGGACCACCCGGTTAACTGTTGAGGAAGTAAAGAAAAAAATCATCGATTTGTTGAAAGAGTATGCTGAAAACGGTGACACAACAGAGGCATGTCGGTGCATTAGAGAATTAGGTGTGCCGTTTTTTCACCATGAGGTGGTGAAACGAGCGATAACTCTAGCAATGGAGAAACCTGAATCAGAAGCAAAGGTACTAAAACTTCTAAAAGAAGCGAATGAAGAGAATTTGATAAGTCCCAGCCAGGTGTCAAAGGGTTTTTGCCGGGTGCAAGAAAGCCTGGACGATCTCTCCCTTGATATCCCCTCGGCAAAAACCGCTTTTAACTCCCTTACTAAAAAAGCAGTTTCTGAAAAATGGCTAGATCCCTCTTTCATCTCCTTAGCAAGTGCCAATGGAGAGGTGTCAGATAGTGAGCACGCCAAGTTACACCGGTTCAAAGAAGAGGTGGTTACTATAATACATGAATACTTCTCCTCTGATGATATACCAGAACTTATACGTAGTTTGGAGGAACTCGCATTACCAGAATATAACCCTATTTTTATCAAGAAACTCATCACACTTGCCATGGATCGAAAGAACCGTGAAAAGGAGATGGCGTCAGCGCTTCTTGCCGCTCTCAGCATGGAGATATTTACAACCGATGATGTGGTTAATGGATTCACTATGCTTCTTGAATCGGCCGATGATACTGCACTAGATGTGTTGGATGCCTCTGATGAGTTGTCTCTATTTCTTGCCCGTGCAGTCATTGATGACGTGTTGGCCCCACTGAACCTTGAGGAGATTAGCAACAAACTGCCTCCTAAAAGTAGTGGCACCGAGACTGTTACCATGGCCCGCACACTTGCTTCGGCACGCCATGCTGGCGAACGGCTTCTCAGGTACTTAATTAATTCTACACTTGCATTTCTGTGATTGAAAATATGGAAGAGTGAGGTTATGGTACTATGCATAGCGCACTTTGGTCATACTATGGATGCATATCTTCATTTTTAAAGTTCAAACAGATGAATTTTACATTTCTAGAATTTTTCTACTATTTTTTTAAATAGGCACAAAGTAATGATTTTGTACCTATCTAAAAAAATAGTAAAAAAATTCTAAAAAATGTAAAATTCGGTCTCCAAGCACATTTTCATTCGGAGATCACGATGAAAGGTTCTGATCGACTATTTAGAATTTGAAAATGAAGATATAGATCGGTAGTACGGACCAAAGTGCGCTATGCATAGTACCATAGCCTCACTCAATAAGGAAACAAGTGTCTAGTAAAATTTTATAAATGCAAGCACAATTATATTTGTGTGATTAGTTGATTATAACTCTTAAACATGTACATAGTTCATAATTAATTCACTAATTAAGCAACCTTCATAAAATCAGGTGTTGGGGAGTAAACACCGGGTGGCAAGTGGAGGATGCGAAGGACAAAATCGCGAAGCTTCTAGAAGAGTACGAAGCCGGGGGCGATTTGGGGGAGGCATGTCGTTGCATCCGTGACCTTGGAATGCCGTTTTTCAACCATGAAGTAGTCAAAAAGGCGCTTGTCATGGCCATGGAAAAGAAGAACGACAAAATGCTCGATTTATTAAGTGAGTGTTTCAGTGAAGGTCTAATTACTATCAACCAACTCACAAAGGGGTTTATGAGGGTCAGAGACGGGATGGATGACCTGGCACTCGACATTCCCGTAGCAAGAGAGAAGTACGGGTCGTATGTGACCCGTGCGAAGGAAGACGGGTGGCTTCTTGCCTCTTTCGCTTGAACTGTGGTTTGGTTTTAATTTGTTTCGCCATGGGATCATATCTGTTCATGCTTTTTTTTATTTAGAATATGAAGTGGAGCTGAGTTTGATCGATGTCAGTGACTTGACTTGCTTGGCCCAGAAATGATCTCTGTTTTAGTTTGGTGACAGTGTAATATTTTTTTTATTTTACATAGACCTGTGTTTAAAAAGAGTATTATTCTGTGAAACATATTTGCATGTTATGTGTTTGTTGGTCTCTTTGTTTATTAATCCGGTAAGCCCTTGGTTTTGGTTTTCTTTACTGTTATATTATGTTAGGTCAAATAATCGACTGGATTCTGATCAAACGGTTCAGATTCAGACTAAAAATTTGAGTCACTTTAGGGGAACCCGGACTCTTTTTATGTTAGTAAAATAATGTTTTGTTCTTAATTTGGCAAGAAATGTAAAGTGGGGTTTTCTGTTCTAGTGTCAAAAGTGATAGAAAAATTTACCAGTCTAAGCCTGGTAAACAAATAAACAATGTGTTAAATAATATTTGATACTACCAAACGAGTCCAATGTTCTACGCGTAGAAGCTTTGTTATATATATCTATGTATTTCTTAAAAAAAAAAAAAAAAAATATATATATATATATATATATATATATATATATATATATATATATATATATATATCTATATATGGTGATGTATTATGTATAGTTAGAGTGGGAAAAATGGCACAGCGAAGGTGGCTCTGTCACGGAATAGTACGGTTACGGCATGGTTATGTGTTGTGACTTGCGTGTTTTGTGTCATGATCATTCGCATGTCGTGACTATCTCTAGAAAATTTGGCTCGGTACGCCATGTCACGTGAAAGATCTTATTACGGCACGACACGTGGTCACGCGAGTTATGTGTAATTAGGACCGTTAGATTTTAATCAAATGGTAAATCTCGAATAAACTAACCTAAATTATGATTAAATGGTCACGCGAGTCACGTTTAGATATGGTGTGACCATTCGCGTGCCATGACCACCCTTTGATATTTTGATCACGGTACAGCATGTGACAAATTAACTTAATCACGGCACGGCACGAGACCAAAATCACGACGTGTTAGTCACGGCACGGCACGTTTTTTCCACTCGGTGTATAGTGAGAGAATATTTATTTTATATACTATTATTAGCTAGCAATAACATACATTACATATCATTTTTAATTAAGAGCCTGTAACGATACACATATATATGCAACTACTCTTAGTCGAACTGAAATGAAAATGTCATGCTTCATGCTACAACGGTCTCCTCTAAAGTGCTGACCAGTCATTATTTATTTTTAGAGAGTAATTATTTATTTTTAGATATAAATTATTTTGAAATTTCCTATGTTTAAGTAAAAGAATGTGAGGTTAATTTTCTAGCAATAACAGCTCTCTTTAGCAAAACAACTAGCTAGCAGTGCATTTAAAAAGGCTTCTCTTACAATGAAAATATGAAAATTCATAAAACCTAAAGAGATATCTCAGTATCTCTTCCCTGAGAACTGAGACCCATTTTTGAGTAGGCTTTTCTTCAACTTAAAATGTTGACAGAAGAGCCAACTCAAATCCCTTCTCTCAATTCCAAAAACCACTGACAATATATATGAAAATCATGATGAGGAGAAATTGAGAGGCTACAAAAATTCAATTAGTGTTATCATAAATGAGTATTTATCTTCTCATGACATAGAGAACCTTATTACCAATGTAGAAAAGCTTCACACTCCCGAGTACAACCCGGTGTTCATAAAACGACTCGTCACCGTTGCCATGGACCGCAAGAACAAGATTCGGGAGATGGCATCATTTCTTCTCTCAATATTAACCATGAAAATCTTTACAACCGAAGATGTCATCACCGGATTCACAATGCTTCTCGATTCCATCGATGATACTGCACTGGATATACCGGATGCGTCTGATAAACTCGCCTTGTTTCTCGCTAGAGCGGTCCGAGATGACGTTCTAGCGCCCGTTCATCTCAATTTGTTAAATGAAAAACATAGCGAGGATAGCACCGCGGGTAAAACAATCACACTTGCTCGTAACCTAGCCTTCTCGCCACATGCTGGAGAACGACTCGAGAGATGCTGGGGTGGCAGCTCTGATTGTTTACAAGATGTAAAGGAAAAAATTATGAAACTTTTGGAAGAGTATCAATCGGGCGGTGATTTGGACGAAGCATGTCGTTGCATTCGTGATATCGGGATGCCGTTTTTCAACCATGAGGTAGTTAAAAAGGGGTTGATCATGGCCATGGAGAAGAAGAATGATCGCATGCTCGATTTGTTGCAAGAATGCTATGACGAAGGCGTGATTTCGGTGACTCAATTGACCGAGGGATTCAGTCGGGTTCGAGATGTGATGGATGATTTGGTTCTTGATATACCGAAAGCCGCCGAGATATTCGACCGTTATGTTGAGCATGCCAAGAAGCACAATTGGATCAATGAGGAAGACAATACATCTACTATTTAATTAATTAATTAATTACTATTCAGTTGTTTTGCTTTGCATAATTTGCTTTACTAGCTACTTAAGTATGTTCTTTAATTAGTCTAGCTAGTATATGTGAGGTTAAGTTAGAAGGTTATATTGAGATTAGTTCAATATTAATTGTTCTCATCTGTGAACAATTAATTATTTTTCTTCTACTTTTATTAATTTTAATCCAAATGTTTTTCCTGTATGAGAAAATATTATTATTTAGTTTATTTGATAGTACTTGATTTATAAGCGTTGAATAGAAAGATTTATTAGCGAAAGGGAAATTAATCGGTTTTGACCGTATTTAAATAATAAACATACATTAAAATTCAATTTAATTATGTTCTTTTTTCAGTTTAATTAATAGTTTTACCTTCGTTTTTCAACTGCAACATGGAATTGTTCGCTCAAAGAGTAAACCAACATGGAACTGCAACATCGAATTCAACATGGAATTGCAACATGGCCGGTTTTTTTTTTTTTTTTTTAGAGAGACACTATGAAGAACAAGATAATGAAATCTAACACTAAAAATTTAAATTTTTTGTTTAAATTATTTGTTAGATTACTTCTTTGATTTATAATTAGCATATTTATACTAAAATACACTATATTACTTGAAATTATGTTGAATTACACTATATTACATTAAATTACACTAAATTATGTTAAATTATGTTGAATTACGCTAAATTACACTAATTTCGCTAATTATAATGAAATACGGTAAATTACGCTAAACTACGCAAAATTACGCTAAATTAGGCCGATTTTGTGCCATCTTTCATAAATCATGAAAAATAGTAAAAAAAAATTTCAAAAATAGTAAAAATTGGTATTCTACAAGTTAATTATATAACTAATTTACTGAGCTACTTAGATTGAATAATATATAAATCTTAATCGGAAACTTCAACTCAAGTTTTGAGGCACTTCCCTTAGTTTTTTTGCAATTCTGAATTTTAAAATCCGGCATTGCTAGCAATGACACATACGTATTTTTACAAGCTTTCCGAAAAATGATCATTTGCTGAAATCGGACACTCGAGCGCCGTTTTATGACCGTTTGAAGTTTCGTCGCGTTTTTCACCTTTTCAGTGAAGATATTATCCATATTCATATGTAATTTATCGTATTTTAGCGTAATTTAACATAATTTAGCGTAATTTAGTATAATTTAACATAATTTAATGTAATATAGTGTAATTCAACATTATAAGTAATTTAGCTATTTTAGTATAAATATGTTAATTATAAAAATGTCGGAAGGATGCGTGGAGCTCCTTAGCTCTACACATTAAGGTTGCGTGGAGCTCTTATCTGTGTGCAACTTTAGAGTGTGTGAATAGTAAGTTTAGGTTTTTTTTCAGAAATTGATGGTACGATCAAAATTCTGAAATTTGATGTTGGTAAGTAAAAATTCCTTTGTACCCTCTTCGATTCTGACCAAGTCAAAATCAATCGCAGCAACGGTCGCATCCAAATTTTTCTTGAGTAATGATGGCAAGAGGCACAGTGAAACCTCCATTAGGTAAACAAAAATTTTGCATTGCATTCCTTTTAATCTAAAAATTCGTTTATATATATAAGCTGTTTGATGTAATGCCCATGCGACCATATAAAAAATACTAAATAAAATAAAAAATCAATTAAAAGTAAACCAACACAAAAACTAATAAAATACAAGCTCCATTCTCAAAGTTGTTAATGAAAAAGAAAGAAAATGGCTAAAATGATACATAGAAAACATTCACAAAATATAGCTAGGTTTATCATGCTTGTTCTTACTATTTAGTCTCATAATTCTCATTCGGTTTCCATGTGGACAACCCAAATAAGATTGTTCCTTTCCATCCCAAAAGAAGCCATTTGTTATCTTCCTCAACAAGAAACTCCTTGTGGTAAAGTCCTCTCATTGTTCTCATTATCTTTTTCTTGATCAGTGAATCCATGGGTAATTGCACAAAACCGGCCCGAAGATTCCTGGTTTGCCACTGCCTATACGTCTCAGGTCTTTCCACTCTCTCTGAACCCTCACAAGCTATTGCATTAATTGCTATTGGACTTAGAATGGTCCTTTCTATATGGAGCCTCGCCTCACTCTCTCGAGGCATATTTGACTCCAAAATATCAAAAAAAGAAGAGAACTTGGATAAAACTTCCTTAAATCGAATTGTATAGAACGGCGTACTATATGAGCCATTCAGAATTCCATGAATAAAGACACGTGGTTTGATCTCCCTTATTATGCTTAGAACTTTATCACGAGGGCAGCTCATGGCAATTGTCTCATCGGCAAGTTTTTTAAGTCGATTCATGCAATTTACTACTAAAATCTCATCTTCTTCAATCTTAAGATCTTCTATTGTAATGTTTTCCCATTTGGATGCTATACCTTGATACTTGAGAGGGATATTATATCTCTGAGCATATTCTGACAACCGCCTTCCTGTCTCTTCAACTAGTCTGTCTGGACGGAAACCCTTTTGTGGAAATTCTATGCCAGTTATACGAATTTTAGGCGGTGTACTTCCTAAGCTTGTGAGACGTTCAAAGAAAGATGGCCACAAGAATCCCATGTGGATTCCAAAGTCAATTATATGAACCTTTGTGGCATTTTTTGCGATGTTTAGGATTGTTTGGACAGAGAAGTAATATTGTACCTTCAGAAACGGGCAAATTGCATGATAAACACGAAAAGCTTTCAAAAAGTCAGTCACAGTTCCTTGCCTCGACAGTAGTTTATGGTAGATGTCACTTCCTGTACCAACCAAGCGTGCCTCGAGTGCATTCACCAAATAATATGCCAAACGTTGGTCGCCATGTCCCATAGGGGATGTGTGTTTCCTTATTTGCTTGATTAGTTCATAGGCCCTGTGGTAGTTGCTAGCAGAAACTGCTTCAGAACAACTAATTAGGAAAGAATGAAGATTCGCTAAGTCATCTCCAGTTTCCTTCTTTTCTAAGGCCTTCTTACTCCTTGTGTCCACCTGATGCTCCGGTGACTCATTTTTCATACCTTGTTTCATACTTTCACGTACTAACATAACCTCTTTCACATACTCGCTACCACGGTAAAGGAGAAATTGATCCAAGTTCTCATTTCTTGCCGGATCATCTGAGGAAATTGCTCGTTGCTTGCGAGCTTGCCCCTCTGATAGATCTGGTTCTCTATCATTACTTGCACACTTTTTAGTACAAGTCTCGTAACATATTGCTATGTTCTCACTGATATCATTTTCCTTGGGTTTCTCAGGAAACTCAGTTCTATTTGGCTCTAAACCAACAAACAACTTTTCAATGGATGGAAGAAACTTCATTGCTTCTTCAGCACCCTTTTGAGCTGGTGTGACCGGAAGGTTCTCCATAACTAAAGTAGATATATTGTCAGCATTGATCAAGACGGGTTCCAAGTTACTGTATGAAAGCACCTCATTCTCCGAAACATTTTTTATAGCATTACTGGAACCACTATTTGTAGCATTACCGTTTTGAGGTGGATGGAATTGGACCAAGGTAGGTGCAAGAGGGTACTCTTTTCCAAGGGTATCATAGAAGGATTTCTCTGTTTCTCGAATAGCTTCCTCTTCTTGACAAATGCTTGTGTCATCTATATCTTCTTCTAACAAAATTTGGCCTATGTAGTTGATTACTGCATTGGACGTGAGATCACAAACGTCTTGGCTCTCTGTACCATTGCTTACCAAAGAATTAGGTGTGGCATTTTGGTTTAGGTTGTCACTCGAAAAAGTTGGTGGTATTGTCTGGTAACATTCAAAAATGGCTTGTGGTGCACTCAGTGTATCGAGGACATTATCCCCTTCTTCTGGGAAATTTGCATGCCAAAGCCCTTTTGCAGCCATATGAAGCTATGATAGTAGAATTTGTGTTTTCCAAGTTGCAAACTGCCAACTAACTGCAATTTACACCAAATTGACTGCTTAATTTATTTTGCAAAAAAGACAGTTACTTGCAAAGGCAATAGTAGAATGAAAAAGGATATATACCCAAAGTTTTATGGCCAAAATATGAGCTGAGTGAATTTGCTATAAAAAGAAGTTGCAAATTACTTAGTTTTTCTCTTTTACTTAGCTTGTAACAAAAATAGGACGAGACTAACAACATCTCTAAGAAACTTACTTCTTGACCCTAACCCTAAGCTGCTTGACAAGTAGTTTTGAGGGAAAAGGAAATGTTGAATTGTGCAGTCATTTACATTTAACATTATCTATGTGATTTTGAATTGCAAACTGGCACCGCAGCCTCCAATAAATAATGGATCAGGATTACATTAATTTCAGGTCGATAAAATTTCCTTGAGACTTATACCAGTTATGTTTGTGTTGGTCTTTTTCATGTCAGTATACATTGTAGTGTACAAAAGAAACTGAACTGATACATTAGTGGTTTTCTCTAGCTTCCTTGGATAGGTTGCTGTATAACTCATTTTAAGTCTAGGTCAGGTTTAGATTTGAAGTTTTGGTCAGGGTTGGTATTGATGTGATTAAAGAATGGTGATGTCCGGTTCCAATGTTATGTTTTCGTTTAGTATTGAGCAAATTGGTTCTGATTATTCGATTTTCTTACCATCCCAAGTTTGTTCAGATTAAAATCAAGAGAGGTATGAGGAAATTTCGACTAACATCGTAGTTTCATCACTCTGGAACCCAATAAATTTACTAGGTATTAGGGCAT
The DNA here is from genome assembly GCA_025461045.1 of Carex parvula. Taxonomy (NCBI): domain Eukaryota; kingdom Viridiplantae; phylum Streptophyta; class Magnoliopsida; order Poales; family Cyperaceae; genus Carex; species Carex parvula. Next base: position 2,030,814 of record JAJGRW010000920.1, read on the forward strand.
GTAATTATGCCAGTACATGTCACATATGCCAAAATTTGGAAGGCTCCTTTGTAACTATGGGGTTTAATTTAAGGTGGTTTGAATTGTAATAACTAATAACCCAGTTAGTTGCTTCATGTACTGTTAGTCGCGGTGCATGGTATAATACTAGATAAGACTGGTTTAGTGACCTTTTGGTGTTAAAGCTAACTGTTTAGCGTCCTTTACTAGATAAGACTGGTAGTGTTGGCTACCAGTAAAATGAATGGAATCAGGTATTCTTGTTTGGGAAAGCTCCTTCAATAAAAAGTAAAATGAGAATTCTATAATTTTAAAATGAATATTAATAAAAAAAGCAATAAAACAGGTAAATTTGTAAGTTTATGAACTTTAGAGGGGGAAATACGTAATTTCAATGTTTTTGAAGGGGTATACATGAAATTGCCCCTAGTGAAAAGGTGATGTTTTATATGCTTTGTTATGGTAATTAATATGTTAGAAGAATTCATTTCTTGACAAATTCACTCTTTGAAGATAATAATTTCCGTGGTTAAAAGGTTCTTTCAAATATGGATACGATTCTGCTGTTATTTTAATGGAAAAATAGGATCCTGCTTTTCCGATTCCAACTATCAAATTCATTGAGATTCGTGCATGAAAAAAGTTTCTTTATCAAGATACGCGAATAGAAAATTTTGAATGGTTGGGATCGGAAAAGCAGGATTCTGTTTTTCTATTGGAATAACAGCAGAGTTCGTTCCTTCAAATATACCATGAAATTCATTGGAAGAACAGAAGTAGAGGGATATGGAAAGCCGAAAGCCCGTACCTAGCTATCTGTGGTCCTGGTCCCACTGCAGCTCTGCTTTCTCTATGTTATGAATTTGCTTCCTTGTATGGGATGCAGTTCTCTCTTTCTCTCTGCAAATGGTGGGAATGAAGGGAAGGGGTTTGATACAGGTGGTCATCATTTAGTTATATTCATCATTTAGTCAAGAGTCAAAGATTGTGTGCGCTTGGATGCTCTACTAGGATCTAAAAGTCTAAATCCCTGCTAGGCATAAATTTATATTCTTAAAAACCAATGTTCTAAACAGTGCGCTATAGCACCATCTTAAAAAACCAATGTTCTAAATAGTGCACTATAGCGGTGCTATAGCGCCGCTATAGCGTTTTCGGACCAAAAAAGCTATAACGCTATGGCCATACAGTGCTGTTATATGACCATAGCGCCGTTTTTTCAGCCGTTCCGCTATGACACGATAAACGCTATTTAAACCTTTGTTAAAAATCAAATAAAGTAAGGACTTTGCAAGATAATTTGGGATTATCCAGAGAAATAATTATTTTATGAGAAATGGTGGGAAAAAAAAAAAAACACATCAGGCCGCTAGCTTTGACTCTTGACTTGTGAATGCTGATGTGATATTTTTGGAAATAAATCTGCTGCGATTCCAAAAAATTGCAGGAACCTGTTTTAATTTTTCAAATTTAACCGTTAATTTTTTAGAAAGCACGAATCTCAAAAGTAATTGATTTTTATGTACGAATTTCAAAACAGATAAACAGTTGGATTTCGAAAAACAAGCTCCTTGCGATTGTTTTGGGTTACTATGACAAATTGGGGTGTCATTGTCAATGAATCTTGTACGGTATCGAGAGGTATTTTCATACTCATGCTCAAATTAGTTTTATCCCTTAAAATTACAGTTACAAAATAGCTCTTACTCATATCTTTACTTAATAAGTTAACGAAATTTTTTTCTTATCTATACCTATATCCGATAAATTAACGATAAAAAACTCTACCCATACTTGTCTTATCGAATACATTACAGATTGAATTAACAATTAAAAGAGTACCATTGACACCCCTAGCTAAAAAAATATGAGAATTTATATATTTTTAATGTCTTCAACTTATATCTAACAATTTTACTTCCGTAGAACCTAATTGAGAGAAATAGAAATAAATCAGTTGAAATTCTGAGATCGGATACTGTTCACTCTGAAATTCCTGCATTTCGAAATCCAGCCATCGAATTTTTTTTGAGAACGCATCTCGAAACAGCTGGTTTTTCCTTGCACGCATCTCGGAACAATTCGACGGCTGGATTCAGATGCAGGAATTTCAGATGAACAGTACCGACCTCGGATTTCAGCAAATTCGGATCCGAGAGAAATAGGTGTGTCAAACGGCCTCCACAATGAAAAAACATTGTAGCTGGACGTTATGGTCCATAACGTCCAGCTACAGTGCTTTTTTTTTTGCTTGCTTGTTTGCTTCAGTTTGCGATTTTTTGAAAAAAAAAAAATCACTGTAGCTGGACGTTATGGACCATAACGGCCTGATTTTTCTTTTCTTTTTTCAGTGCGTCTCTGGCCATTATGGACCATAACGGCCCGTATTTTTGTTATACTAACGCAGGTAATTATGTGCTAATCTGGCCGTGATGGTCCATAATGTCCCGTGAACGTTATGGACCATAACTTCTTTGTTAGATCTCAAATTTCCGCCAAATCGTTCTTCTATGTCGATATTTATTTATTTTATTTTCTATTAATAAAAATTTCGGAATATAATGTCATTAATTTAAAAAAAACATTTCTAACTCATAATTAAAACATTGATTTTATTCTCGTAGTTCTTTTGAAAAACATCAAACCAAGAAAATATCATTATAGAAAAAAAAAAAAATGCTTCAAAACCTCATCTCCTTTTAAAATTGATAATTTGAATTTATTAAACTGATCAGAAATGAGAACATTAGTAATGTACTTCAAAGTTTATTAAATTTGATGGAAACATATTTAATATGTTTATTATAATTTTGATGATTTATTCATTGTTTCATCCATCAACTTCACTTCTCTTGCTTTTGGTTCCTTGTTAACAAAAAAGAGAAAATTATCTTATATTTTTTTTTTATGGAACTCAGCCTATCACAGTCTAAATATTTAAATATATGATTCTAACACCTCTTCAAATAAAGATGAAATTATTTGTTGCAATTTCTCATCGAATAATTTGTTATAATAGTTTACATACAACTTTAATTTATGCAGAAATTTAAAAATTCTAAGAAACATTATGATTTCTTTATATATAATTAAATATTTTCATTGAAATTTGAACATGTATAAACTTAAATTAAAAGGTCAAAATAAATAAATATATAATTGAAAAATTAATATATCTATATTATGAAATAATAAACTTGAAAGAAAAAAATACAGTCTATAACAACCAATGACAATAAAGCATTGTATTCGATGTTGTTTGCCGACGAAGGGTAACATGACTTCCCACTTAGTATATCTGATTGCCTGATATCAAAATATTATCCTAAAATATGAGCCAATAGATTATGGTCTGGCCCCATTGTCATTACCACTTGAAATTAAAGTTTATACTATAATAGAGTATTTTCATTAATTTTTTCTGATATCTTGTTAAAAATTCATTAAAATGAAATATTATTATGAGATATTTGTTTATTTCTATCATATTTTATATTTAAAAATAAAATATAAGTATTTGCCCATATATTTTCAACTCTTTCCCGTAAATAATTAATTTCATTCACAAAAGTGAAGAGATATTTAAATAAAAATCAAGTAACATTTACATGATATCATACTGAACTTATTTTCTTAATCTCTCTAACTCCACATGCAAATTTTCTTATAATGTTAATTTCAAATAAATACTTGTAAAAATTCTAATTGAATACAAATTTTAACTACGCACATGCTAAATCGCCTCACTATATAACATGAATCAATAACTTGAAATCATTAAAAAAAAAAAACTAAAAATCACTTTAACAATGATCAATTTGTGAAGAACCAAATTAAAAAACATGTAATTATTTTAATCAATTTATCTATTTGAGTTAAGTTAAGAACGTTCTACACCACACAAACAACGTGATCTAAGTTTTTATTTTATTTTTTATTTTGACAATCTTAAGCCGTTGGGATATCAAGGATTTTAAACTTTTCTAAGGAAGAGTATATGTATCAAACAATGTAGCGGATAGAACTAAAATTTGTATTGGTTTTTATGAGCTGCTTCGCGTTCGTAACATTATTGTAGCCGTAGAATAACGATAGAATTGTTTCGCCACGTGTGTATCTGTCAACCTTTTGCCTGGCGTTGTTGTGTGTTCAAGTCTACATTTAGCCTGTTTATAGATCGAAACACCAAAAGTTACACCAAAAGGGATCGGATACGGATCGGACAGTACATGTAAAATCATTTTCGTATTTGTTTTTTTTTTCGATACGGATCAGATATTAAATAGATACATATGGATACGGATTGGAATTCGGATATCTTTAAATATATAAATAATTATTTTCACAATATATATCTACTTCAAATATGAATAATTAAAATTGAAAACTATATCCGTATCACTATCTGTACGGATATTCGGATATCGGATATCTGTATTTAATTTTCGAATATAGATCTGGATTCGGTCGGATAATATCCGATCCGTTTTCAACCCCTATGACATGGAGCAGATTTAAAAATCCATTTTACTTATAGTTAATAACGTCTTGGATTTAATTAAATATGTTAAAAAAATAGATGAATTAGCTAAATGATGATGTGACTTATTTAAATTATGAGAAATATTTTGGAAATTATTTAAATAATGAAAAATATTATGAGAATTATTCAATGAGAAGTAACTAGATTATGAGAAATATCAATGGTTTTATGAAAATATGCTCGCTGATCCTTAGATTTAAGGGGAATTTCATGTATATTCCTCGAAAGTTTCAATATTATATATTGAGTGAGGCTACGGTACTATGCATAGCACGTTTTGGTCCGTGCTACGGCTCAATACTTGAGTTTCAAAATTCTAACGGTCGATCCGAACCGTTCAACATGATTATAAAATGAATATGCACTTGCACACCAAATTTTACATTGTTTCGATTTTTTTTACTATTTTTGTAGATAGGTAGAAAATCACTTGATTTGAAAATTCTGGACCATCCAAAAAACAGTGATTTTCTACCTATCTAAAAAAAAAATCAAAAAAATGTAAAATTTGATTTGCATGTACATATTTATTTTATAATCATGTTGAATGGTTCGGATCGACCGTTAGGATTTTGAAAACTCAAATATTGAGCCGTACGTAGCACGGACCAATCCGTGCTATGCATAGTACCATAGCCTCACTCTTATATATTTATCTCTCCAAAATCAGTAATTACATATTTATTCTTGAAAATTGTACAAACTCATATATTTGTCCAATCTAACTCTAAATATATCGTCTCCAAAAATAATTAAATAATATTTTTTAAAACTTTAAAATTTATTTTACAATATTAATAATATGTTGACCACTCTACTCTTGGTTTCTCTCTCTTTTAGTATGTATGGGTTCTCTTCTCTCTAAGACGCCCAACCTCCCGCTTATCTCTCCAAACCCGTCAAATAACAATTTTTTCTGAATAAGCTCACTGGTACACATGCAGCCGGAAAACGGTCCTCAATCAAAACGGTTATCAATCAAACGGTTATCAATCAAGAATACTTTAGAATGGAGTAATTGCAGGTTTCTCTTTTAATAGAATTGCAATAGGAGTTGGTTTGAGAGCAGGTTGGTAATTTTAATTTCTGTCAGGTTTTTATTTTCTCTGTCAGGTAGGTTTATGTTGATTGTTTTTGTTCCTTTTTGTTTCTCTTAGCAATGTGTAAGACTTTTAATTAGTTATAATATAAGACATGTCTAAGGGCTTTCAATAAAAAAAAAATGATGTGTAACTCTGGAAAAAATTTAAAATGATATACTGGCTTATGGGCTTTTGATTTACAAAAAAAAAAAAAACATGTTTCGAAGGGACAATAGAAGCCACTAAGAAGAAAGAAAAATAGAAATCGGACCAAAACATATTCAGATGTTTTTTAACAAGATATGAACACCTGTCTTAGAAGGGAAAATAGAAAAAGGGTAAAATGAGAATAAATTGAAAGTTAATGTTAAATATGGTGGATTGAAAAAATATGTGAGTTTTTACAATTTTCAAGGATAAATATGTAATTGCTGAATTTGAAGAGAGAAATACGTAATATTGGAACTTTTGAGGGATATCAATGAAATTCCCCCTTGATTGAATTTATTTTGGGCTTTATTTTGGGCCTGACAAAGCTTCTGAGCCTTCTTTGATGTGTGGGCCTTCAACCCTCTGTTTCAATTTTGGTTTTCAGGCCGACAATTGATTTTTGTGCGTGCTTTCATCTGATAACATATTAATTTCACTGAATGAAATCGACTAAAATTGTTTATTGAACAATTGTTCATATATTACATTTTAGTACAACTAGGGTTATATACTACTGTTCATATATTACATTTTTACTTATATTTAACTAATTATTTAGAGGAGGGTTCAAATGCACCATAATTTTTGTGCTCCAATACGCTCCACATTCTTTATCTCTATTTTCAAAGTCCGAACCGTTCAACATTTCTTCATAATATGCTTGGATGCCAAATTTTATATTTTTTAGAATTTTTTTACTATTTTTTTACTATTTTTTTAGATAGGTACAATATCACTTTATCGGATAGTCCAGAATCTCCTTAAAAAAGTGATTTTGTACCTATCTAAAAAAATTTAAAATTTGGTCTCCAAGCATATTTTATTATGAAGATCATGTTGAGCGGTTCAGATCGACTGTTTGGACTTTGAAAATGGAGATAAATAATGTGGAACATATTGGAGCACAAAAATAATTGTGCATTTGAACCATCCTCAATTATTTATATTAAGGGTTGTAATTAATAATACTCTATCAACAAAGATGATTGTTTTCCAGCACCTCTAAAACATGTTGAATTATAAAAGTATTTTCAATAAATTAATAATGAATTATTCTTGAATTTAATTATGTCACTGAAATTAGTTTTGCTTTTTATCAATAAATATATTCACTTAATGATGGAAATCAAGTGAAGAGATTATCATGCAGCATGATTTATTTTAGAGGGATCCACTTAAAACATTTTATAGTTACAACATCTTACAACATGATTTTTTAAAGTCCAAACAGTCGATCCAAACTGTTTAACATGATCTCTATATTAAAATGTGCTTGGATATCAAATTTTACATATATTTTTTTATTTTTTTTTACTATTTATTAATGTCACACTCCGAGACAACCCGCCACATATTATACGTAAGACATGGCTAGTAACACAAGCACTGTCATGCCTGCTTAATGTATCAATTATTAAATCATGGAAACAAAACAAAACAATATGTGGCAATTTATCAATCATAAGCCTTCCCGCTTAGTTTCACTCTTGTCCTTGCTTGATCCTTCCTCTTCGTTACCTGGAATCCACGTAAAAGTGGAACGAGTGAGAGATCAAACCTTCTTTCAGTGCAGAATTTAGTTCCAGCCCAGAGCTTATAAAACCTTTACTTATTCTCACAAATATGAACATATATAATTAAAATGCTTATGCTTCTTCTAATACAATGCATATCCTATCATTACTTACTACTTTCAGTTACTTACAAAATTCCATTAATCCACATCTCTCATCCATTCAAGTGCCACGCTCACATATCATGGTTCACACAGGTTACCGCCTCAGACATCCAACTTCCACATCCTTCAACCTCTTTGTATCTTTTTTTGTGTTATCTTTTGTGTAACGAGTAATTAATTATAGAGTAAGGTTTTGTCTAAAGACACTAGAGCAAATCTAGGGTGTGATATGTTCACTAAGAGGGTTTGGTGAGCACAACTTCAAAAATCTATTTGATCGGCTTCAAACGATAAATTCAAACAGTTGAAATCTATCTACCTCATGAGTGATGTATGTACATGAATTTTTTTTTTTAGTTTTGTTCATTTAGTACAAGATCAAGCGATCAAAAAAATTAATCTTTTATAAGTTATTTTATAATTTGTTTTATGTATTCATTTTTCATTATTTTTTTGACCACTTGACCTTGTACGAAATGAATTCGAAACTTTAAAAAGTTTACATCTATATGCATCACTCATGAAGGAGATGAATTTCAACGGTTTGGATTCATCGTTTGAAGTCAATCCGATAGACTTTCGGAGTTGTGCTCACCAAATTCTCTTAGTGAGCACATCACACCCTAACTTTGCTCAAGACACTAATATCTTGACTGATATACTTTTTTAAATCTGTTGTGATTCCAAAAGAATCGCAAGGAGCCTGCTTTTCCAAATCCAACTTTGAGATTCGTATATAAAAATCAATTACTTTTGAGATTCGTGTTTTCCAAAAAATTAACAGTTCAATTTGAAAAAGCAGGCTCCATGCGATTCTTTGGAATCGCAGCGGGACTGTTCGGCAACAAAGGATTAAGAGCTTAAGGAGCACTAAGGAACCGATGTTCGGTTGTCTTAATCTGTGGATGAAAGCTAAGGATGTTAAATGAAGGGGTAGAGGTGTCTTAAGGTCCGGATAAAAGATTAAGATCCGAGCAAAATGAGGCTAAATGAGATATTCTTAATCCGCGCTAAAGAACCAGCAGAATTAAGCTGCTAAGGAAGCTAAATGAAGCAGATTACCCTTGTTGCCGAACAGCCCAGCAGATTTATTTCCAAAAATATCACATCAGCGTCACAATTCACAAGTCAAGAGTCAAAGCAGGCGGCCTGATGTGTTTTTTTTTTCAACAATTATTATCTGGGAGCGGAATAAATACACAAGATTCAATTATCTTGCAAATTCCTAGCAGGGATTTAGACCTTAGATCCTTATAATTGTAGAGCATCCAAGCGCATACAATCTTTGACTCTTGACTAAATGATGAAGATAACTAAATGATGATCGACCACCCGTATCAAACCCCTTCCCTTCACTCCCACCATTTGCAGAGAGAAAGAGAGAGCTGCATCCCATACAAGGAAGCATTATCTGTATTCATAACATAGAGAAAGCAGAGAAAGCAGAGCTGCAGCGGGACCAGGACCGCAGATAGGTACTAGCTTTCGGCTTTCCCTATCCCTCTACTTTTGTTCTTCCAATGAATTTCATGGTATACTTGAAAGAACCTTTTATCCACGAAAATTGTTATCTTTAAAGAGTGAATTTGTCAAGAAATGAATTCTTCTAACATATGGAAACCACCTTAAATTAAACCCCATAATTACAATACATGAAGCAACTAATTGGGTTATTAGTTATTACAATTCAAACCACCTTAAATTAAACCCCATAATTACAAAGGAGCCTTTCAAATTTTGGCATATGTGACATGTAATGGCATAATTACATGCCCTAATACCTAGTAAATTTATTGGGTTCCAGAGTGATGAAACTACGATGTGAGTCGAAATTTCCTCATACCTCTCTTGATTTTAATCTGAACAAACTTGGGATGGTAAGAAAATCGAGTAATCAGAACCAATTTGCTCAATACTAAACGAAAACATAACATTGGAACCGGACATCACCATTCTTTAATCACATCAATACCAGCCCTGACCAAAACTTCAAATCTAAACCTGACCTAGACTTAAATGAGTTATACCGCAACCTATCCAAGGAAGCTAGAGAAAACCACTAATGTATCAGTTCAGTTTCTTTGTACACTACAACGTATACTGACATGAAAAAGACCAACACAAACATAACTGGTATAAGTCTCAAGGAAATTTTATCGACCTGAAATTAATGTAATCCTGATCCATTATTTATTGGAGGCTGCGATGCCAGTTTGCAATTCAAAATCATATAGATAATGTTAAATGTAAATGACTGCACAATTCAACATTTCCTTTTCCCTCAAAACTACTTGTCAAGCAGCTTAGGGTTAGGGTAAAGAAGTAAGTTTCTTAGAGACGTTATTCTCGTCCTATTTTTGTTACAAGTAAAAGAGAAAAACTAAGTAATTTGCAACTTCTTTTTATAGAAAATTCATTCAGCTCATATTTTGGCCATAAAACTTTGGGTATATATCCTTTTTCATTCTACTATTGCCTTTGCAAGTAACTGTCTTTTTTGCAAAAGAAATTAAGCAGTCAATTTGGTGTAAAAATTGCAGTTAGTTGGCAGTTTGCAACTTGGAAAACACAAATTCTACTATCATAGCTTCATATGGCTGCAAAAGGGCTTTGGCATGCAAATTTCCCAGAAGAAGGGGATAATGTCCTCGATACACTGAGTGCACCACAAGCCATTTTTGAATGTTACCAGACAATACCACCAACTTTTTCGAGTGACAACCTAAACCAGAATGCCACACCTAATCATTTGGCAAGCAATGGTACAGATAGCCAAGACGTTTGTGATCTCACGTCCAATGCAGTAATCAACTACATAGGCCAAATTTTGTTAGAAGAAGATATAGATGACACAAGCATTTGTCATGAAGAGGAAGCTATTAGAGAAACAGAGAAATCCTTCTATGATACCCTTGGAAAAGAGTACCCTCTTGCACCTACCTTGGTCCAATTCCATCCACCTCAAAATGGTAATGCTACAAATAGTGGTTCAAGTAATGCTATAAGAAATGTTTCAGAGAATGAGTTGCTACCATACAGTAACTTGGAACCCGTCTTAATCAATGCTGACAATATATCTACTTTAGTTATGGAGAACCTTTCGGTCACACCAGCTCAAAAGGGTGCTGAAGAAACAATGAAGTGTCTTCCATCCATTGAAAAGTTGTTTGTTGGTTTAGAGCCAAATAGAACTGAGTTTCCTGAGAAACCCAAGAAAAATGATATCAGTGAGAACATAGCAATATGTTACGAGACCTGTACTAAAAAGTGTGCAAGTAATGATAGAGAACCAGATCTATCAGAGGGGCAAGCTCGCAAGCAACGAGCAATTTCCTCAGATGATCCGGTAAGAAATGAGAACTTGGATCAATTTCTCCTTTACCGTGGTAGCGAGTATGTGAAAGAGGTTATCTCAGTACGTGAAAGTATGAAACAAGGTATGAAAAATGAGTCACCGGAGCATCAAGTGGACGCAAGGAGTAAGAAGGCATTAGAAAAGAAGGAAACTGGAGATGACATAACGAATCTTCGTTCTTTCCTAATTAGTTGTTCTGAAGCAGTTTCTGCTAGCAACTACCACAGGGCCTATGAACTAATCAAGCAAATAAGGAAACACTCATCCCCTATGGGACATGGCTACCAACGTTTGGCATATTATTTGGTGGATGCACTCGAGGCACGCTTGGTTGGTACGGGAAGTGACATCTACCATAAACTATTGTCGAGGCAAGGAATTGTGACTGACTTTTTGAAAGCTTTTCGTGTTTATCATGCAATTTGCCCGTTTATGAAGGTACGATATTACTTCTCTGTCCAAACAATCCTAAACATCGCAAAAAATGCCACAAAGGTTCATATAATTGACTTTGGAATCCACATGGGATTCTTGTGGCCATCTTTCTTTGAACGTCTCACAAGCTTAGGAAGTACACCGCCTAAAATCCGTATAACTGGCATAGAATTTCCACAAAAGGGTTTCCGTCCAGACAGACTAGTTGAAGAGACAGGAAGGCGGTTGTCAGAATATGCTCAGAGATATAATATCCCTCTCAAGTATCAAGGTATAGCATCCAAATGGGAAAACATTACAATAGAAGATCTTAAGATTGAAGAAAATGAGATTTTAGTAGTAAATTGTATGACTCGAATTGAAAAACTTGCCGATGAGACAATTGCCATGAGTTGCCCTCGTGATAAAGTTCTAAGCATAATAAGGGAGATCAAACCACGTGTCTTTATTCATGGAATTCTGAATGGCTCATATAGTACGCCGTTCTATACAATTCGATTTAAGGAAGTTTTATCCAAGTTCTCTTCTATTTTTGATATTTTGGAGTCAAATATGCCTCGAGAGAGTGAGGCGAGGCTCCCTATAGAAAGGACCATTCTAAGTCCAATAGCAATTAATGCAATAGCTTGTGAGGGTTCAGAGAGAGTGGAAAGACCTGAGACGTATAGGCAGTGGCAGGCCAGGAATCTTCGAGCCGGTTTTGTGCAATTACCTGTGGATTCACTGATCAAGAAAAAGATAATGAGAACAATGAGAGGACTTTACCACAAGGAGTTTCTTGTTGAGGAAGATAACAAATGGCTTCTTTTGGAATGGAAAGGAACAATCTTATTTGGGTTGTCCACATGGAAACCGAATGAGAATTATGAGACTTAATAGTAAGAACAAGCATGATAAACCTAGCTATATTTTGTTAATGTTTTCTATGTACCATTTTAGCCATTTTTCTTTCTTTTTCATTAACAACTTTGAGAATGGAACTTGTATAAGTCTACATGAATTTTTACAAAGTTTTTGTGTTGGTTTACTTCTAATTGATTTTTTTTATTTTATTTAGTATTTTTTATATGGTCGCATGGGCATTATATCAAACAGCTTATATATATAAACGAATTTTTAGATTAAAAGAAATGCAACGCAAAATTTTTGTTTACCTAACTGAGGTTTCACTGTGCCTCTTGCCATCATTACTCAAGAAAAATTTGGATGCGACCGTTGCTGCGATTGATTTTGACTTGGTCAGAATCGAAGAGGGTACAAAGGAATTTGTTTACTTACCAACATCAAATTTCAGAATTTTGATCGTACCATCAATTTCTGAAAAAAAACCTAAACTTACTATTCACACACTCTAAAGTTGCACAGAGATAAGGAGCTCCACGCAACCTTAATGTATAGAGCCAAGGAGCTCCACGCATCATTCCTTACTGCGCAGAGGGATTGCGCAGCTGTAAGGTGCGTAGACTTTTTTTTTTTTTTAAATGATTCATTTTAGGACAGAGTTGGTACGCGGTATAAAATATTATGGTCACATTCTGAAGCAGATTCAAGTTAATTGAATGAGGTAAATTGATTCTCATTTATTTTTATTTTTTTAATTATACTTGATTGTCTTTATAATTTAGAATAAAATTTTACGAGCCCCGTAAAATTTAACTCTCATATGTCATATACAAGTTTGATATAATTGACTCCCATTCACCTAAAATTGACATATTAATTTTTGTATTGCAATACGGTAATTAAAGTCTGGCTTCGCCCCTGATTACATTTATATTTACAATGAAATATTGATACATCACTGCCGGGATTAATCAGTGTATAAATACATTATTAATGTTTTTGCAATAAACATCGATATATTGTTTCTAACCTTTAAACGGTCATAACTATTGGTAGGAAATTCCGATTTGAGCGTATGACTTCAATTATATGGCATAGCCCGCAAAAGCCGACATAATCAAAATTGCAAAAAAAAAAAAAAAAAAAAACGTCGTTTAGTGCCTGAAACTTCTGTTGAAGTTTCTGATTCTCAGCAGTTATGTATTTTTTTATTTCAAATCAGTAACGGTCCGTTAATTATTCATCAGCAAATTAAATTTGACAATAACTAACATTTTAAAATTAAGTACTAATATTTAAAGTTTTTTTTCTAATTTATTTTTGTTATTCTATATCATGCCTTGGAATTAACCATATTCCCCAAAAAAAAAAAAGGCCTCCCATTTTCCACAAAAAAAAAAAAAATCCACGCCGCCTAGGCTACGTGTATGGCAAGATTGAAGTTTTTCATAAATAAATAGGAAGGTTAAAATTCAATGTTCTAAATAGCGCGCTATAGTGCCGCTATAGCGTTTTCGGACCAAAAAAGTTATGACGCTATGGCCATATAGCGCACTATTTCGCGCTATATGGCCATAACGTCTTTTTTTCAGCCGTTCCGCTATAATGCGATAAACGCTATTTAAAACAAAAGTGATAGATACAAAAATTTCGGCTTTCTTAATTCATATCGTATTCAATAAAAATCTGAATAAAATTAAAAGTGTACGGATAATCGGATATAAATTATTCCTTATAGATAACTAAGGTAATTAAATATAAAAATATATAGAATAATTTTTTATTCATACATACAATGTGACAAGCTAGCCAGCACTTAGCATTCAATGTTTTTAGGTGACAATATATTCACCAATGATCTATTGTGATTTTTTACGGTCATTAATGTTTATTATATGGCAACTTGCAGATTATAAAGTGTTTATTTACAATCTTTTTATTGGGTTTAGGAATTAGAAACATAGTCAGGATATTTATTAGAAGTAAACAAATTTATTTATACGACTAGTGAGTTACAGACTGTCATGAATTAACTAATTCAGTTGTAGTTAATTTATTCACGGATATACAATTTTTTTTCAGAAGTAGGCAACAGCCCGATTAAATTTTTTTTTCTAAATTTCAAACATGCGACCTTCCATACAGGGAGCATTGTGTTTGTTACTAGACCAAAGACTCGTTCTAAGCTCAGCTCATTTCTTTATTTGTTACAAGAAAAAAGATAGAAATTTTCTTTTTGACTGCTTTAATTACTACCCTCTTTGTGTTTACATGACAGTATCGGATCCGATTCAAACCTTCAACAAACCCTATTCTGTTTTCAAGTTGCGTTTGATTACACGCTAGTTAATAATTCAGCAATTCCTATAATTAGTGCTAATTACAGCCTCCACATCTCTCATCCATTCAAGTGCCACGCTCACATACCATGGTTCACACAGGTTACCGCCTCAAACATCCAACTTCCACATCCTTCAACCTCTTTGTATCATTTTTTGTGTTATCTTTTGTGTAGCGAGTAATTAATTTTAGAGTAAGGTTTTGCTATCATAGTGACAAATCAAAAGTCCGGGTTCGGTTCGGCGAGGTCAAAAGTTTGTGATTCAGGTATAATTCAGAAATGATTCGGTACCACAACGAAGTAAAAAAAAACCCAAAAAAAAAAATATATGTACTTATTTTAATTTTTTTAATTTTTCAACTTTTAATAAAATTTTGAGGAAAAAAAATATTTGAGAAGTGCTAAGAATTTGGTACATATAATATTTAGAATTCGAAAGTCTTATATAAAAAAATGTCAATTATATAGGTCACTGTGGTACCCACGTATTCATATTTGAGTTGTGTGTTCATATTTGAGAGTTGATACTCACGTGGTGGGGTCCACTTATACATTTCAAAATTCAAAACTGTGCTCAAGTCTCACCCACGTGGTGGGATCCTCAAGAATTTCACTCATGCACAAAGTCATGGAGGCACTGGACTACAGAGCAACGAGCGACGAATTTTCGAATAAAACGCGAATAATTCGTAAAAAAAACGTTTTATTTGCGAATAAATCTGTAAAAGTTCGGTCAACCATTTTATTCGCTGTTCGGTTCGGAAACCTCCAAAAAACGTTTTATTCACGAATAAAATGTGAATCATGTTCCTATGTTTGCTATCTGAAACTTAAGATCATTACACGATTAGAACAGAATGAGTTGACTCAGAAAATCAGAACCTTAGCAGGCTATTACTTCGTGGGGAATATACTAAACCGACGTATCCTCTGGAATCATATTTTGTAGAATTTTTATATTAAACCGACGTATTCTAAATTAATTCTTTTGCGATATGCATTTTTCAAAATAAAGATGGCTTTACAGTCACATTATCAAAACTAAAAACAAATTCTGAATATTACGAATTTATATTTCATATAATTCTTTTGCTTTACACTTTCTTTTCATTGTTTTGCTCCATCTTTTATATATTTCATTTTTTTTCTGTAACAAATATCACAAAAATAGTGAGCATCAAATAATAATTAAAGACACTAATATCTTGACTGATATAATTTTTTTCATGACAGTATAAATATGCCTTCTGATAATCCACACAAGTTTATTTAATGGAGTAATATTACACTAAAAAAAATACAACTACATAATGGCAATCAAATATTATTTTTTTATTGAACTTTCTCAAAATAATGGTTGAGAAAGAACAAAATAATTTACCAATTTGTCAAACTAAAAATCACTATTTCAGTTAATTGTTGTATAGTTGAAATATTTTTTAGAAGAATATCATAAAACTTGCTTTTACAAATAGAACAAGCGGAAAATAATAATAAATTTTAATTATTTTCAGTAAAATACTTGTGAAATCATTGATATCACAAGCCTTGTGATTTCTGAGAAAATCAACACAAGTGTACAGAATTGTAGAAAACAATTATTCTAGAGGAGCCAGACCTGACCCGTGGAAGTCGGTCACATCTAATGGGACATCATCACCCAATAAACACACGCTTTATTAGGAGCCCAGTTCCCCTAAAGTAACTCAAATGTTGTATTTAGATATAAACCGTCCGATTAGAATCCATTCCTCTTTAATATTCGTGCCAGAGCAGATCGGACGGTGTTGTCAAATCTCAAAATTTGAGTTACTTTAGGGATCCGAATTCCTTCATTAGTACATATAGCTAATGATCTTTGTTTCTACCTTTTCTTTCGCTTCTCTCTCTTTTGTTTCATTAACCCATCTCTATCTGTTTTAACAAAAGCATCAAACTTCCCATATTGCCCTTACGAAATGGCAACAGCGAGAGCTCTACTTCGACGGAGCTCTGCCGCCAGCGCCGCCGCGCGGAGCATCATGTCTCCGGCGCCCGCCGCAAGGCTGGTCCAGACTCAGACGCACTCCTCTCAGGCTGACGCGAAACCCAAGCCGATCAAGACCTTCTCGATCTATAGGTGGAATCCCGATTCCCCGACCAAACCCGAGCTCAAGAACTACGAGGTATGGTTTCTCTCTCATTTTCGCTCCTTCGATCGAAGAGAGAGGAAATGATTTATATTTCTAAAGCTGTTTTTGCTGATTTAGATGGCATAGACTTGATTCGAGAAGAGAATAATTTCTAGCTTGTTTGTTAGAAACCACGATCCAGTTGTGATGTGTTGTCAATCTACCTTTTAGAACTCCAATTTCGCATCAGTGTCGTTTAGGTCTTCTCAAGACATTGAAATCCTCCTTGATAAATGGAGGTTCTTCATATAAATCCAGACATCAATATATGAAAATAAGTTTTTAAGCTGCTTAAGACATTTTATAATCCGTCAAAAGTGTCAAATACTTACTGTTGAGAACATCAATGATTAATTATTTTCTAAGGAAAGCAAAAATAATGACAAATTAAATGCTATATCTATGGTAGATTGACCTCGCAGAATGCGGACCTATGGTGTTGGATGCACTAATCAAGATAAAGAACGAGAAGGATCCATCACTGACCTTTCGCCGATCGTGTCGCGAGGGGATCTGCGGTTCATGTGCCATGAACATCGATGGTGATAACGGCCTCGCATGCCTCACCAAAATCCAGGTACTTTACAATTATACCCTGTTTCAGCTGATAATCACTTGTGCTCTCTTTTTTCCATTTGAAATCAATCCAATGACAACCATAAAGTTTGAATCAAATACAAATAAATACAACTCAATCCAAGGAATTTAGAACCACTAAATAAATCTCAATCACCAAATGGCCAATCGTACCAGTAGCACATTTTTTTTCTGAAATGAAAAAACAAGGAATTCGAATTAGTTAGGGTTAAATAAAAATTTGATTGGCCCTTTTAGTATAATTGCTGTTCTTAGTGTCTGATTTGATTTTTCTTTAAAATTTAAAAATAATAATGAAAAAATCAACTAATCCTTAATAAAAACTTCAAAAACTTATTTTATAAAAAATAAAAAATAAAACGAAGAACCAACCTATTGCTTCGTATCATCAAGATCCCAAGAAAAAGTCACAATATGATTTAAATATGAGTAAAAATTTATGATACCTGTATAGGATATGCTCAATGTGTGCGAATATAACTGGTTCATGCCAAGGATTAAATACTACCAGCCTGGTTGGCAATAATAGCATGAAATTTTCGCACTAATATGTTTGATATCTCTTGAAATGCAGGATGCGGGGTCCGCATCCACGATAACCCCGCTACCTCACATGTTTGTGGTAAAAGATCTGGTTGTGGACATGACGAACTTCTACAACCAGTACAAGAGCGTGGAACCGTGGTTGAAGCGCAAGGACCCACCTGCCGAAGCTGGGAAGGAGAATTTGCAGAGCAAGGAAGACCGTGCAAAACTGGACGGCATGTATGAGTGCATCCTCTGTGCTTGCTGTAGCACCTCCTGCCCCAGCTACTGGTGGAACCCCGAATCGTATCTTGGCCCCGCTGCGCTCCTCCATGCTAATAGGTTTACTGACCTTCCTCTATATTTTCATCTATTTTTTTTGCTTTTTTCTTGAGTTGGATTTCGGGTCTGTTTCCTGTCTGGAGTTTGCTGTTTAGGCCCTTTAAGGGTAGGGGTGTCAACGGGTACAATACTGGTCGAGTGGAAGTGGAAGCATTTTCATACCCATACCTGTTAAGTAAATGAAAATAAACTTTACCCTTATCCGTATCCGATAAGCTAACGCAAAAAGAAAATCTTACCCATACCCGTCATATCAAATACAGTATGGGTTGGGTAAAGGATAAGTGGGTGCCATTGAATAGATATAAATGGACCATGAATAAAATTATATCATATCATGCATCATCCCCATATAAATATATATCTATATATGTATATAATTTTATTTTTAATAATTACCCTATAGGGTAACAAGTACAAAATGTACCCTTGCCCGTACCCAATAAGCTAAGAAATAAAAAACCTTATCCATACCCATCTTATCGAATACAGTACGGGTCGGGTAAATGGATAAAAGGGTGCCATTGACACCCCTATTCATGGGTTTGTTCAGTTTGGAGTAGGCAGTTGGGTTATATTATGGTTCGGTTGTGTCATTTCAGATTGTTTGTTTTCCAGGCAATTATTTTGAGTGTTTTACTGGGTGCACTTGGCTATCAGGTTGTTTTTAGATTTGGTCTTCTGAAATTATGGTCGCTTTTGGATTTGTATTGGGTTTTGTTCATTTGGTTTCAGTTTAGGTTTTGGTGGAGTCGGAAGCCTTCATTGCTAGTATATCTAGTGTTTGGTGATATTGAGGATTGTAAGTATTCTAAGCTAAATTGAAAAGGGGAAATTGAGAGGAAGTGCAAATCACAACCGCCAAATAACTGTTTTAGGTCAGGTTAGGGTTAGCCTGTTGCAATCTAATATGAACAGGTTTTGGAAGTTATATTAAAATGGAAACCACAGGTCTAGTAAAGTACTAAAAACAATAATAAAAAAGAAAAAAGAAAACCTAAAATGTTTAATAAATTGACCATTTAGTTGTCACTACTTGTAAATATTTGACATGACCTGTGACCTGACCAAGTTTAATGGATCTGCGGGTCTAAGGCGTCGTTGCTTCAATTTACCTAGTGTACCCTGACCTGACTAACTAAGAATGTGGCGAGCTGATTTATTTATTTATTTGAAAAAGGATTTTCAGGATAGGTAGCTTCCTTTTACATTTTCAGTCAACTTTTAATGAACAATGGACTCCTATTCTTATTTAGGGTTCCTCTTCCTAAACAGTAGTGACAATGTCAGTTTTACAGTGACACCCCTCCAATTATTTCATATCACCAACAATTAAGAATCAGAAGTTATGCATGGGATTGATCTTTGCTCTTGTTTTCTTCTTAGTTTTGCTCTGACTGTCCTGTTACCAGTATAGGTCCATACTATCAGTGGTAGTCTCGCTATATAGTCTATATCAGGTCATTAGTGCATAAATAAAATTTTGGGTGTTCATTTTTTGTGCTCTTGTGGCAGGAGCGACATATTACTTGTGTTGGATTTCTTTGTGTTTGTTTGTTTTGGAAATATCAAATTTATTATGTAGTAATTTGAAAAACTTTTAACGCTCTCACTAATATTTCTTGTTTAGTATTCTCAAATAATTTATGTAACTCTTTTCACCTTTGTTCCACAGGTGGATTCAAGATAGCCGTGATCAGTACACAAAGGAGCGACTGGAGTCGATAAATGACGAGTACAAGTTGTATCGGTGCCACACCATAAAGAACTGTGTGCATGCGTGCCCCAAGGGACTCAACCCGGCGAAACAGATCGACACGATCAAGAAGCTTCAGATTTCAGCTAATTAAGCACCCTTTGCTTTCTTTTATGAGGCGTCAAATTTGGGATTTATTTTTATTTTTATGGGAGGTGTATTTGGACTATTGTATGTCATCTACTCATGATCTCTCTTCATTTTGTCTCTGCTGAGATAATTGATAAATAAAATGACAAAAACTTTTTGCTTCTGTGAAGAAATTAAATGCAGTTGATATTTATTCCTAAATAGATATGATTCATTTAGCAAGCGAGTTATGAGCGAGTTACGAGTTATGAACAATTTAATCATCTCTACTGTTAAGTATAGCATGTCTAGGCACAATACAACACAAGTACAACACGGCTAATTTTTTTTATTTATTAGATAACTTTCAATTTTGTTTCAAAACACAAAAATGCTATTAAATATTAAAAAAAGAATTTCCAATTTTTTAAATATTTTTCCATATGGACTTAAAAATTAATAAATTATCAAAATCTAGAAAAAATAATAATTAGCACGACACGTCGAAACATATCATACCAAATCATCGTATTGTATTGTAAACGTGTTGTGTTCATCTCTTATACTATACGATACGAACATAGCACGATATGGTCTTAAAAATTTTAATATGTTAAAATAATACGATCTTAATTCGAACACATCTAAACACGATACGCTGAAACAAAGACAACATACAGCCGCAGTACACTCCTTGATTTTTATTAATACCCTCCCAAAAATAAAAAATATCAAATATGCCCTCGATATATTTTTTTTCAAAACGCCCTGACCGCCCTTCATGGGCAGTCCACTGTTCATACCAAACTACCCCACATTTGAGCGGTCACCTATGCATACCAGACCATCCCACTGTGGGGTGGTTTTTTTTTTTTTTTTTTAGAGAGACAATATGAATAGTAAGATGTTGAATTCTAATGCTAAAAGTTCGAATTTTTTTTTAAATATTTGTTAGATTACTTCTTTTGATATATAATTAGTATATTTATACTAAAATACGTTAAATTACTTAAAATTATGTTAAATTACGTTTAATTAACTATATTACGTTAAATTACACTAAAATAATTTAAAATTTCATAAAAACTATTCCAAGGAAAAAGGTTGACCTATATGAATTCTGTTGCTGCCACGTGGACAAAGAGGAGAAAATTCAGAGAAGTAAATGATACTTAAAATCGAACGGTTAAGATTTAAAATGGACAATCAAGAGGTGTACACACCATCTGCTCAGCAGCTATTTCATCAGAACTCCCTGAGTCTCCCAAACATGGCAGAGCTCCTCCACTTAAGGCGGCGCATGCTTTCTTTCTCTTACCATCACGCGATCACCACCATTCCATACCTCCAGTCAACACTAAACACACACTGCTTCTCTACTTCTTCTTCTTCTCCCCAGGAAGAGAATCCATGCGCCAACGAACGGTCTAGATGGCTCCAGTTGCCTCCCTTTGCACCTCAAGTCGACACGGCAGCACTTGCGAGGAAGATTTCAGGTGAACGCATTGTTTCAGGGAAGAGTGACGAGGCGGCGACTACGACAACTGCTATCAAGTGGATTCGGCGATGCTGTCCCGACTTGCCTTTATCCCTGGTTCAGAAACTATTCCGATTGAGACAGGTATGGCTCCGTAGAAATCTGAGAATGATAGATTCTTTTGCAATTACTGTAAGTCTGTAACAGTATATTGTTGTCTGATCAAATCAGTATTGTTTTGATGCATGAACAATAAGAACTAAGAAGGCATTTTATTATGAGTGAGGCTACAGTACTATGCATAGTGCATATTGGTCTGTGGTATGAATCAATATCTTAATTTAAAGTCCGAATAATAGATCTTAAGTTCTGAACAGTTCAATATGATCTAAAATATACTTGTAGATTAAATTTTACATTTTTAAGAATTATTTTCTGTTTTTTAAGAGAGGTAGAAAAGAGTTCGGCTAGTATGACATCGGTGTCATATGATATCAACTCCAAAACTTATTGGATAGACTTCAAACGACTAATCCGAACCGTTCAAACCGATTTACTTTATGAGTGATGCGTTTACATGCAATCTTTTTATTTTTTCGAGTTATTTTAGTATCAAGTCAAGTGGTAAAAAATGTTGAAAAATGAATGCATTAAAATTAACTTAAAAACATTCACATTTGACCACTTGATTTGATACTAAATAAATTCGAAAAATTATAAATTTTGCATGTAAACACACAACTAATGAAGTAGATCGGTTTGAGTGGTTTGGATTCACCGTTTGAAGTCGATTCAATAGGTTTTGAAGTTGGTGTTTATAGCTGAAATGACACTGATGTCATACTAGCCAGATTCGGTAGAAAATCACTTGATATAAAGAAT
>JAJGRW010000921.1:0-19244 GCA_025461045.1 Carex parvula
TTGAGTGCATGATTCGAATCTAACGGTTGAGATCGGTATATTACAGTACTGCATGATGAAACTATCTTCTTTGTGTGTCATGCTTAATATGCTAGTGTTGTAGGAACATTTGGGACAATTTAAAAGCCAGGAGATTATGTTTGAAGTTTTCTATTGATTTGTTTTATTATATTTTGTTTTCATGTAATTCATAGATGAATTTTGCTTTTTAGTTAACTATAGGTAATCACTTACTGACCTCTAGAGGAAAAGGAAACAAAAATGAAAATGAAATCAGGGTATGACCAACATCGTCCTCAACAAAAATTCTAGAGGAAATAAAATACATTTGGAATCTAAAAGAATTCATGAATGTTGAACCATTTCAACGAACAAAAGAAGGGGGACTTCTAGAGGCATTTATATGACAATATAGTTTGCAGCAGTGACATTGGTCACTTGTCCTTGTTCGTTTTTTCATTCTTTTTCTCGTTTAAACACAGTCGGCTTTTACAACCTTTGCTACAGCCGAATTTTAGTAATGAAAGATAGTACAAACTTCTAAACAAGACAGTACCAATGACTGGTAAACACCCAAAGAAACAACAGGGAAAAGAGGGAAGCACCCTAGCCATTACAGATAGCTCGAATTCCAAGTCACAGGGCCAGACACAATGGGTATGGTAGAGAAACCAGCTACCCACTAGACTTGTACTAGTTCTGTGCCAGTAATATTGTATCAGAGGTCCAAACTGGTACCCTACCAGATTAACAGCACCATAACTATTTTGTGTACTCTTCAAAAACACATGTACCAACAATTATGATCAGCTATGGGGCCATGTCTGCACCCATCCACAACCCATGCTGCAGCATACCAGCCCTTGCACAGCACTGTGTGCTGCGCCCCAATGGATAAGTTCGATATTGTCAGGAAAAAAAACTATTTCCACACGAAAGTATACCAATAGGTCTTTTAAAATAAACCTCACTCAAGAGAATTCATCCATTTTGGAAAAAAAAATAATAATAATTGTACAAGGAAATATCAACAAGAAAGAGTGTAATCAGATAACCTCTACTGAGTTGCTTACACCTCAGCTCATTGATCAAAATCTGGTCAAAGACATCATATATAATATCAACTTTAAGATGAAAAATTATCAGAGCTACATCTTATTCAATTGATCAAGCATACAAAATCTTCAAACCACCAGTTAGAGGCATCCACCCAACTGCCAAGAGAAAAAGCATATATTATGTCTTTGTTAGCTAACAGAAAAGATTTCCACACTGGTTTTCAGTATGACGTTGGTATATCAGCACAAATATTCAACCTAGATGCAGCAATATCATCAGGATTTCAGTCAAGTAGTTTTATTTTTGTCAATCTTTTGCTTTTCTCGAAGTAAGTTTTCTCTAGCTGTAACTTGAAACCCAAAACCCTCCTTCTGGGCCATAATTGATGGTCTATTACTTATAGTTTGCATTCTTGAGCCAAAGTAACTGTATAAACTGAACATATGCAAAGAGTTCAATTGTTTGAATTTTCAACTCAACCACTTCTAATGAGAAATTACAAGATTGCACATCTGATAATTTGTAGGAGTTAGAGAGGATGGAGTACAATAGGCAATAGTATAGCTCTTGGCGTTGCATGTACATAATAACTTCAAAAAAGAGGAAGTACCAATTTCAGTTATCCCAGCAAACCAAGAAAAAGATCATGCACTCCCCCACAAAAACGATAGAAAAAAAAAAGTACCACAAATATGTCTTCTCTGTTTACACACTAAATATGCCCAAAGTAACACTTCTTTCTAATTTGTCGTTTCCAAATAGATATGGCACAAATCAATGTTTTAAAATGCGGTTTTGTTCATGCATGCAGAAGGCCACTGCATATAGCATATGCGGATTTTAAAATGAACTGTTGTTGGACCCTAAATAGTTTGAGAATATGTCTAAGGAATTTATCATATTAATTCCTTGGAAATTGGGTGAGAAAAATACCCTAGAATCCCAATTTCTTGAAAGTCACTAATAATGGAAAGTGATTTTCATGAAATAAAATTCATGATAAAATTCTAGATAAAAAAATCATGAATTTTGATATAAACAAACCCTAAAAACTTAAAAGGGGGATATTTATAAAAAGATTGGGACAAATTGAGAAATTGGCATGGTGGGTGTTTTCTTGAAGAAGCTAGGAGTACATTTCTCGTATATTTTTCCTGTATCATGATACATGTGAAATTTAAGGTTTCTTATCTTACATTGGTAGGCATTATTTATTTGTTTTTTCATTTAATACCAATACCTTCGTCCACAACACATACTTATACAAACTATATTAAACTCAACACCAGGAACCAACCAATTTTGCACAAGTTGGTTTGATATCCATAGATTTGCCAGCATATGACCGCACATATTTGATACCAAATCTAAAATAAACAACCTTTGCACTACATTATGCCATTGCAGGTCCAGAATAAGATATAAATTTTTAATAAAACTGAAAGAGTTACCATTATAGCTTCGATCTCTTCTTCAGAAACAGGGGTACGCTTTGGTAGAAGCGAAGCCTTTCCACCTAGAGCAGTATTAGATGGAGGGGCCGGTACGTCAGACCTAAACCGGTAACTCGGTCCCTCTCCAGTTTTAGTTGCTGGTTCCTTTGGCTGTGACTTAGCTACAAATAAATATTAAGAGTTAAAAATAAAAATAAAAATGAGAAAACAAAACACTGATCTTACAAGGAAATCCTTAAGTAATCAAAATAGAAAAATGGTCCGAGATTCAATTATGTACAAAAACCCAATATAAGATGTAGAACTTAAAAAAGCCCCTATTCACAAATTCAGTAGTATAGTGTTGGTGTAATTAAGGGATCTAGAAGAATAGAAAACAAGCCCGCTATAGCCCTATAACATAATTTCAAATATAACTCTAAAAATATGCACATTTTGCAACCAAAATTATTACTTTGGAGAAATGAATCAAACTGTCAACAACTTACCCAAACAATGCAGGGATTTTAAAATTATTTTTTTGTTCCTTTTTGCAAATATGAAAAAACATAGTTTTCTGTTTTAATTTTTTTCATGTTGTAAGTTTGTTTTTTATGTTTTTAGTACAAAGCTAAGCCCAACATTGAAATCCAATTACTGCTCGGTGAAAACAAAAAAAGTATACCCGCATAGAGAGTAAAATTTGAGACTGGTTCACAATAAAAGAATTCAATCTGTCACTGTTTTCTTATGTTCTTCTCTCCTATCTTTCTTTCGGAGGTTTAATCACTATTTTAAGCAAATAAAACATAAATTTTAGAACTAACTTAAAAGAAAAAACAACATAAATGTCAGAAATGCACTAACCTGGCTGTGGGACGAACAAGTGCTGATCAGATGTCGGAGGAGTCGCTGAAAAAAAGTAACCAACAACAAAATTTCAGAAAAAAACCCCAAATTGATCTACTTTAACCAAAAGTAAAAATAAAAAGAAAAGAAAAAGGATCGCGAGATTGTTCAAGACCTGAGGATTTAGGCGGATGCCTCTGAGGGAACTTGATTCGTGGAATTCTCGGCATCTCAGAGCCTCAGCACAAAACTTTTTCTCTGATTATTTCTGAATTCTTCTTCCCAATTCCAAATTGAAATGCGTGCTGGGCGAAGTTTCCAAGTGGAGAGGTATTTCCAATGACAGCAATTTGGGCCCGGATAGAACATTATTTGGGCTTAAACCCATGACCATAATGGGCTACTACTTAGTTTTGCAACAATATAATTGTTTTGTTATAATTTAGGCCTTCAATTTTGGTATAGTGCTGAGTTATAGAAGCATAGAAACTGAGAGAGTACAATTCTTTGAGTTGAACAAAGCATTGAAATATTGAAATGTGCAGCAAATGGAACAAAGATTAAAGTGCATTAAATGTATTACAGCACAATGTTAACGAGTCCATATCCTCGACGGTACCCTAAAAGATTCCCTTTTACAATTAGCTATTTACAGTTTGAGATTAACTCTCAGCCGGTTTGGGATTCGGGCTGACTGACGAGGCAATATTATTAGGCTTTGAGATTCGTGCCAAGTTAAAAAGAACTGTCCAGATCAAGTAATTGTAAAAGATTCCCTATTACGGTACCGTCGGTGATATAAATTCCAATGTTAACATCATATTTTATAGATGAACTACTACCAAAATTGCAAAAATTTGGTGCAAATATAAATTTAAGTAATTCATTTGAAGAAAGTGATTTAGTTGATCGATTCTTTAACACAAATTGAGCATAAATTATTTAAATTGTATCACATACAATATAACATACATTAAAATTCTTTCTAACACCTTATGTGTAAATTGCCGAAATTTTTTAGTTAATACAGGATAAAATAGAAATTAAATGATTACCACCCGGCTCAAGTTATTTTCAATTCTACCACCCACGCGAATCCAGTTCGTGCACCAAATTGGGTTGGTGCGCGGACTGGGTTGGTGCACCAATTAGTGCTCTAACTGGATTAGCGCATCAAAATTGGTGCAAAATTAGTGCTCAAACGGGGTGAAACGCACCGAAGAGCAGTAAAAATTTCGGAACAGTTGGTGCTCTAACCCAGTTAGAGCACCAGTTGGTGCGCCAACTCAGTCCGCGCACCAACCCATTTTGGTACGCGAACTGAGTCTGCGTGGGTGGTAGAATTGGAAAAATCTCAACAAAGATGGTATTTATTTAATTTTGATTTTATGTTGTGGAACTAAAAAAATTTCGGTGTAAATTCTGATGCAAGTTGCTATAGAAAGTCTAAATTTGATATAAATTGCTACAAACAGAGTAAGAATCTGATGGAAGATATGCATTAAAAGAAGCAGTTTGATGCTACAATTGTTTGGCCCGAACTTAAGTTGACATTGTATAACAACGGAGCTCTTATATAATAAATGATCTACTTTGCATCAAGATTTGATCATGTCCGCCATAATAACTACCAATAATTAGAGAGCCGGACCTTGTTGTTTATAATAGGTTTTGGCAACTCTATTAAATTTTCATATGATTAAAACATAAATTATAACTCATCCAATTATACTTAATATAAAAAATAACACTCGGCAATTTAGATTAGCAACTAATATAGATTGCATCTTACAAGATTTATTTTGGATTTTATGTTTGACAAAATAAAATATAAAAAAATATATTGAATCTAATTGTATGATTATTTAACAAAAACATGTCAAGCACAATAAAAAATTTGTAAAAAATAAACATGCACTAAAATTCTGCAAAACTGTTTACAGTAATTTAGTTTTAACACACTAAAAATAATGTAAATTTTGTATAACAAAATAATATCCAAAATAAAAGAAATTATAACTAATTATGAGCTTTATTTAGTTCTATATTTGTTGATATTTTTTTAATACCTAAATAAATTAACAAAATACAAATTAGACAATATCATGAGATTACGATTAAATAAAAAGACAAAACAATAGCACAAAGAGAGGCCAAGATAACAAGAATTAAGAAACAACCACATTTATTCAGTTTTTGTTAACAAAACCATTCAATCTATTTATGGAACTATCATGCATACCTTCCCAACCCACCCACAATTAGTAGTAATTATAATGAATACCTCTCCTTTTGCTATATAGAAGATAGCTTAAGTTCCCTTGTAACTGGTTTGTTGTCTCCACATACGACTGCCATTGTAGTTCAATCTATATATATACCTCATTGGGCTCAATGGAACCCACATTAAAAGAAATAAAAAAAAGGTTTTACCTATATTTAATTTTTAGTTAATTGATTTTCGCTGATTTCTCATTTCAAATGTATGAGTACATACAAAGTCATTCATATAATTGTTGGAGATATTTTTTTGTTAGATTTTCTATTAGAATATCTAGATATACTTATTTGCTACCATTTTTCACTTTTCTATGTACAACAGATTATAATTAGTATGGTCTACATATATACTTCAAAAAATATTTAAAACATTGAATAAGTAATATATGCATGATCGGTCATGTGAAATTCATCTATCTCCTCCTCTCTCTCTCTCTCTCTCTCTTCTACACATTTACATGCAATAATATATCTATCTGCAATTTTTATTAAAAATATGAATTATTAAAAATATTATTGGAGCTTTTTAAAGCAAAATGAATTCAATACACAATTTTCATTTTTTTTAATTCAATTGAGTTATTTCTTTAAGTTAAGTTTAATTAATTAGGTATTAGCTTTATTACATTTATTTTGCACTTGATTTTGACAAATACAGGAAAATGCATCAAATAATGAGCAAAGTTAGATTAGTATTCATGTACCTGCAGGTCCAACTTATGTATGACAGAGAACACCGACATTTTTATTAATAAACAATCATTTCACTCGTTCATGAAATAAACTTTTAAATCTGTTATTCAATGAATAATCATATTGAGTATAGACTGAAGATAGAAATGGCCCATTTAAAACTACATAATATAATCTTTGTTGTACACGGATATATAGAAATATCCAATTAAAAATAACAAAACTTAAATTGTTCACACTCTAGCAATACATCTGATAATTAATTATTTGACTTATTGTGCAATACTTTTTGGTTCATTAGAGTCAATTTGCTTAGTTTATATCAATGTTTAAATATGCTGCAAGCCCACTGCAACCCAAGTATCAGTCAAGTGCAACATATTATCAGAAAATGGAAAGATTAGCTAAACCAGTATCAAAGTAGTAGAAGAGGCTGGAACAGCTATGAAATTGCTGAGGAAATAACTGAACTACTTTCCCAAAACTGCTAATTTGCTAAAGAAAACAGATACCGACTGGTACTAGGGTTAAACAAGGAATAGATAGGCTCTGGAACAATGTCCAAAAGTACATGGACATAAACAAAAAAAAAATTAGGAAACAAAATATATGCCATTGTATACTAAACAAAACAAAACAAAACATCAGCTGCACCAAAAAATATATGCCATTGTTAGCTGAACAAAGCAAAACAAAACATCAGCTACACCAAAAAGTATATGTCATTGTTAGCTGAACAAAGTAAAACAAAACATCAGCTGCACCAATAAAATGCGAGAAAATGGAGGGAGCACTAGGCGCGGCAGGGTAGTCCTTCTGGATTTCTTCCCAAGTGCTCTGACCATCTACGAATCGTTTCACAATCGATACCACCTCAGTAATTCCAACACGAATGCTTTCTCTCTCACGAATAGTCACCGTTGTGGTTGAATCCACCAAAACAGTCAAACATATACCAATCTCGTCAGACCTTGCATACATCTTACTTACTGATGTTTCTGCAAGAAACAACCACATTTATTCAATTTTTGTTAACAAAACCATTCAATCAATTTATGGGACTATCATGAATACCTCCCCAACCCACACACAATTAGTAGTAATTATAATGAATACCTCTTCTTTTGCTATATAGAAGATAGCTTAAGTTCCCTTGTAACTGATTTGTTGTCTCCACATACGACTGCCATTGTAGTTCAATCTATATACCTCATTGGACCATTTACTTTCAAATGGAACCCACAATAAAAGAAAAAAAAAAAAGGTTTTACCTATATTTAATTTTTAGTTAATTGATTTTCGCTGATTTCTCATTTGTTGGAGATATTTTTTGTTAGATTTTCTATTAGAATATCTAGATATACTTATTTGCTAACATTTTTTACTTTTCTATGTACAACAGATTATAACTAGTGTGGTCTACATACTTCAAAAAATATTTAAAACATTGAATAAGTAATATATGCATGATCGGTCATGTGAAATTCATCTATCTCCTCTTCTCTCTCTCTCTTCTACACATTTACATGCAATATATCTATATGCAATTTTTATTAAAAATATGAATTATTAAAAATATTGTTGGAGCTTTTTAACGCAAACTGAATTCAATACACAATTTTCATTTTTTTTTAATTCAATTGAGTTATTTCTTTAAGTTAAGTTTAATTAATTATGTATTAGCTTTATTACATTTAATTTGCACTTGATTTTGACAAATACAGGAAAATGCATCTAATAATGAGCAAAGTTAGATTAATTTTCATGTACTCGAAGTTATGTATGACAGAACATTAATTAGCATTGTATTCATGATATAAGGCCGAGAAATAAAAATTAACCGGTCTAGGTTGAAAGTTGAAACGTTGGTATCAACGTGTCAAGACATAGGTGTTGAAGGTCCAAAATTCCAAATCATGGATTGACCAAAACAGTTGTTATGTAAAGATGTATCAACACTATATCGTACTATATTACTTTTTTAACAAAAGTAGAATGGCGTTGCTTTTGAAAAGCAATTGTGAAGTCCAATTCAAAAGATATGCATCATGATTTCATGAGCTTAATTGCTTGGCCACATGGTAGGTCCGTTCCATGCATGGCCGCATGCAACTAAGCCTTTTATGAACTGTTTACCTTTTCTTATTTGTAATATCGTAACACATAAGCCTTTGCCAAATTGGGAAAAAATTTTGAAAAGGTTAAATGGCTGCCAGGGACAATTTTATACTAGTTGGTAGAGTGAAAAAATGTGTCATGTCATGATGTTTTGTGATCAAAATGTTAAGATATGATCACGGTACGCGAATGGTCACGTCATGTGAGTCACGCCGTGTCTAAACATGTCGTGATCATATGTGACTCGCGTGACCATTTAATCATAATTTAGGTTAGTTTATTCAAGATTCATCATTAAATTAATATCTAATGGTCCTAATTACACATGACTCGCGTGACCACGTGTCGTGCCGTGCCGTGACTAAATATTTCACGTGCCGTGTCGTGCCAAAATTTCAAAAGATGGGCACGGCACGCGAATGGTCACGGCACGGGACACGTGAGTCACGGCACGTAACTGACACACGTACTGTGCTGTTCTGTGCCGTAACCGTGTCGTTCCATGACGGAGCCGGCTCCGCCGTGCCATTTTTCCCACTCTACTTGTGTGATCATTAATTTTTTTTTTCAATTAATTTGACATGAATATATCAAACACAAATTTTAAAAGTTATATAAATTTTAGTATACAATAACTAAAAAACAAAAGATAACTTGTGCTACTATTAATATGAAAGGGACGTCAAGGTTTTACTATGCTTGTATTACTTAATTTCTAGAACTGCCACTAGTTATGGCTATAATTACCATTGGCAAGTTAGAAGAAACTATAAATTTATTCTGACCTTTTGCAATAAGAATTTTTATTTTTTTATTAAAAGTTCCGATATTAAGAAACTTCAATTGTAAATTGTACAGAAGAGGGTTTAAATTAAATGACTTTATTTTTTTTTGTCTCCATCGTGTCTTTGTTTTTAGAACTTCAATATCTTAAATTCAAATCTCAAATATCAAAATAAAATCATCAGATATGATCTATATTATTATCTCTACGTGCACATAAAAAACTAACACGTTTTAATTTTGTTTATATATAAATCAATAAGTTGACAAATTAACGTCCAAAATATTGTCCACATCAATGTATTTTTGTAAGCTCTTGGTAACAAACAAAACAAAGTTGAAATATCCTACTTTTTAAGAAGTGCATAGAAAAAATAATATAAATCATATCTAAATATTTTATTTTAACATTTAAGATTTAAATTTGAAGTTATTAAAGTTCTAAAAATAAAAACATGATGTAGGGAAGATATTTTTTGAAATGAAAGGCGGAGGTTTAGCGTACCAGCTTCCTACAAATCTTTGTTTATATCACAGAGGATTTTTTCACTTTATGAGTTTCAAACCCATGACCTCCCACATAGAAACCATGTGTCTTTGTCACTAGACCAAATGTTGGTTCTCACAAGAAGTAAAGGCATTTGAACATTTCTCAACTCTATTTCACTTTATTCTAGTGCAAGTTGGTTTTTTTAGGATAAGGTGGCAAGTTGTCATCTTATGGATTTTCATTGACTAAAAAAAGTATTTACAATCTAGTGCAAGTTGTTATATAACTATTTTTAAAACTAAAAGCTTAAGCGCTCATTTGCCAATGCCATGCCTGAAAAAGCTAAGTGTTACGACCCATAAACAGTTAATAAGAAACGAGTAAATAAAGAATAAAGGGTGCGTAAAGGAGCTCCTAAAATAACCTTTGCTCCTTCCAAAGTTCTAGGCATGCGTGTGCAAGTGCACACAAACTCTTAACTAAATAAAAAGGAATTCTCAGCAATTCCAATGAATTAGTTATATCTCCACCGAAAAACCTAAAGCCCACATGAGAAGCTCTAACTTTTAATTAATTATTCCCACACGAACCATTTTACTTGTTCTCCAAAAGATTATGTATTTTATTCATTGACTATGTTTGGGTCAAACGTACTTCCACTACCAACCAGTATTTCCATAGTACGTAGTATTCATGCAGTATTATATATATATATATATATATATATGAGGAGGGTTCAAATGCCTCCATTTTTCATGCCTCCACCATGCCTCCATTTTCAAAAACTTTAATAACTCAAATTTAAAACTTAAAAGTCAAAATAAAACCGTTGGATATGATCTCATTTTATCTATGCACATGTAAAAAATTATGATATTTCAATTTTATTTTGGTTGTCATCAAGAGCTTGTAAAAAACGTACTAATGTGGATAATTTTTAGACGTTGATTTTTCAACTTATTGATTCACATAAAAACAAAATCAAAATGTAATAATTTTTTATGAGCACATAGATAAAATAATGTAGATCATATCCAACGGTTTTATTTTGACTTTTAAGTTTTAAATTTTGAGTTATTATAGTTTTTAAAAATGGAGGCATGGTGGAGGCATGAAAAATGGAGGCATTTGAACCCTCCTCTATATATATATATATATATATATATAGATAGAGAGAGAGAGAGAGAGAGGAGGGATCCGATTACAATACTTTTGAGTTACTACAAAGTTACCACAATTATTTTTTCATTTTCAAAGTCCAAATCGTCAATCCAAACAGTTCAACATGATCTCCACAATAAAATGTGCTTGCAGATCAAATTTTACATTTTTTGAATTTTTTTTACTATTTATTAAGATGGGTACAAAATTCAATGGTCTGAATTTGACTAGTTTTTGTAAAATACTTAATAAATAGTAAAAAAATTCAAAAAAATGTAAAATTTGATCTACAAGCACATTTTATTGTGGAGATCACGTTGAACGGTTTGATCGACGATTTGGACTTTGAAAATGAAAAAAATGGTTGTGGTAACTTTGTGGTAACTCAAAAGTGTTGTAATCGGATCCCTCCTCATATAGATATATATATGAGTGAGGCTACGGTGCTATGCATAGCACGGATTGGGTCCGTGCTACGGCTCAAAATTTGACTTTTCAAAATCCCAACGGTTGATCCGAACCGTTCAACATTATTATAAAATGAATTTGTACTTGCAAACCAAATTTTACATTTTTTTGAATTTATTTACTATTTTTTCGAAAATCAATTGATCTGAACATTCTGGACCATCCAAAAACAGCCTATCTAAAAAAATAGTAAAAAAATTCGAAAAAATGTAAAATTTGGTTTGCAAGTACATATTCATTTTATAATCATGTTGAACGGTTCGGATCGACCGTTGGGATTTTGAAAAGTCAAATTTTGAGCCGTAGCACGGATCCAATCCGTGCTATGCATAGCACCGTAGCCTCACTCTATATATATATTAAAAAGTATTATTCAAAATTTCAAAAATTAAATTGTAAATATGCTAGCTCTCAATTATTTAGATAGAGCATGTTTCAAATTTAGTCAGGCTATGGTATTATGCATAGCGCGAATTGGTCTGTACTATGTACATATCTTTATTTTCAAAGTCCAAACAGTCGATCTGAACCTTTCAACATGATCTTCATATTAAAAATGTATGTGCAGACCAAATTTTATATTTTCTTAGAATTATTTTACTATATTTTATGATAAGTAAAAATTTACTTGATTTGAAATTCTGGACCATTCAAAAGCAATGATTTTCTACCTATCTACAAAAATAGTAAAAAAAAATATATAAAAAATGTAAAATTTTCTCTCAAAGTACATTTTCGTATGAATATCATGTTTAACAGTTCAAATTGACCATTTGAACTTTAAAAACAGAGATATGGTTCCATAGCACGGTTCGATCTGTAATATGCAATTACCATAACCTCATCACTCTGGAGGCAATTAATTTAAATTTAATTAAACATATAGGATAAATTTAAGGTCACTAAAACTCCACCTTTGAAAATTTTAAATTATTTGACCGAAATTTCAAACTGACCCAAATTTAATACATACCGCATCTAAATAATTGAGGATATAACTGTAATTTATTTTTTAAATTTTAAAATAATACTTTTTAAATATATGTATGATAAGAGTTAAATGTGCTCTAAATTTATTCCTGAAAAATATTAGTCGCCCAAAGTAACTTATAAGACAATTAATTGCTCTCCTTGTTCTATTCTTATTGAATTGTTTTAGCTCTTAATTAGCTAGGGGATCAGAAACTGCCAATAGATTTGGTTTGCAGCTTGCAACCTAACATGCTATGTAATTTTATTAAAGAGTCTGGCTACTATAACATTAGTCTACTATAACATTAGTGTCATTTCAGCTTATATAATACCAACTCCAAAACCTATCAAATCGACTTCAAACGGTGAATCCAAACCGTTCAAACCGATCTACTTCATTAGTTGTGCGTTTACATACAAAATTTATAATTTTTCGAATTTATTTAGTATCAAGTCAAGCGGTCAAATGTGTGAGTTTTTAAGTTAATTTTAATACATTCATTTTTCAACATTTTTTATCGCTTGATTTGATACTAAAATAACTTGAAAATATAAAAAAGTTGCATATAAACGCATCACTCATAAAGTAATCCGGTTTGAACGGTTTGAATTAGTCGTTTAAAGTTTATTCAATCAATTTTGAAATTAGTGTCATATGAAGCATGGTCATTTTGTCATGTACGTAGCCCACAGGAATTATTCCTTCGTCTTTTGGGAACCCCAAATGGGTTGATAATTAAGGTTTAATTAGTTGATTAATTGGTCATCGTTGTATTTCTCATTTTCTCTTCCTAGCAATTAATATTTATGATTTGTATTGATTTCGAGTTGGTTGGGGTTCAGAGCAGCTTGGGTCCGATGCCCATCGGACCCAAAGTGGGTTCGATAGGCTCTATGACCGTCCGATCTGTTTTAAGATTCGTGCGCACGTAAATTAAAGAAGACGTGAAAGTTCTGACGTGAATCTTAAAGCAGATCGGATGGTCATAGAGCCCATTGAACCCACTTTGGATCCGATGGGCATCGGACCCAAGCTGCTCTCGTTGGGGTTTGGGTTAATAATTTTAAGGTAATAAATTTTATCTTTTAGTTCTTACAACTTGTGGTTTCTTGATTCGTTGCAGAGATAATTAAGATTTCTCAGAAGTAAGAATATCTCAAATGAATAATTATATCCTTTTCAATCCAATCCATCATCATCAGTACAAAGTGCGTTACAACGAGGAAAGTTAAACAGTATATTTCACTAACACCTACCAATTCTCTCTGAAATGATGATAATGAAACGCAAGTAATAACTAATATGGCGCCTAGTTAACAGTCATTTTCAATCAATATATAGAGAAAGACCATTGCCCAACTAATTCTATGACTAGAGAATCATTAAGTAATTCTAATAACAAAATTGCATAGTTAACTTAAGGAGGATTTCATTAATTATCATAGTAATTGCATGCGCACCAAGGCATCTTTCTAAAGATATATACTTTTTACCAATTAGGCATATCTCCTCTGCAAATTGAGTAATTTTGTTGGTGTAAACTGTAAAGTAAAGTGCTGGTTTCATCATTTTCTTTTTCCAAATTAAGTATCCATATCATGCGTGCCAGATTTCCTCCTCTACTTTTAAACTATAATATCAACCAATTAAATAATCATAAAAAACCAACAAAAGCAAAGAACCAAGACATATATAGATCCATGCACTGATGCACACATACAACTAATTATATGGAAAACAAAGATGAGGAATTAATTGCTCTTAATTAATTATTCTACAATCAGAACTCCAATTAATTCAAACCAAGAAATTATATATAAAAGATGATTTCCTCAAAAAAAAAACCCAACAATAATTAATTAATCTAGCTATTTACAATATGTTCTTAATTTGTAGCCGTAGAAAATTCATCACTCTAGCCATACTAATATCAATAATTTGTGCAGCATTACGCAAACCGCAAACGAAAGAAAATTACTTGCTACATCGGTCGTTTTTTAAAACACCAACACCCGATCGACAATGCACACGAGAAAATCACACACACACACAAAAATAGTGTAAGTAAGAAAAAGGGATAATAAACTCAAGAAACAGTAATTCAAATTCATTCAAAATTACTAAGTAGCTCAGGGTATTCTACTATTCTTTCCAAAGATGGTTTCCATCCATCACACCTTCCCTTTTCTCTTTCTCTCTCTCTCCCCATCTCTGCCAACACCTCCTCTAACTTCTTCTCTCCATTCTTCAGTTGTGCCATTAGCCATTCAAGCTCTCCTCTTGTGAGCAGAACCTTAACCTTGACCCCATTGCCTCCGCCTTCTCTTTCTAGGCTTTCTTCTGGCCTGATCACTTCCGCCACCACTTCATCATTTTCTGGATTTGTTGTTGCTGTTGTTGGTGCACTAATCTTGATGCAGTTCCCCATGAATTCTCTGGGCTGTGCCTGTGAGATCTCTTCGGAGTGGTTAGTTTCTGTGTTGGAAAGGGGCATGAGGTGCCCAATGCGAGGAATTAGGTGCTCAGAGGGCTTTAAAGATAGGTAGTTAAGGGCACTTAATAGAGGAGCTGCTTCTCCTGTACATTCTTCGCTAAAACTGGTGTAACATTGAAATTGTAAAATTGATGCAACACCAAATAAATTATGGATCATAAAATGTTTTAAATGCTTGCATTTAGTAAGTCTCTCATTATAATATAATATAATGAGAAAAATAATTTACAATTAAATGTTGCTGCATAAATAATTTAAAATTAATCATAGTATCCTATAATGCAAAAAATTATTTTTGTAAGGATAGAAATATAATATAATATTTATGAATTCTATTTTATATAAAAATATGAGTTAAAAGTGATTGATCTTTGGTGACCATTAATTAAAAAGTATTTTAAACAAACTATCTTTGCAATAAATTAATTATTTTAATATAGAATTTTTAGTCAAAGATAAATAATCCTAACTGAAAATAATATAATTTGTACGTGTAAAAGGAGTACTTTAATTTAAATTAAAATTTATTAATTTCATCTTGATTGCTAATGGAGTTAGCAGATTTGATTTCTCGAAAAAGATAACACATTTCTTTCACAATTTCACAAATAGTATGTCATAATTTTGTCAAAAATATTGTACAAGTAACAATATCCTTTGGTCGAGGTGTAGGATTAAATGGTAAACCAATTCTACCTTAAAAATACCCCATTCTAGAGGGTGAAAGATACAGGATTCATTCGGAGACAAGGCCACATGGTAGGACCAAGATCTGGTGTTTGGGGCATAATACCGAAGCAGAGTTTGGTTGGATAAGAGCGTTGCAGCCACTGAAATTTACCTCTGTACCCTACCACATGAGCCTGTGGGGTTGGTGTAGATTTTGGACAAAGAAACATGCATAACAGCAGATCTGTTGTTGGGGAGCATACCACTTTTTTTTTTTACATGTTAACCCCTGAATTAATGGCAAAATAGTTGGTCATTGATGAAGGAATGAATTAAAAGCCTCCATGTGTGGCTTCTTCTCCGCTGGATTACATATTTCTCCTGTGTTTTTTGTATTTTTTTTCTCCCTTTCCTTTTACCATGGGAAGAGACTTAGAGTGGAAAAAACGTGCCGTGCCGTAACGTGACTAACATACTGTGATTTTGGTCTCGTGCCGTGCCGTGCTGTGACCAAAACGTCAATGGGTGATCACGGCACGCGAATGATCACGTCACGTGAGTCACGCGTGTCTAAACGTGCCGTGACCATACGTGACTTGCGTGACCATTTAATCATAATTTATGTTAGTTTATTCAAGATTCACCATTAAATCAATATCTAATGGTCCTAATTACATGTAACTCATACACGTGCCGTACCGTTCCGTGACGAAACCGGCTCCGCCGTGCCATTTTTCCCACTCTTTAGAGACGTGTTAAGTAAGGTATTGCTGTTTTAGCATGTTAGCCTATAGCCTCCTGTCTTCTAAAAAAGATATCTTTCTGTGTTACATTCGTTAGTGTATTTAATAATGCCAGGACACGTGATGTAGTCCAATTAAACCATTGAAAACAAAATGAGGCTGCCTAGCTACCACCTAATTAACCTTCGAATTATGTTGTTACTTTGTTAATAAATTGTATTAATTAGAGATTATATTACTTTGTTAATACATTGATGAAGACCAGTCGGAGAAAATTCTAAGTACCTAGCTTAGATGCATGTGTGATCGATGTGTAGGCTTAATTTCAAGTGGGACCATTAGATTCGCTTGCATGCTCTCTGACCCATCATTGGTCCCGTAATTTTAGATGTTACACATCTGGGACTGCTGATGCTAAGTTAAGATTAATTATTTTTATGGCTTAATTTATGTTATAATTCTGTCGATTATAATTTCCTTACAATGGATTCTGATGTCCGAATTAATATATATATTCTCATAATGGACTAATTGATTCACCTCCTAAACTAAAAATTAAAGGGCCAAACTTTTTTATCAATATGTCCAACTAATTATTAATTGAGTAGGGTTAAAATGCACCATTGGTTTTGTGCTCCAATCATGCTCCACATTCTTATTTTCATTTTCAAAATCCAAACAGTTAATCCGAACCGTTCACCATGATCGTTGTATTAAAATGTGTTTGGAGACCAAATTTTATATTTTTTTGGAATTTTTTTACTATTTTTTTAGATAGGTACAAAATTATTTTTTTGAAAAGATTCTGGACCATTCAAAACAGTGATTTTGTACCTATCTAAAAAAATAGTAAAAGAATTTCAAAAAATATAAAATTTTGTTTCCAAGCACATTTTAATATGAAGATCATGTTGAGCAGTTCAAATCGACTGTTTGGACTTTAAAAACGGAGAAAAATACGTGGAGCATGATTGGAGCACAAAACCAATGATGCATTTTAACCCTACTCTTATTAATTATACAAAATAACAAATCATCCCAGAAAGTCTCTAACAATATATATTTAAATTGGAATAATTATGTATGTAATTCCAAGCTCACTTATATTTCTACTTAATTATTAGTTCAACTATGTTCATCTCTAAATTTATTTTATTTAGTTATGTGCATGATTATATAATTAAATCAATTTATTTTTAATTACTATGTACGTAACTCAATTGTACTTAATTATATAATCACTCTAATTTGATTAAATTTTGTGCTGGCTTTATACATCCTTAATTGTTACTATAGAACTGTATTATTATAACACTATAAAGAATTGGGTTACTATTAAAGACATAGTTACATATAGATACATTTTTTTGTTCCTTAAGGAAACACTTACAGCTGGCTTTTCTACTTGTGTTCAGTGCAGTTAGCTGGACCCTTTTGGAAAATTAGAAATGTCATGTGTTTTCAACACACAAGTTTCAAATCATTTTGTACTATTATTCTAATGATAATTGCTTTGGTTAACTATTAGACAGCTCTGATGAAGAGACAAGCAAGGGATCTGGTACCAGTGTGGCTACCAGAGTAACTAGTTCTTTTGGCTTTGGTTTAAATCAGTAGTATATATGTTGATTCTGTGATGTATGGAAGTGTTGATGAACTTCTATAGTTTAGGTGTTGAATTTGGTTAATTAATCATTTTGGATGTATTTTGGATACTGATTTCTTTAATGAAACAGACTACCAATCTTTTATCAAAAAAAAAAAAAAATTGTACCAGTGAATCTTATCTAACTCATTCGTTTTAAATCCAACGGTTCATCATGAAAAACAGAATTATGCTTCTCATGGAATAAATAGCAACGGCTCAGTGGCTCACCCATATTGACTCCATCAACATCAAAACTATTACATTTAAGAATCTAAAAGCATCAAGGAGACCAGTTTTGGAACATATCTCGAATTCTGTACCGGTTCCTCGTCGTATAGCTAGCTAGCTAGGACACTTGGAAGAAATAATAATATTATTCTTTGGAAAGGATAACATTTCCTTTAATCTGTGGTCTATAACAAATGACAACTTCCACATTCCACTCCTAGTTTCTTCAACTCGTTGATATAATATAACATGCGTCAAAAAGTTTCTGACAAATGAAATAATTATATATATATGAGCAGACAGAGCAGTAATGGTTGGAAATCACTAAACCAACTGAAATATTATGTACCATTGTTTTTAGATTTAAATAGTTTTCTCAAATCATAGAAATGTTTTTTTTTTTTTTTTATTTCCAAATGCTGTCATTAACATCTCTTTGGTACAACTTGGAGAGAAGAAACATCTCTCAGAGTATGTGCACAGTGACATTGATTCCTGAGCAGATTTTTCGGATTTTTTTTATAAACCATAATTAAAAAAAAAAAATTAAGAAACTAGGTTGATTACTTTGTTTTTACAAAAATCAATTAACCGAAATGCCATTTCGGTCTGCTAATTTTTTTTATTACCAGACCGAAATGACATTTTGATCCGTAATGGTTTCACAAATTTTCAGCAAGATGGCCACAGAAAATCTGAAAGAGACACCAGACTGAAATGGCATTTCAGTCCCAGTGCTTTAATTTTTTTTTCCATCCGCAACAGAGGCTCTGGCCCTCCTCTTCCCTAAAAAAAAAAAGGGGCCGGACCGAAATGCCATTTCGGTCCCGGCAAAAAAAACTCTGGACTGAAATGGCATCTCGGTCCGTGGGTATTACACCAACGACTACACATGTTCTGCTAAAAACTTGTGAAACCAGTACGGACCGAAATGGCATTTAGGTTTTTATAGTTTTTGTAAAAATAAAAATAATCATGTTGGTTTTCTAAATTTTTTTTTTTAATTATGGTTCATAAAAAGAATTCTTCTTCTACACTACACTGAATGTACTATAGCGTCGTTACAGTTCAGTTCAGCAATTAATTGCATACAGTTGACGAGGTC
This sequence comes from Carex parvula, assembly GCA_025461045.1. Classification (NCBI taxonomy): domain Eukaryota; kingdom Viridiplantae; phylum Streptophyta; class Magnoliopsida; order Poales; family Cyperaceae; genus Carex; species Carex parvula. Next base: position 19,195 of record JAJGRW010000921.1, read on the forward strand.
AACATCCAAGTTTGGACTCTTGTTGATGAAGTAAGCATGATTTCATGCGA
>JAJGRW010000921.1:25529-91429 GCA_025461045.1 Carex parvula
AAATACAACAGTATAGATGAAAGAGACAACCATAAACTAAACAACCAAAACAGATGAAAAACACTATAAGAATGAAACAACTAGAGGTAGAAGAAATAAAATTAAAAGAAGATGAAAGACAACCAGTAGTAGATTAAAGAAAATCAGTAAAACATGAAAGAATATTAGTAGAACAAGAAAGACAACTTGGAGAAGATGAAAGACAACCAATAGAACATGAAAGACTAGCAGTACAAGATAAAATACAACCGATAGAACATGAAAGACTACCAGTACAAGATAAAAATCTACTAGAATAATATGAAATACAACTAGAGGTAAAGAAATAAAACTAGAAGAAGATGAAAGACAACCAGTACAAGAGTAAAGACCACTAGAAGATGATGAAAGACAACCAGTAGAACATGAAAGACAACCAGTACAAAGTGAAAAACTACTAGAAGAAGATGAAATACAACTTGTGATAAAAAAAATACAACTAGAAGAAGATGAAAGACAACTAGAAGAACACGAAACACAACTAGTATTAGATGAAAGACAACCAGTAGAACGTGAAAGACAACAAGCAGAACATGAAAGACAACCAGTACAAGATAAATTACAACTAGATGATAATGAGAATGACTAGTAGAAGATGAAAGACAACTAGAAGACAATCAGTAAAACATGAAACACAACTATTAGAACATGAAAGACAACTAGTACAAGATTAAAGACAACTGAAAGACAACCAAGTACGAGATGAAGAACAACTAGCAAAAGATAAAATACAACTAGTAGAATATGACTGACAACTTGAAGAAGATTAAATACAACCAGTAGTAGATAAAAGACAACCATTTAAACATGAAACACAACCAGTATAAGATGAACGACAACTAGAAGATAATGAAGCCAGTGGTGGATGAAAGACAACCAGTACAAGATGAAAGACAACTAGAAGAAGATGAAAAACAACCAGTAGTAGATGAAATACAACCAGTAGTACATGAAAGACAACTAGTAGAATATGAAACACAACGACAAGATGATGAAAGACAACTAGAAGAAAATGAAAGACATTTAGTAGAACATGAAAGACAGCGAGAAGAAGATGAAAAAAACTAGTAGAACATGAAAAACAGCTAGTAGAAGATGAATGCCAACTACAAGAAGATGAAATACAACCAGTAGTAGATGAAAGACAACCAGTAGAACATGAAACACAACCAGTACATGATAAAAGACAACCATACAATATGAAAGACAACCAGAACAAGATGAAAAATACTAGAAGAAGATGAAATGCAACTAGAGGTAGAATAAATACAACTAGAAGAAGATGAAATGCAACTAGAGGTAGAAGAAATACAACTAGAAGAAGATGAAATGCAACTAGAGGTAGAAGAAATACAACTAGAAGAAGATGAAAGACAACCAGTAGTCGAGGAAAGATAACTAGTAGAATGTGAAAGACAACTAGTAGAAAATGAAACACAACGAGTACAACATGAAAAACAACTACAAGATAATGGAAGACAACTAGAAGTAGATGAAAGACATCCAGTAGAACATGAAAGACAACGAGAAGAGATGGAAAACAACTAATAGAACATGAAAAACAACTAGTAGAAGATGAATGAAAACTAGAAGAAGATGCAATACAACCAGTAGTAAATAAAAGACAACTAGTAGAAAATGAAAAACAACTAGTACAAGAGTAAAGACAACTAGAAGAAGATGAAAGATAACCAGCAAAACATGAAAGACAACCAGAACAAGATGAAACACTATAGAAGAAGATGAAATACAACTAGAGGTAGAGGAAATACAATTAGAAGAAGATGAAAAACAACCAGTTGAAATGAAAGACGACTAGAAGATGATGAAAGACAACTAGAAGAAAATGAAATACAACAAGTAGATAATAAAAAACAACCAGTAAAAGATGAAAGACAACTAGAAGAAGATTAAAGACAACCATTAGAACATGAAAGACCACCAATACAAGATGGATGACAGCTAGAAGAGGATGAAATACAACTATTAGAATATGAAAGACAGCTAGTAGAAGATGAAAGACAACTAGAAGAAGATAAAAAATAATTAGTAGAAGATGAAAGACAACTAGAAGAAGATAAAATACAACTTGAAGAAGATGAAATACATCATGTAGTAGATGAAAGACAACCAGTTGAATGTGAAAGATAACCAGTAGATTATGAAAGACAACTAGATGAAAATGAAATATAATCAGTAAAACATGAAAGATAAATTGTACAAGATGAAAAACAACTAGTAGAATATTAATGACAACTAGAAGAGATTATACAACCAGTGGTAGATAAAAGACAAGAAGTAGAACATTAAAGAAAACCATTAGAACATGAAAGAAAACCAGTAAAAGATGAAAGACAACTAGAAGAAGCTGAAAAACAACCAGTAGTAGATGAAAGGGAATTGGGCGCTGTACGTAATGCAAAATTTGGAAACCCTTTGTTTGTACCACAAGCTAATCACATCAATTCATCCACTTAGTAGGCCAATACTTTACTGGGATTTCCAACTAAGTAGGGTATCATGTCATGTAAATGAGTGATTACTAATTGCAGATTATAAACTCTCAAATAATCATTAGTATCCAGTTTATAGTAAAAACCAATCAGAATTGAGTCAAATATAATGATAGTCTAAATCGTAGGAATTTGCATCTCATAACATTGCCGATCGATCAGTTTTAGGTTTTAGTTGTAGTAATTTAGTTTAACCAATCAACTCTCAAATTCTGAATTTGCTTAGATGAAACACAACCAATAGACCATGAAAGACAACTGATCACTCAAAAGAGAGTAATATTTCTTTTAATATTTATAAACTCGAAAATGCTATCAGTTCGGACTGCAAGCGCACAATCCTATCGAATAGTATGTTCGAGGTCGATCCACAGGGAATATTGGTTCAATGCTTTGAGCGATCGAATCACAATCTTTCGAAAGGCTAGACGAAATCTGAAAATTGAGAGATGTTGTTGTGATCAATGTAAATTAGGGAGCAATTAAAAGTAATTAAAATAAAGATAGATATGAGAATTCTAGGGTTTCGGCACACCATTGCTACTCAATCCGCTTTGACAATATATTCTTGTTGCGTCTGATTTCCTGTTGTTGTTTTATGAAAGACACCACATAGGTCATTGCGATTTATGTTACGCAAGAATGCAGATCTTTCACCGAGATTCTACATAGGACACTGCGATTTTCCTTACGCAAATGTCTGATCTCTTAAGTACCCCAAATTACTACACATATCACTGCGATTTTCTTTACGCAAGTGATGGAATTTGGTTCGCGTTTTGTTGGTCTGGTTTATGGTTTCCCCGCTAAGGTTTTCTTCACATAAACCTAATAAATCTCAACGAGGCTAATTCATACAAATAGTTTCTCTTGCCATTAAAGTACTGTCACTACCCTAACGGACTCAAACTAGATCATTGAAGTTAGATGAAGAGATAATAAATCACAAAAGCATTTAGATTCAACAACAAGAAATCATAATCAACAGAAATATATATATCAAAACATCAAGAGTAACAAGGTTTACTGCCTAGCCCTAAGAAAAGGAACTTAGCCGCGGAACGGCATTGTTACAAGCACTCCTCTCTTCTCTCTTTAATCAAATCTAACCCTAATTACAAAGATAACTATTCCTTCTGCCCAGGGGCCTTATATAGGAGTGGAGGGACGTCTGGAGGTTGAGTAGGGGCTAAGAAACTGATCTGGAAATAGCTGTCGGCAGTTATTCCCCAAGGGTCGCCTTCGGTTACGGACCGTATCAGGTGATACGGTCCGTATTAGGACCTTGACGGTTAGGGTTTAATGCTTCCAGCGCTATCTTCTGGTCTGTGCTAGGCCTGGTCCGTATTAGGCAATACAGACCGTAACAGAGACTTCGTCGATAAGCGTCGCTGATCCGATTGACCCGATTCTAGCTCTATTTGGTGTAAAATAGTTCCAAAACCTGTTTTCTGCAATAAAACATAAAGAAGGGTGACAGTAGCCTTTTTCTCTAATAAATTAAACATAAGTGTGAGAAAATATGCAAAACCTAAGCCAAAACCCTACGTAAATCATCATTATTTTGACTCTGATCAACAACCAGTACAAGATGAAAGAGATGAAAGACAACTAGAAAAAGATGAAAACAACTAGTAGAACATGAAAGACAACCAGTAGAATATGAAAGACACCTAGTAGATGATGAAAGACAACTAGAAGAAAATGAAAGATTACCAGTAGAACATGAAAGACGACCAGTACAAGATGAAAGACAACCAATAGAACATGGAAGACAACTAGAGGATGATGAAATACAACTTGTAGAACATGAAAGACAACCAGTAGAACAAGAAAGACAGCCAGTACAAGATTAAAGACAACTAGAAGAAGATGAAAGACAACCAGTAGAACAAGAAAGACAACTAGTACAAGATGAAAAACTAGTAGAAGATGCAAAACAACTAGTAGAAGATGAAAAACAACTAGAAGAAAATTAAATACAACTTGAAGAAGATGAAATACAACCAGTAGTAGATGGAGACAATTAGTAAAACATGAAAAAGTACTATTAGAACCTGAAAGACAATCAATACAAGATAAAACATAATTAGAAGAAGATGAAAGACAACCAGTAGAACATGAAAGGCAACCAGTACAAGATGAAAAACAACTAGTAGAATATGAATGACAAATAAAAGAAGATGGAATACAACTAGTAATAGATAAAAGACAACTAGTAGAACATGAAAGACAACCAGTACAAAATGAAAAATAACTAGAAGAAGATGAAAAATAACTAATAGAAGATAAAATACAACCAGTAGTAGATAAAAGACAACCAATAAAACCTGAAAGGCAACCAGTAAAAGATGAAATACAACCATTAGTAGGTGAAAGACAACCAGTAGAACGTGAAAGACAACCCAGTAGAACATGAAAGACAATGAGAAGAAGATGAAAAACAACTTGTACAAGATTAAAGACAACCAATAGAACATGAAAGACAACTAAAAGAAGATGAAAAACAGCTACTAAAAGATGAAAGACAACTAGTACAAGATGAAATACAACTAGTAGAAGATGAAAAACAACTAATAGAATATGAATGACAACTAGAAGAAGATGAAATATAACTAGTAAAACTTGAAACACAACCAGCACTCTGGCACATCAACTGTAGCTTCATTTTGGTACTTCCCACCTTTTTTTTCTCTCTCTGTTTTTTTTTTTTTTTTACTTTTTAGCTCCTTAGATTCTCATTCCTTTTTATATCTTTTTATTTTGAGCTCAACTAATTGAGCAAATTGTTTTTCCTTTTTAGTTACATAATTGATGTAACTTTTTTTAATATCAATCAAATGAGGGCATGACCCTGTTTCTACCTCCAAAAAAAAGTTACGAGAGTGTAAGCTTGCTATGAATTGTCCAAGTTAGAAGAGTTTCGACGATGTACGTAATGCAAAGTTTGAAAACCCTTTGTTTGTACCACTAGGCTAATCACATCAATTCATGCATTTAGTAGGCCAAGACCTTACTGGAATTTCCGACTAAGTAGGGTATCATGTAATTTGTAATATTGTGTCTCTATGCCTCAGTTGTTTCTTTTATCCTGAGGTTGTTGTGTTTAGTTTCTGCTTAGTATCTTTTGTCTCAATGTGTTATGTACCTATACCCAAAAGAAAAGCGGAACACACAGGTCTCTCCCCCCAAGCTGCTGACCTTTTCCTTAGGTATGAACAAAATAATATCTGAAATGAATATCTCCAATTTCCTTGCATTTTGAAACATATACTACGACATCATTTTCACCTCCTAACATTCCCCTTTCTTCCCATCGATTACATTCTCCTCTGATAGCTCACCCACCGAGAATCCTGTATCGTCTCACTCTTCCAAAACGAGAAGGAAGATCTTACCACAACTGAATAAGGAAGATGCCAACAACAGGTAATTGCTCATTTCTAAAAAGAAAAAACTTCAATAATGTATCTCTTCAATTTCTGCCTGCTTTCTTCGAAAGTTGATACCGAAATTGACATACTGCTAAGAAACATATGCCTCCCAGTTCTACAAAATTGACTAACTAACCAACCACAACCTCTCCATGTCACAATAACAGCAACAATATGCAGTAAAGTCTCAAATACTTTAATGTACTACGCTATATACAACTCACTTGACACATATATGACAATTCTAGTCTCCGCTACTCTTTGTAGTGTCATGCGCTCCACGGAAGATGAAAGCTCAACCTCTGCCACACCATGAATGACTGACGCGTATTGAGACACTATAATAGCCAACCATCACTGCTATTTTGTTACTCTTTTTTGTAATATACAAATGTTATTATGTGTGGTTGACAGTGTGTAACTCATGTAACATATGCATCACAACTTTTGTTCTGTACACTACCTCCTACTTATAAAATTACATCTGGGAAACTTTCTTATTAATTTCTCACCGCTTTGCACTTGTCTATTTTTTGTATGATGAACTACAAATGTGCACGGTATTAGTAATAATTTGTAGCAACCTGGATGGGTGTAGGTGTAGGATTTGACTTTTGGGATGTGGATGGATTAGACTCGGTTAACAGTAAAGGGGGTGTTGAAATAGAATGTGGATTTAATAATTTTATCCAAAACAAATACAAAAGTGCCCCATCCAAAATTATATGTGCCTTCTATCATTTTGGTGATGTTACTGAGGTTTGTTTTATTATTTTTTTCCTACATATTCACTATTCTTTTATGGTGATTATTGGAAATCACGCACTTTGAAGCAGCTTCTTGGAGAGTTCACTATTTGAATGGTGTGTTGACTGATGCTGAGGGTAACTGTCATTGGTGTAGACCTTGCAAAGAGATTAAAGCCCATTTGGAATGGAGCTTCTTGCGACTACAAAAAAAAAGGCCTCATGTCTGAACGTCAACTGCTCGAAGGTTGAGTAATTAGTGAGGTGAAATTCTATTCTATTGGGAATTTACAGTTCAGTACAGAGGCTTCCTTCAAACTTGCTTATTTTAGTGAAATTTGAAGACTACCATTTAAATTATTAACAAATGTTGCTTCAGTATAGAGGCTTCCTTCAAACTTGATTATTTTAATGAAATTGGAAGACTACCATTTAAATTATTAACAAACGTTGCTTCAAAGTGCTTAATAGTTCTCCATCCATTACGAGTAATAACAGACTGCTTATTGACAATAGTAGTCAGATTATTCGGAAAGAAAAAAAAACTACATATCATTCATTACTGAAACTGCCAATTAATTCTTACTATTTAGCATTTATTTCAGTCAGACCATTAAGTTCATACAAAAATACCAAACAGTCACAGTGTATACAATAGTAGTACCAGTTTAATAAACGATTGAACTTTGGTATCTTGTTACTTACCAGTACTTAGTTAAGCATAAGAGCTTATCGATTGGAAGGCAACATTATATAACTTTAGATCACCTTAGCACATTTATCAAAGAGGATGTCAACAATTTCCATATAGTGCTTTCTCATGAATCTGGAGTCTAGACTCCAATTGTCATCATCTTACTCTTATTTGTGACTTTAGTTTGACATTCTAAAACACAAGTCCGATAGAGTAATATTTTATTTTCAGCTTATTCATACAGATCTAGAAGAAAGCTTGCTACAAGTTTGCCCCCACTTTTTAGCCAAATATTTCTTCCTTTTGAACTCCCAAAGTATTATCTTACTTTATGTCAAATATTTCTTCCTACACTCTACATTTTGCTTATCTGAACTTATTTCTACTTGTCATCCAATTTTGCTGAAATGAACAACTCATAAAACCAACTGGTACAGTCAAAGAAAAGTCCAAGAAAACACTGCCCCAAACCCACAAATTCCCCCAACGAAATTATCACATCTTAATTTCTTACGCATACATCGTTGAGATATAATACAGTCGTGTGTGCACCACATAGAAGCATACAGATTAGCAGCTACCTTATCAAATTCTAAACACCCACCTTCATCTTTCCGTCTTGCTCTTCTAAATGACATATACTTCGACACAACATTTGTATACATATCCAATTTCACTAACGTAAATTGACGCATCTGCACAATTACTCCCACAAATTGTACATCATTGGGAATTAGTAATACTAACTACGCTCAATAAAAAAAACACAGATTCCACATTATCCAACTTACATTTACACATAGGCCATTTTCCACATTTCTCGCCGACTCATTCAGCTTCAACAAATACCATGTTGGCACCCAAGGGCGGATACAAATCAAGCCACTATAATCTCCACAAAATGGTACAATTTAAAATTCCACATCCTGAACATGACTAACTTCCCATCAGTTAAATTATACAATTACACATTAACTTTTCCCTAAATAGTAACCCACTTTCCTTCCCGTTACGACACACGAAGTAAACTATCGATTGCCTCCAAATCTCATTGCTGTAATGAAAAACAAATACTTCACAAAAAAAAATTCATCTCCTCAAACTCCCAACTTTCCCTCTACTGTAACTTCTAATCCAACATGAGCTTCATTCCATTCACATCACTTTCGAAGAAACACATCTACCGCTAACATTAGACAACTTTGAAAAGCTGCAAAACACTCATGAGTCAATTCTCCATCAAAATAGGTCCCACAGTACCTTCATTTCATACAGACACCTCATTTCACTCTCTGTATAAAAATATTTCCTCCCCTATGTGTGAAGAATTCCTGCCATAGCAACCAATAAAATCCATAAACGCCTAATTAAATCATTGATCCTATTATCTAAAAATAAGTTCCCCGTATCCATCCCATCGTATACTTAAAATTGGCATACAACTCTGAAAAATTCTCCCAGAAGACACTTGTCCCCTCTACACAACCAGTTAGCTACTTAGAAACCTCATATCACCAGCAACCAACACCTGTCCCACTTAACCACAAAAAAAGACACCTCACCTCATACAACTCCAAATGAAATACATCTGCAAATAAAATCCAATCAGCTACATCATAATACTTTCTCCCATTCGTCCATTAAACCCATGGAAGTCCAAAAGAAAAAACAAAAATTTAAAAGATAAACAGAGAACCAGGCCCAATATATTACAGCAACCCCAAAAAATTTTTTTTGTTATACAAACTAATCTACCTACTTCTTCTTACCCTCATCTCCAATAGACACCTGTCCAAGTTTTCCCACCCCTCCAACACTTGTCAACCTCATAGCAGCATAGAAACAAACAAGTGTCACCTTTAGACCACTCCCCCGCCCACTACACCATAAATTACAGAAGTTACCCAGAAGAAATCCACCCCCATCCTTATTTAACAGCAAACTATCACACAACCTCCCACAACACCTACATCCAATCCCCCCACTGTATATACAACATTCCTACACCCTTACAGAGAACAACATTCCCTCATCTACCAACCTTTGTCCCACTCCCATTAGGCACTCCTCTCTTCCAAAACATACATGACAAACATAGCAATACTACCCTTAGCTGCACGTGAACTACTAACCAACCTTGCCTCAGACCTACGAATTCGCCCCCTAATACAGTCAAGATACCGACATTCGCGGTCTAGTCACAGTTATGGTTGTAGTTCACCTTACCCGTACAAATGGAGACCCGCTGGACAAAAATTTCACATCTCCTCCTGAGGATAATATCCCTACAGCAGAAGTCGCCTCACGCATGGCATTGCGCTACATCCACGCATATTACGTGGGAGACAACCATGTCTCCACATACATGAACTCCCACGTATTTGTACGGACAAAGAAAGCCTGGGAAGATGTCGCCAACCGTCTAGCTGATCAGCTAGACATCGCAGGCGACAAAATCCGCCGCCTCCACGACAGATTGTACCAAACCAACTTTGATCACAACACTCTGACCAAAAATATAACCCACTACCACATATTAGAGGCCCTGAAAACAAATACACACTTACAGGAACTGACCGAACAAAACTCGAAACAACGCTGCCAAATTCTCCTCCTCCAAAATCGCCTCCAATACCTAGAGAACATGAACACACTTATTTGCATGAACCATCAGAACCTCCTCCAACTACCAACAACACAAGACACATCAGCTTCAGCCAACAGTGTCCATGCCAGCCTCCACGGAAACAAAACAGCAACTGTGACACCTTTTCCTTCTGCCTGTGCCAACCTTACCAAACTCTGAACTGTTCTCTTCACCAAGCCCCTCTCGTAGAAAAGCTATGTTTGCTTCTGACCTCGCCTGCACATGGGATCACCTTCTTGCCTTTCTTTTCCTCTTTTTTCCCTCTCTTTTTGTGTCTGCCTACACCTGTTGTAACAATCCTAGGTGGCCTTATTACTACTCTAAATCTGTAACCGCCTCTTTTGTATCCACATTTGTGTATTGTAATGCTACATACCAATATAATTTACTTTCCTTGCACATTACTCTCATATATTTTGTACCGCACGCCCTATATGAGACATCTATTACACATGAGACATCTATTACACATGTGAACTTCCCACTGACTTTTCCTATTTATTACGTCAGAAAAAAAATTAAGCACATAACTAAACATTACCGCGCCATACCACAAACAATAGATACAACTCTCAACTAGTACAGTATCAGCCAAATACCAACAAAGAGGTACCTCTCAAATGTGTAAAGATCCAAATCTATAATGTACCATACACCGTACCAAGTTTATAGTGTACCAAAGATCAGATCTTAATACCCCACCACCATGCCTGATATAAGAACAACATCAAAAAATAAGCTCCTAATTTGTGATGTTAGCATTTTAAATAAAAAAACAAATTATTTAAACAAATCTTTTTGCTGTCACAAATCTTTTTCCCCACATTACTTACAAAAATTGTCCACCTTTTGATAATTCACAACTAAAACTGAAGTTTTACTTGGCAAAAGTACATCCAGATGTTTAAGCAGGTCAAAATTAAACTTGTATTGCACCTACAAGTTCTAACAATGATGAAAGACAAGAACAATAAGACAGCACTAAGGTTCATGTGGCAAGAAAAATAAATTTAGAAAACGTAATGGAAATTCAACGAATCGAGATGACTTTTCTCTTTGACAAGAAGAAAACCCCTTCTGGTACGCTTTAATTGAAAATGGATAGCTTTATGTGTGCTTTGATTATTATAATTTTCCCTGGTATTTTATATCCATTTATGCCCACACGCACTGATGTAATAAAATTTGGATAGAAAAGGTAACTGATACTACCAGATCAGGTTGATGCTCTATTTCATGGTTACCTGCTGTCCATATCCATGGCAGGGGCCAAATTTTCAGTTAGGCCCTCATATAATTCGCTGAATTCTGAAGGCATGGAAGTGAATACCATTTCCATCAAACATGAAATAATAAGAAGAGATGGCTGATTATGGGATTTATAGTTTACGATTCCGTTCAAATTTTTCAACGTATGATTTCAATATAATTGTTTTCCTCATTAGTTGTTTCAGGGTTGAAGTTTTATGATTCTCATTCAATTCTATGGTTTAGGATTTCTGTTTTCGCTCCACTGTCTTTCGAGCACAATTGTAGTTCAATTGAAGCTCAAGCCAGCTTCTCTTAGAAAGTTAATTTTGTGTTGTATTTATATATATACAATACAATTATTCATATTATTTTCCATTATTTACAACTGGAAAATTTTTATTTGAGTAAATCACAGGTTCCAAAAAAGAAATCGATAATAGAATATTTCCATGAGAAATCGATGATGATGACTCTGATGTTGAGATCAAACCTGAAAATGACAGGTTTTTTTTTTTGGCAATTACCATCTTCATATTCAATTGCTTTTCAATACTTATAATCAACAACTAGTATCGTGCCCGTGCGATGCAACGGGGCATATTATAAGAGAAAATATATTTTTATTAAAAAAAACATTCCAATGAAAATAATAATTATTCAAAAATTGAGGGACATGATCTATGAAGAGAATTTATATAATTCAGAATTTTTAATTACTTTGAAATTTGATCTCTGATAATAATTTAATGATGTGATGATTCTGTATTTTTAAGTACCAATGATTTAAAAAAATAACTCGATTCAAATCTAATATCAAATAATTAATTTTCTAATAACATACATAATAGCTCAATTCGAATCTAATATCAAATATCTTGAAATCGATCCACTTCACCATCGTACGTGGAAGCCTCCAATTTTGTTCCCTATATATAGAAACACTTATATCTATCTTCTTGTGCCAAATAAGTATAAGAATGAAGAAAATAAATTTAAATAAAGGAAATGTTACCTCAGCATCAACAAGCAGTAGCTTCATTATTTTCTTTGATGGATAGTGATGAACATTAAACTTTTGCTCAACTCGTGCATACAAATCCATTTGCGGTATCCATAGGGATGAAGAACAGTAAATGGAGGAAATGGTTTCTTCCTCTTCAATATGTGAAAATATAAAAAAGAAAAAGAAAAAATAGAATATGAACAATAATAAGCAAAGATAGATGATGAAATCTTCCTAAGTTGAAAATATAAAAAAATAAAATAAAAGAGACCATGAACAATAGACCAAGAAAAATGACAAAATCTTCTTAAGTTTAATTTCTGTTGAACTTTCATAAAACAAAAATACATTTCATCTTTTTCATTTTCTTCCTTCTCTAGTTTAATTTCTGTTGTATTTTCCTTTTCCCCACTCGGTTCAATCTTCTCCTATAGTAATTGTGACAGATGGCTCAACAATATTGGATTGTAGGTTGCTATCAGTGACATCTTCATTCACATGAGATTCAAAATCAAACAATCAAGACACCTTCGGTTGTCATGTGAATATATGTTTCTTTGTAAAAATTATATGCATGTCTATGATAAAATTATATGGTAGAGCTTAAAAATGATAACTATTTGATTTTAAATATTCTTAGTTCAATTGTAGGATTTATGTGTATTATATGGTAGAACTAACAAGGCAGCTGGTGAGACAACTAAATTACTAAGCTGTTCCTCTTGTATGCAAATTGGATGTTCCAACAAAATTCTTTTACTAATAACAGGTGACAGCAGATCTCAGTAAATACCAGTTACATTTAGAATGGTCAATTATTTGTATTGAACAGATATTTTGAATTTAGTTGCTTATATAAATGCCTATCTCTTTTGAATTTTGCAAAGTAAGGGGCTTATAGATCTCTCTCACTTTAAATTTAAACCCTATAATCAGAAGTTGATATTCAGAAATGCCAATTACAAGGAAAAAGGACAATTTTACTTGTACTTAAAAAGTGACCATTATACCCCTCCTCTTTTATGTACATTAAATTATCCACCATTTTCAACAATCAAGACACCTTTGGTTATCATAGACATGCATATAATACCTGCTTGTACCAACTGTTTATAAAAATAATAGGACTTCAAACTGAGTTATAAACAAAAAAATTTCCCTTTATCCAACGAAACTCGAGATGTACCTAATCGTATAAATGCAAATTAGCAGAAACCTTTATATTTAACTGAAAGAGGTCGATATTCTGAAGCCATTTCACCAAAAAAGAAACCAAACACCAAAAATCCCAACGAAGCAAAAGATGCAAACTTACTCACAGTTCCATAATGAACCCTTTGCGGTTTTTCATTATAAACCACCATTAATCACATAAAAAGATGCAAACTTTGTTTAAAAAATCACCTTGAAAAACTGAGAATGAAGTTGAGTTATGAGAGAAGGCGTCGGAGCTCCGGTCAACGCTGTCGGGTAGCACGGCGGAGGAGAAGAATCCGAAAATTAGAAGCTATTAAAATTATTTGTTCTGATATATTTATGGGTAAAAAGTGGAAACAAAATGGGTTAAGGTTAACGAAAGATTAAGGAAAAATATGTCGTCCCCAAGTCCAACAAAACCCCAGTGAACAAAAAGGAAAAGGGTTTATGCTCCCCTTTCGCTACAGCTCCAAACCCTTCCCTTAGAAAGGCGGCTCCAGAGGCTTATTGTTTGAATGATTCAATTGATTTGTTTAGAAATAAAATTGGATTTGTGTCTATAGAAATAATAATGATCCATTTAAGGGAAAAAGAACAATATGGAAATCAATATCATACTGTTTGGACAATTCTAGTGATTTATTAACTTTCTATTCACTATTTCATTGGTCCATTTATGGGAAAAAATATTGATTTCCACTATGCTTAATTGAACAAGGAGAATAAGGAATTTGAGTGTAGGGGAAATAAGGAAATATATTTCTTGTAGATAAATATCATAAAAATTTGAATTGTTTTAAATTTAATCGTAACATATAGTGTGGCTGTATGTGTGGCGAGATTTCTTTTAACTAAATATAAACTTCTACACATAAAAGAGATGCATTTAATCAAAAGATGACAGATTATGTGATTGGAGGGCTGATATTAAATCCGAAATTTCATCTTTCAATCGTAGCCGTTGGCGGATCAGGACATCAACGTGCTTAATAATGGAATGGAGATTATGTTTATGCTGTTGGTACAACACCTATCATCAAATTATGTTGTTACAACAGAACAGAAAAAAGAAACAATGCAATATTTTTACTCAGTACAAACTGTTGTCTCCTATTATAAGATGTTCATTGCTAATTTACATAAACCATCATTGCAATTAGTAACCGTTTCCCTGAATATGCCAAATGGCTTTCAGTTGGGGAAATTAGATTTTCTTACTGAACTAAATTGTTAATTATTACAATATCTGTGCCACTTCTAAATTTATTAGTTTTGGTTCCCTTTTCATGTTATTTGACCTATGACGGTTTTCTAAAAACAAGGAGCAGCAGCAGGGTCATCAATGACAGACACACTCGCACAGTAAAATCATGGGCATTCCTGTAATTCCACGTTCAATCACTGCTCAGCTTAGTTGTATGAAAGAGATCTTTTAATCCTTTTATTATTATGATAGGTCTAAATTATATACATGTTCGGTCTGGTTTTTATCACATAATAGCACCAAATATCTTGTATTTTAGTAGAGAATAGAATGAAATATATCCAAGAATCAAGTTACTGCCGAAGTCTATTTAAGTTACAGGAAATGGAGCAAATTGTAGATCTTCTCGCAAGCTTTTCGAAAAGTGGTAGAACACTGAAAACGGAGTTACGGATCAGAAGTTATGCCCGTTTGAATTTCAGAGCAAAACAGGAGAAACCGAGCCCAGTGCGGACGCACTGACCCAGAGTGCAGACGCACTCAGCCATCAGACACAGCAAACAGAAAAGTCCGAGCGCAGTGCGGACGCACTGACCCTAGTGCGGACGCACTCAGCCGACACACAGTTCGTATTTTGGTCATATTTTGGTCATACGAACTCCGATTTGTGTGATTCAAAGCTTGACGGAACCAGGACAAAGAGATCTACAACTTTCATGAAGAAAACAAATCCAAATTCGGAATATATAATTCTGTACATCCACATCAATGGCCGCTCCAGCCTGAAAAACTGCTAAATATGGAAAGTTAGTGGGCTTAGTGGGCGCCAAAATTAGAATAGCTTGGTCTCTAAGTTATTAATCACAGAATTAGAAATATAGAAGTTAGTGGGCTTAGTGGGCGCCGAAAATAAAACGACTTGATCTCCAAGTTCAGAAAATATTATATAAGGTTAAGGAGACCACATCTCTCATCATCCATTATTGTACATATCCATTTATATATCCATCTTTCCACAAATTGAGAGAGAGGGATCATGCAGAAATTCTCGAAGGCTTTTCAAGGAAGAAGAAGAAGAAGATTCAAGCAAGGAGTCGGCAAGATCGAGGTTTTAGATCTAAGAAAGGGTGTAATCATTTCTTTATCTTATTTCTTATTGTTTTTGCCAATCTTTGTTATGGATTTCTCCAAGAGAGAGTAGTTCTCTTTCTAGGGGTTTAGGTCATGTAGCATGAACTTGTTTAATCCTATTTTACTCGGATTTTAGTTTTTATTATGATTGTTTGATTTGATGTTAATTTCTGTGATTTATTATTTGTGATGTTCCATGATTTGTACTTGAATTGTAGCGTCCCGCTTTGATCATTTAGACCCAAAGTAGATTAGGATCATATAGGATAGTGCAACTTGTTGTGCTTGACTTGTAGCGTCCCGCTTAAGTCTTCTTGATTAAAAGTAGATTAGGATCATATAGGATAGTATAAATTGTGATTGCAAATACCTTAGGATTTTGAATTATAAGCGACCGTACTTTTGTATTCAAATCTGGAAAAATAGAAATTAAGGTTAGGGTTTGGTGAAGGACTTAGCGGTGAAGCCAAAACTTGATTGGGACACCTTAGAACAAATATCGATATATACACTTGAAGCACGTGATTAAATATCCCTCTAGGTTAGTGACAGCCCTAGAATTCGAGGCACATTAATCCGTCCACCCAAGGTATTCGTATTAATATTTGTTCCAAAGGCTAACTTAGGTTAGAAACCTCGTCATAATCAAACATGAATTTAAACAAACCGAGTAGATAGAATTAGGAAGGGATTGTGGACCGAATACCCCTAGACTTCTCAAACTTGATTTTCACCCGATTTTATTGCTTTTTGTTACGAACTTTTAATTACTTTAATTTTCCTTCAAACAACGATTTTACGCAAAAACCCCCCCCCCCCCCCCTTTACTTTTATTGTTTAGTTTAGAAGTAGTTTTCTTTATTAAAAATTGGTATTTTCCTATCTCCCTGCGGATCGACACCTAAATACTACGATCGATAGGTTGTGCGCTTGCAACTAACCTATTAATTGAGTACGAAGGTTTATAAATATTAAAGGCAAAAAGAGTACAAAATTCCTATATCTAAAATACTCAACATATTACCTCTTATCCTTTTCTCTTATGATACTTTTGATGTAATATAGGAGCTCAACATAAATATATATAGACTTTTTAAGAACTCCTGTGGAAAGAATACAAATGCTCAGTGCAATGTCAGCTCGCTGAAGAAAGACCTTATTTATGCATTTTGGTATTATTATATATTTATCTTACTGATCTTAATCTGTACCCTCAAAATACTCAGTGTGCATATGTTGTTATTCTGCATCACAGGTCCTTGTTTTTCCAGTTTGCGCTTTCAATTCTAAAACCGATAGGCTGATTCAACATGCTGGCATTACCTAGGATGGGTTTTTTTATGAGGTGGCACGAATAATACAATAACTCAACATTTACTATTACCATTTTTGTATGAAGCTTAAATGCATCAGATGTGAATATTCCGGTGTGGAAGTTTACAAAACCCATACCTAAAGTGGTACAGTTTACAACATCAAACATGCAGTAGATGTGATTAAGATCAATATAGGCGTAAATAGTAAATATTTCCAATATAATACTTGTAGGATATTACTAGTGGCAGCATTAGAAAATTTGCAAAGGGCTGTGCATCTAATATCATCCCTTGTCAATTGACATTCTAATGCCACCATATAGAAAAAAGCACAAAAGAATCTCACCCATGTACGCCAACTAACATTCTAAAAAAAAAAGATTGCGGCGTAGCTGCAACGATGGAACTTGATAAGTCCATATGCCAATGGCCCTTAAAAAGCCCAGGCCTGGCCCAACTAAACACTTCCAGAGTTGAATTCACAGCAGGCCGGCCCAAAAATGGCTCGGGACTCGGACCCTCTCCCGGGGCCAGCCCGAGAGTAGAAAATAACTCGGGATTCGGACCCCCTCCTGGGGCCAACCCGAGGTTAAAGCCGACCCGGGATTCAGACCCCCTCCCGGGGCCAACCCGAGGTTAGAAACAACCCGGGATTCGGACCCCCTCCTGGGGCCAACCCGAGGTTAAAGCCCACCCGGGATTCGGACCCCCTCCCAGGGCCAACCCGAGGTTAGAAACAGCCTGGGGCTCGGACCCCTTCCCGGGGCCAGTCTGAGGCCGAACGCCGAACAGCCCAAGGCCAAACACACCGAACAGCCCAAGGAGGTCGACACACGGCCTCGCTGTTCGGCTTGAGAGAATTATGCAGATATTATCGCCTATTATGCAGACTCCCTCAACAGCTGTACGGACTCCTGTCATTAATGCTGACAAGACCCCGCTACAGTAGGGCTCCCCCTATTTAAGGCAGAGAATTCCCTAGAGAGGGGGACTGCATTTATCACAATCTGAGGAGGTATTAAAAAGGGTTAGAGCGTTAATACCCCTCCGACACCCCGCGTGTCCACCGTCTTGGCCCGTTTCACTTGAACCGGGACGAGTTGCACTTTCAGTAACCAGCCTCCGCACGGCCTGCTTCCTGGGAACAGGACGTGCCTGCACCTTACTGGACCGAGTCCAAGTACGGCCCGGCCCCCTTGGGAAGGGACGTATCAACCACTGTGGGGCCCCCAGTCTCAACTGAGCGAGATGACTTCTGCAACTAAACAAACAGACGTGGGAAGCCCACCCCCGAGGAGGTCGCTCGGCGGGCGGAACCACTCAACCGAAGAACTGAGAATGTAAAGTCCCCGACCAACCTAACCTCGGGCATAAGACCCAAGGAACCTGCGAAGAAAATTCCCTCAGGCGACCCGAGTGCAGGGACAACGAGTAAAAACCCCCTCGACAAAGTGGGCCAGAAGACCCCCGGCCCTATTGTCCCTCCGACCTACTCTTTGGGTATGCCGCCCGAAGGGGTACCGACCACCCAACCCGGGATGGGCTTGGAGTCTCTCAGAGCTTCTGCACCAATTATAAGACCGATCGACTCGACCATCGTGACCACCCAGGTCACTGGGCCGATCGGGTCGACCCCCCTAAATACCCAAAACTAGATGATCTACGCCCAATACCATTCTCCGTACGTTCCACAATATGTATATCCACCTCCCTACAACTATCCTCCATACCCGCAATATGCTTCTCCATACCCACAGTACCCAGCCACCCATTTAGCACACTACCCTCCACAAGCTGATCCCAACCTGTCATACCATCCCCAAACTCCCGCCTCGGCTCCCGGGGTACGGATGATCCACCCCCCGCCGCCTGTAGTACAGTTAATCCAAACCGGACCTGGGTCGAACAATCCAGAGCCTGGTCCCCATGATACAGAACGCAACTTTGACAACCCTGACCTCGAAATAGAGACCCCTGTTGACGAAGGGGAGACGAGACAGGAGGGCGGACCGAGGCGGAGGCTATCCTTTGGGATTGAACAAGAAGAAAGCGAAGGCTCATCCTCGGCGGCCAGCTCGAGGAGGAGTGCTGGTCGAGCGAGGATAGAGCGAACTCGAGAAGGCTCCAGCAAGCAGATCGAAGAACAGTCTCGCCACTCGAGAAAGGACGATCAGTCTCGCCACTCGAGGAAGGACGACCAGTCCCGCCACTCGAGGAAAGACGATCAGTCTCATCATTTGCGGGAAGAGCGTCGCCAAACACCCCCTAAGAAGCGGCGAAAACCACGCACCACAACAGAGGCCGCAGGAGTAGATATGGCGATGATAAACGCAATAATAAAAAAGGGGGTGGAGAAAGAGATAGCGGAGAGAGAGAGAAAGAGAGCAGGGACTCGTTCCGGGTCGACAAACATTTTGGAGGGACCATTAGCCCCGGAACTTTATAAGGCCCTGATATGTCTATATTTGATCTATTGTTTCGACCTATTTTCAGACCAGATATCATGTTTTTAACCACTAAATTGCATTGTTTAAATTGAATATCAATAGAATATGGTACTGCTGCTATTTTGTGGTTGATTTGCAGGAAATAGGCGAAAACATGAAGAGTTCTGACCTTCCCCCACGCGAGTCGCATCCCACCTGACGCAGGTCGCATCGCAGCCCAGACGCGACCTCAGACGCGACCCTCATTGCGCACATCAGTTCTACCTGACGCGGGTCGCGTGTCATCTCATGCGGGTCGCGTCGACTTAACTGCGCCAGGCCCAATTGAGGCCCGTTAAGAACCTATATATACAGAGGGCCTGGCACATGAAAGGGGACCCCCTGATATTTTCGCAGAAAGGGGATCTGATCGGTTTGAAAGGAGACTTGGCGCGACAGAGAAGAGGGAGGCGATCTGGAGCCAAGAAGGATTCGACTTGGAGAAGAAATTCGGTCAGAAGCTTCGATCCTCTTCGATCCTTCATCTCTCACCATGATTTGCACTCTCTTTCTCTCTTTTACTTTGATTTTGCTCATGTCTGAGTAGTCTTGTAGTTTCAGGGGTTTGGATGTAGTCTTAAACTTTATTTGATTATGCACATTGATTGATTCTGAATGTTATTTCGTGTTTCTTTGATTCTTGTATTATTTGTGATTGCTTGATCTAAATTGCTTGATTGATTCTTGATTGTCTACTGTTGAATGCCTTTGGTATTTCTTCTTGTAATTTGGCCTTGACGTTCTTGCAAGTTAGGTTAAGTACTTGAGGTAGGTCTGAGATCCGAAAGGTTAGGTCAATAGTAGCCGAGAGGTGAAATTTCCACTTGTGGATACCTTTAGTAAACAGAACTGAGAACTTAGGTTTGATTAAACAGCTTGATCAAACCTAAGAAGGTGAAATTGCATTTCCAAACCAGGTCAGTTAAGCCAACACACGAGAGTTGAGGTTTAGTGACATTAGGTACGGTCAATCTAGCCTTACACGACTTAAACAACCAGTTTCTGACATGTGCAGACTCAGCTCAAGGGGCCATGCGGGTCGCGTGCGAGAGCACGCGGGTCGCATCACAAGGGTCGCGTACGAGAGTACGCGAGTCGCGTGACAGGTCCAGAGTGCTTGAGGGCCACGCGGGTCGCGTCACAAGAGTCGCATACGAGAGTATGCGAGTCGCGTGGCAGGTCCAGAGCAGCAAAGTTGAAGATGAAATCTGAAACCCTTGAAACGCCTTTTATACAATAGTTTTACTTTCTGACATTATATTTGTTCATACATTTGTTCATTTCATTTGTTCATACATTTGTTACAAACCTAGGAATAGACAAACACACAACCTTCAAACTTCTAGTACCTAACTAGGTAGAGTAAAGATTCAGAATTTGAGTCTTCCCTGTGGATCGATACCTGAATAGACTACACGACGGGATTGTGCACTTGCAGTCCTAGTCAAGAGTCGAACAAGGGTTAAAAGCTACAGATTCGTCTGTAGTGAAGCTTTGTTCTCTCAGGCCCCTATGGGTGACTTCAAATACCCTGCCGGTCTCCCCTACTACCAAGGTAGCGGGGACGCCCAGGACCCTCAGAACTTTGTGTATGGGTTCTTCGAAAGGCTTCGATTGCATGGGGCATCGGATGCCGTCGCGTACCGCATCTTTACCACCTGTCTGACTGGAGAGGCATGGGAATGGTACATGAGACTGAAGCAAGGGTCGATAAAAACTTTTGATCAATTAGCAAGAACTTCTTGAAGGGACACCTGTGACGCCCTCTACGACATGCTTCGACCCCAGCGGGCAACCTGTGACTCCCTCCTAAAATATGTTTAGGGACACCAGGAGACAACTCGGACCTTTGTAAATAGGTTCGTGAAGGCTTCTAGGGAGGTCCGAAACTACAGCGAGGACATCGCCCTGGCAGCTATGCAGAATGGACTTTGGCAAGGAGGACCGGGCACCCTCCGGTATGACGCTCGAAAGAGAGAGTTTAAGAGCTTACCTGAGTTCTTGGCTTTTGCTGAAGGGTACATCTGGGCGGAAGAGGATGCCGTCCAGTTCGCTAGGCCGCGGTCTAGGTCACCGAAACCACAGCAATGCGACCGACAGCCCAGCGGCGGTCCGTCTCGAAGGCGAGAACCACCAAAAATGAATACCCTGCCTGGGCCACAAGAAGAACGGCGCGAAGACGGCAGGGAGGGCTACCGACCCCACTATGTGCGATACGCCCCTTTTATCAAGAAGAGGAGCGAGATGTATCATGTAATAAAAGACATGCCCGACGTCCCAAGGCCGCTGCGCAAGGGCATTTTCGAGAAAAAAGATGGGACGGTAAGATGTTTGTTCCACCGTTTTAATGGGCACTCCACGAGAGATTGCCTCCAGCTGAAGGACGTGTTAGAAAGGATGGCCAGGGAAGAAAACTGATCGAGTACATCAAGCCGAAATTCTTCAAAAAGTTTACAAGAGAATACAATGGGGAAGTCGAGTACAAAAAGAAGGCTTCCTATCGGGACGATTACAAGGGGCCCAGGTACTCGGGGCCAAAGCCCGAAGATGACAAGGGAAAAGGACCGGGAGCAGCCGGTAGGCAGCCAAGTATAGAGATCAATGTTATTAGCGGAGGGCACAAAGTGGTGGTCCCTGAAAAACATAACCGGAGCACCACCAAGCCGCACCCTACCATATTAAACATGGAAAAGTTTCCCGAGAAGAAGAGGCCCCGAATGGACGAAGCCATATGCTTTTCCGAGAAAGACTTCGGCACCATTGTGTGGTCTCATGACGATCCCATAGTACTAAGACTCAAAATAGAGGAGTTTGGAGTCAAGAGGATCCTCGTGGATACGGGGAGCTCGGCCGACATCTTGTACCTCTCAGCTTTTGAGAAGATGGGAATACAGCTCGGCGAGTCACGGAAGAGAGTAACGCCGCTGGTGGATTTCACTGGCGATTCCCTCCGGCCCAAAGAGATCGCCCGATTGAAAGTAGCATTCGGGTCATCGCCTCGCATCACCGAAGTCATGGTTGACTTCCTTGTAGTGGATGCCCCTTCCGCCTACAATGCGATCATTGGCGCCATAGTATCTTCCCCCCACTTAAAGATCAAATTCCCTACCAGCCACGGAGTGGGAGAGGAATGTGGGCAACAGCAGGTGGCCCAAGAATGCTATCAAACTTTCCTCGAAGGGCGAGGAGGAGCGGTCCATCAAGTGGATGTGAAAGTAGAGGCGAGGTCAGGTCCCACTAGCCCTCGCTTGCGGTCCAGCAGAGAGTTCTTACCCCCGCACACACCCATAGTCTTGGATCCCACCTACAAAGGTGAGTCGAATGCAGTTATCGAGCCAGCCGATGAAGTCGACCAAGTCGACCTCGGCAATGGCAAGTTTTTGAATATTGGCAAAGCAGTTCAGGGAAGCGCAAGGGAGAAATTGATTGACTTCCTCTGAGAAAACCAGGCAGTGTTTGCATGGACCGCCGCAGACATGCCTGGGATCCCGGGATCCATAGCGGAGCACCGGTTGCACATCAAACCGGGGGCAAAACCTGTTATACAGAGGAGAAGGAACATGGGAGCCGAGAGACGCTCGGTAGTTAAAGCTGAAGTGGCCAAACTACTGGAAGCCGGTTTTATTAGAAATGTGACATGTCCGGAATGGTTGGCGAATCCTGTACTCGTTAGAAAAGCAAATGGAGATTGGAGGATGTGTATCGATTACACCGACCTGAACAAGGCGTGCCCTATGGACCCTTTCCCTTTATCCAAGATCGACCAACTAGTGGATTCCACCTCCGGACACGCGTTTCTGAGTTTCATGGACACGTTCTCGGGGTACAACCAAATCAGGATGTGCCCGGAAGATGAAGATAAGACGACCTTCACAACCCACACCGGGTTGTACTGTTACCGGGTGATGCCTTTCGGGCTAAAAAATACGGGGGCTACCTTTCAAAGAATGGTGAACAAGGTGTTCCACGAGCAGATAGGCCGAAACGTGGAGGCTTACGTTGATGACCTCCTGGTGAAGAGCATGTCTGACCTGGGCCACGTGCAGGACCTACGCGAGACATTTGCAACGCTCAACCAGGTCGACATGAAACTCAACCCCAAGAAGAGTTTTTTCGGCCTTACGGGAGGAAAGTTTCTCGAGTTTATGGTGTCCATGAGGGGCATAGAGATACACCCCTCCAAGTCGCAGGCCATCCTGGAAATGAAACCGCCCCGAAACCTCAAAGAACTTCAGTCGCTCACAGGCCGACTAGCAGCTTTGAACTGATTTATCGCTCGATCTGGCGATGTTTGCTTTCCTTTCTTCAAAGCTATGTGCAAATCTGCCAAATTCAAGTGGACCGAGGAATGTGTGGTAGCTTTTGACAAGGTCAAAGAGTACCTGGCCAGCCAGCCCTGCCTCAGCCGACCCATAGACGGAGACACACTGGTTGTATACCTGGCTACAACTAACCACGCGGTCAGTGCCGCATTGGTATGCGAAGAGGGGCGGCACCAGAAACCCACATACTTTGTATCGCATGTACTTCGAGATGCCGAAACTCGATACACGCAGATAGAAAAGGTGGCCTATGCTCTTATCACCGCGGCAAGAAAACTGAGACCATACTTCCAGTCCCACCCAATCAAAGTGTATACAGGAGTACCCCTGAAGAAGGCCTTCGCGAACTTCGACTCATCGAGCCGCGTGTTGGCCTGGGCGCTCGAACTAACAGAATTCGACATCACTTTCCACCCTCAGAATGCTATCAAATCCCATGTATTTGCGAATTTTATCGCGGAGTACTCGGGAGCCCCTGAAGAACTGGACGGTAAGTGGACACTTTATGTAGATGGCACCTCCTCCCTCCAAGGAGCAGGAGCGGGGATAGCACTCACGGGCCCCCAAGGAGAAACACTCAACTACGCACTCCATTTCCAGTTCCCTGTAACCAACAATACCGCCGAGTACGAGGCCATGATAGCTGGCCTCAAATTAGCTGCGGGACTGGGAGCACGAGAAGTCCATCTGCATAGTGACTCCGAACTCGCGGTCAGGCAAATCAATGAGGAGTGCTGTGTGCACGACGACCGATTGCGACGATACCGTAAGCAGTTCCATTCCTTAAAGGGACAATTTGATAGAGTGGTGATCGAGCATGTGTTCAGGAACCAGAACTATCAAGCGGATGCCCTCTCCAAACTAGGGGCAGCAGGTAACCTCGACAAGAATTGCCCTGTGATAGTAATGGATATTCCCGAGTCAAGTATCTCGGGTGATGCGAAGGAAGCCTATGTCGTTAACGACCCTGGAGATGCCTGGTACGCTCCCATGTGGGCATACCTCACCTCAGGGACTTTGCCCGAGGACCCACTGGAGTCCAGGAGATTGAAGAAGATTGCCCCTCTATACTCGATATACAATCATCAGTTATACAAAAGAGGATACGCCCGGCCATGGCTTAAGTGTGTCGGAAAGGAGGACGCCGAGAAACTCCCGGAGGAAGTCCATGAGGGGCTATGTGGCAGCCATCAGGGGGCCAAAACCTTGGTAGAAATGGTCCTGCGCGCAGGATACTATTGGCTCACAGTGCAACAAGATGCGGCCAATATGGCGCGGAAGTGTGAAAGATGCCAGTACCACTGCCGACTTTCCAGCGTCCCGGGTTATGACATGATCACGATATCGGGAGCTTGGCCCTTCGACCTTTGGGGAATTGATATCCTAGGCCCTTTCCCTATGGCTGTCCAACAACGAAAATGGATAATAGTGGCCGTGGAATATTTTACGAAATGGGTCGAGGCTGAGGCCTTGGCCCACATTACGGCAGATGCCGCCAAAAATTTCATCTGGCGCAACATCGTGTGCCGCTTCGGCATCCCGCACGCGCTAATTTCCGACAATGGAACACAGTTTAACGCGGATATCACCATGTCCTTCCTCGAAAGGCTAGGCATTCGCAGCAACTTCACCTCGGTTAGCCGCCCCGCCAGCAATGGTCTAGCCGAGGTCACCAACCGGACCATTCTCGATGGATTAAGGAAGAAGGTAGCCTCCAATAGGAAAAATTGGCCCGACAAACTAGACGAGATTCTTTGGGCATACAGGACCACTCCCCGGGAAGCAACCCAGCAAACACCATACTCCTTAGTATATGGCATGGAGGCCGTCACACCTCTTGAACTCATTGCACCTTCCCTGCGGATAACGGCCTATTCCACAAAAAACAATCCCGAAGCACGGGCAATGGAGCTCGAGCTAGTACAAGAACTCCGAGACAAAGCCCGCGTCCGGACCACAGAGTACCAGCGGAGGGTGAAACGCGCCTTCGATAAACACGTGTCACCCCGAGCATTCGAACCAGGCGACCTGGTGTTAAAAAAGATCGAAGCTACCGGACATCACGTTGGTAAGCTTCAACCTAATTGGGAAGGCCCCTTCAGGGTAATTCGCGCCTGCGGCAAAGGAGCCTACGAGCTCGAAGGTCCCGATGGACGGATGCTCGCCAGACCCTGGAACGTTGTCCACCTTCGAAAATTTTATGTTTAAAAAAAAAGAGGGGAAGAACAGGTATAGCAGCGGACATGCCGTCTGCAAAAATGTAATTATTCTTTTGTACCTTTTGGACCAGCCTGCATGGGAATGCCCGTGTAAGGTCAGGGGCGTCGGTGCGATATTATAAGCACGGCCCGATATCTCGTACTTTTGGATCAACACGGGAATGCCCGTGTATGGTCAAGGGCGCCTGTGCGATGCTTGACTAACAAATTCGGGGCCCGACGACACAAAATTGCCGTCGGGATCACCTCACAAAACAACTGATTATCACGAGGGCAAACAAAAGCCTACGGGCAATAAATGCCTCTATAAAAGAATAAAATTATTGCGTTAAGAGGATAAACGAAAGCCTAATGGGCAACGAACGCCTCCGCAATAAAACAACAGCACTTCTCGTAACAAAAGGATAAAAAGCCTACGGGCAACATATGTCTTGACCAACAGAACCGGAAATTATTATACTAACTTCAGCCCAAAGGCCCTAGAGCATAAAACAGCCCGAAGCAACTTTTCCGTAATAGCGAGTGTGCGCTAGTCGTGCAAAGTACGAACGAACATTCCGAAAGGATGACAAGTACACACGACGCGCCTCGCGAGGAAAACTCGCTCTAGTCTCGGGCCAAAGGATCTGAAGTACGGAGCAGCAAAGCAATTCTACATGAAAATACAGGCGAGAGTCACAAAAGTGTGAACGAAAACTCTGCAAAGAGCAGCGAATACACGTGACTCTCGAACATGGCAATACAGGCGCGAGTCGCAAAAGTGTGAACGAAAACTCTGCAAAGAGCACCGAATACACGTGACTCTCGAACATGGCAATACAGGCGCGAGTCGCAAAAGTGTGAACGAAAACTCTGCAAAGAGCACCGAATACACGTGACTCTCGAACATGGCAATACAGGAGCGAGTCGCAAAAGTGTGAACGAAAACTCTGCAAAGAGCACCGAATACACATGACTCACGAAAATAAAAGGGACAGTTATGCAAAAAGCAAACGAAAATCTCAAAAGGATAACGAATGCGCATAACTCTGCTTTGGAGAGATAATAACGGAAACCCTTGGGGTAACGAAAAAATCTCTCCGAGGATCCTGACACACAGCGTAAGCGAAAGCCCGACGGGGCAACGAACACGCACCAAATCGGATAAACATTCCGTCGTTTCACAAGACAACGAGCTTGCCTATGTCATAGGTACAAACGAAAGTCTTGTGGGACAAGCGTGAATGCTCTACTGGCCTCGCGAGACAACAAGTGGGCATGAAGACATGCCCGAACAAAAGTCTCGCAGGAATGTCCCGATCTGGCCTCCCAAGGCAACAAGTAGGCATGTTGACATGCCCGAACGAAAATTCTCGCAGAAGCAAAAGAGCAAATTATAACAAATACCTAAAGGAATGCCGAGACTCCCCCCGGATTCTCGCGAGTTCGTTCTTCCACGGAGAGAACTACACCGACCGAATAGGGAGTTGCCCGATGACTTTACGAACCTGGACAAATCGAGAAGACCAGCCCCTCGAGGCAATGCGCAATAATGCAACACGTAATGCGCGCAAGCAGGTATCTCCGCGAGACGAGCTATAGGAGAAAGTGGGTCGAGAACTCCACCCATTTCAGAAAGTCACAGAAGCACGCCTCACAAGGTAAGAAAGACTATCTATTCTTTTATATCCGCGGTACAAACGTACGTAAAGAAAACATCTTAAGCTAAAGAAAAGAACCAACAGACCGCTGAATAAGGTAAAGCGACGCAGATAGAATGTCGCCCGCTACCTCGCTATACAAACAGGGGTAAGTCCGTTCGATGAGAACGTTCCATCACCTCGAGCCCATACTATCATGGGGTTTGCGTCACAATAATTATATGTAAAAAAATAAAAAATAAAGAGGACATAAGACATATAAATACCACTAAATTAACTGTTACCTCGGGTGACTGAGAAACATTTCTCAGTAAACCACCCGAGCAAAAGCGTACAATAATTTCTGTTAAAACCTTCACAAACCGGAGGGTCCCTGATACCAATTACACCCGAATAAAACTAAGAAAGGATGCTCCACCCATCCGCCCAGCCGTGACACGCTTACCCGTCTTGACCCTGCAACAGAGAGTAATGTCGGGTGATTGTTCAAATTAAAAACTTCGTATTGCAATATACAAAGAAAAGAATTATACTTGGTTCACTTCGAGGTTTCCCGAAGGATCGTCCCCCGGCTCTTGACCGTAATCCACCTTGTCCAGCGAAGTCTCCCCTTCGACAGTACTCGAGACGGTCCCTTGGTCCGTAGGACCCCCTGGGCCTTCCGCATGTCCTCGGGGGACTGGGGCGGCGTATCCTCCCTGTCCAAATGATGAGGCCAAGACGCGACCTTCCGCCAAGTATGGAAAGGCATCTTAGGTTTGCAGCTCAGCAGGTCCATGCTCGGAAGAACGGGCTTACCATCGGGGTTGAGCAGCTGGCCTCCAGCCTTATCCCACTCGTATCCTACCAGACCCTGAGGGACCCCATCCTCGTCCGCAACAGGCATGTACCCGAGGTCCTCAGGGGCGAAAGGATAAAGATCGGCCAAAATAGATAACTCCGTATGAACTTGCCTTTTTATCATTCCCGTTAATGACAAAATCGCGGCAAGCTTAAAAGGGTCACTAACCAGGAATTCTCGAATCACCTCCCTTTCATGATCGAGACGTTCCGCTTGCGAGTTCTTGATCGCAAGCAAGGCTTGGGATAGCTGCTCCCGCACGAGCGTCAACTCTTGGGCCTGTTCCTCCTTTGTTAGCTTCAGTTCCTTTACCTCCGCTTCGCTACCAACAAGCTTAGCTGTGGCCTCCTCAAGCAACTCAGCGCTCCTTTTAGCGCAGTTTTCGCTTTCCTCTACCGCACGGGCCTTTGCGTCCACCTCGCTCCTTAGCTTCTCGACCTCCTCATCGCTGCCAACCACCAAGCTCCAAAATTTTTGATAGTCCTCACTCAGGGACTTGTACTTCTCCATCCAATAATCCCTCTCCACAACGGCCGCCGTCAAGTCCCCCGGCTCGACAGGAGAGTTAGCCGCTATCAAATTCTTTGCAGTCATTGCCTCTGTGGCGTGAGCAAACAGGCAACCTATCTCGAAAAGGCGACCCACTGCATCCAACATCATACCAACCCCGCGCTTCTGAATAAGCCGACCCAAATAAGGGGGCTCCAAGGCACGGAAGGCCTCCCTATAATACACCCCGCTCTCCGGGGGCCGCTCATTAGCACTGCGCATTTTAGCCAAATAAGGGAAAAAGGCGAGGCACCCGTCCGCTTGACTCAGCGGGAAGGGAGTCTTACATATGGTCCCCACCCCAACCTTGCCCGGGAGACCTACCTTGCGAGACCCCTCGGACGGAGTGGGTACCATCTCAGGAGCAGCCGTCGTGCTCGAACTCCCACCTCCACCTGGCCCCCCAGTTGACGCCGGAACTTCTTGAGCCAGCACAACTGAAGCCGCCCCCGAAGGGGGGACTGCTTCCTCCGACAGAGGGGTAGTGGCGACGTCCCTCGGACTCGGGGCCAAGGGTGGCCGCGCCACGTTCCTTTTCTTACTTGTAGTTGGCCCTTTCCCCTTGACGTCACGATCAATCTCGTGTGTCGCCCTCCGCTTCCTCGACTCCGCACCCCCGGCCCCCTTCTTGACCGCACGCTCCTCAACACCAGCAGGCGGTTGAGCAGGAGCCACCCCGGCCCCTGGTGACCCGGAATACAGCCCATCTACGTGCGAGCAGACCAACTGGGGGATCGCGCTCAGCCCATTAAAGGTGAAATCCATTAGGCCGAAAGCTGCATCAAAAATATGAACTCAAGGGTCATATATATAGGGAAACAGTTAAGATTCTTTATTAAAGAAATATATATATGCGCAAAAAAAACTACCTTGCGACAACTGCTCAATAACCAAGACAGCCTAGTCATCAGCAGCACTCATCTGGAAGTCACTCATCTCGGGCTTTCCCACCCACGAACTATCACCCTCACCCTTCTTAATCTGTCGCCACGAGCGACGAATGCCTTGTAACGACTCAACCTCCTCGGGTTCAGTCAAATACACCCAGCCCCTATTCCACCCATCAATTTTCCTCATGATCTTCTTATGCGCCTCATAGTCGAAAATTTCCGGTGCGTCAGTTCTCCTCCTCACAGTGACAAAATCCGATGAAGCCACACACAGACTAAAATAATTCGCGAACAGGACCATAGTCGGCCATAGCCCGGCAAAGTAGAACCGAAACTCGTTGAACAGCTTCTCGAAATTGACGAGATAGCACCATCCCGCACTTGTCAGTTGGGCAGGGGTTATATCCAGCGTCTTCAAGAAAGTAACCTGGAATGGTGTCAAAGGCAACTGGAAACCGCATCTAGGCATCTTCCAGTAGATACAAAGCCCTTTCTCATCGTCATGAGCTCGATCGTCCACTGTCGGCAATAAGAACCTTAACCTGTCCAAAGAGATGCGATCTCTCGCTCCCGCTCTTACGAGCTCGTTGTAAAAGACATCAACCCACCAACTCTGACTGCGACAACCCGTCGCTGATGAGAACAGAAGACTAACTTCCCCAAATTACGCATCACGCGCATGCCCGAGGCGCCTTCTCTTCGAGGAGGGTGGTTCTGTGGAGCCTTT
Organism: Carex parvula; assembly: GCA_025461045.1. Taxonomy (NCBI): domain Eukaryota; kingdom Viridiplantae; phylum Streptophyta; class Magnoliopsida; order Poales; family Cyperaceae; genus Carex; species Carex parvula. Next base: position 56,379 of record JAJGRW010000921.1, read on the forward strand.
TTTCTTTTTAGATGCTTGCGAGGGCACTGAAACTGACGTCTCCCGGGAAGACCTCTGGCGATCTTGCACCTCGACCTCCTCCAACTCCATATCCTCCTCGACTGAGCGAGTCTCACTTATGCTGGAAGAATAATACGAGGGATCGGTCTTCTGCAATGGGACCCGTTCCCGAACTATCTTCTTCTTCCCTCCCATCTTCGCTGACTGCAAAGGTAAGTTAATAAGATTGTCTGCAATGGGAGACATTACCGAGGGCACTATCCTCTTACCCGACTCAGTGAAAGCCCTTTCCAAGGCCGCTTTCGACTTCCCAGCACCTTCACCCTCTATCCCGTGATCCTACATTGCCGGATCACTTCAATCGATGGGCTCGTCTGGAGAATCTGGTTCCACTGCAGCCCCGTCCACAGAAGACTCCGGTTGTGCAGCCTTCCAATCAACGGATGACTCCGGGCCTATATCATCCCAATCCACGGCCGCCTCCCAATCGAAAAAATCCCCCTGAGAACCAGAATTAACCTCCCCCTCCGACATTTAAAAAGAACTCGCTCAGAAACTGCCTTCCAGGTCGACCGTTGGACCTCGCGTATGACAGACACGCAAAGGTAGAACAATACCGACTTAGTAACTCCCGGTATCGGTCAAGATACTGGATCCTGAACGAAATGTTTGCGACAGTGATACTTACGGTTCGGGCACGACACTCCTGCGAGATGTTCGTACAGTTGTCCCCGCCAATTGTCCTTATGAGCGAGAGCGATGAGCGAGAATACCCCGATAATGGAACTTGCTGAAAACGGATATACGCTCGGGCCCGCCTCTCTTTATATAGGGCCCCCGTAAAGAGCCGTAGAAAATCAGCGCCAATCTCAAGGAACATCCTTCGACACGTGTCTCGCGTCCCTTCGACTAGTCGCCTCAAAAAACCTAAAACATCGCGTCGCTTCAGCCCTTTGGCGCCAAAATCTGAAGTAATAGTGAACCGTCGCGTCTCTTCGGCTTCGTCTGTACAAAAATCCCCATGACGTAGATCCCCTACAAACTTGAAGTATGCTGCCCCACGAAACCTTAAACTCGCACCGTTTCGAAGAATCAATCTTGACCCCATACTAGGATTACCATTTATCCGAAGTGATGGGTGGCATGGTCAAAATAGCAGCGGATCCCGCTGACATAAGCAAGCCTGAGCATTTATGACGGTCTGACACACGCATTTATTGCACGACCGGTAACCCCCGTTATATATATACACGGACCCTCCGTACCTATCCAGAAGACATCTGTCTAACAAAAATCTCGGAGTCATGGCACCAAAACCATCCGACAGTCGTGGCAAGAAACCCCTTGACAAAGGCCAACCTAGCAATCCGAGACCAAGACGCCCGGCTAGCGTCCGAGACCTACCCCCACAAGTCCGCACTAACTGGCTCCGCTTCTTCCCGAGATATCGCCTCGATCGGATGCTAGCAAGCCCTAATGCTAAGCTCAAGGACTTCATTGAGTACTTGGTAGACGTCGAGGTGCGCTCCTATGAACACTGCCCCTGTTGCCCGAAAGCCCGCCGCAATGAACCACCACCCACACCACCCCAACGCTCCCCACCCAAACCGGTAATCCGCCGTACCTGCCCCGCATACGGAAAAACAGGCAATCGGTCAGAAATGCCCCGATGCCACCGATACCGACAGAGGTTCCACCAGGCCTGCCAACCCGAGGAGACTCACTACCCGTTCCCCATCCCGGGTCTAGAGAGCTGGCATTGCGATGAATGTATCGCCATCCTCAACTCTCTGGATGACATGAACGAGGACAGCGATGAAGACAGCGACGAGGGCAACACGTAAAATTACAGCACTGGGTCTAGCGAGGCTAACCCCGAAGAAGCATCCCCTACGGACGGCGACTCCAGCGATTGATGTGTCGCGCAAGATCGCCCTACCTACTTCGCTAAATATCTACTACCCCCACCCCTCTGCTGTTTCTGGGCATGGGGAATAAGATTTTTTGTTATATGATGACCCCGTGAACCCCTCTTTTTGTTGAGAAGGAAAACTCTATAAACCACATAACATTACCCGTATTTATAATCTTTTTTACCTTGCAAAATTTTCAAACATATTCGTGTAATGGCGACTCTGGCGCTAAGGTAGACCTTAGCACACGTCTCTTATGTCACAATCTCGTCGCAACGTTCAATGGACTACGTCACAATCCAACTTTGTCATGTCACTGACCAATGGGCGCCGTCTACTTTGCGACCACCCGATCCCGGGTAGATCGCGAAACAAACACGGACACACTGCCTGAGATTAGTCGGATAATGACATCAACTTCATATGGCACCAACACGAGATTGGCACACCCCCTGTCTCAGGACATCCCCGGGGATATTATTTCTCACTACCAATCTTACCAACAGCGCCGACAAGGCAATCACATGTAATTTCATCACGCGACCTAAACAGTCCAGATAAAACAACGCCAAAACCACCCAGCGACTCTAGTCAGCCACACAACAAAACCTGGCCGAACCAACTAGGTCATCCATATCCCACCCCAGAAAATCCGCTGGCCGCGTAAAAACGTTCCTTATTCGAAGTAACACCTTATGTAAACGATCATGCACATTCCCTAATGATTGACTAACTAAAAACAAGCAGCCCCTAACTTAGCCTTTTAAGCTAAAAAACGTCAAAAAAAGCGAATCTCCTATTAATGACACCTCGAAATAACAGTCCAGTAAATCCCAAAATGCCTCAAAACCAACGCTGGTCAAACGACAGGCCTACTCTCGTCCCGTCAAATCGCCTAGTCCCAGCTTTTATGACTTGATGGGGCCCAGACGCGATAACCAATGGCGCTACCCCGCCTATATATTGGCCCATTCAGCCGTAAAAAGTTCACTCCTCATCAACCGATCATCCATCCCGTAAACTAATCCTCGCTCCATCCACCCTCACAATGTCGTCGAGCGACTCGGTTAACAAAAACAAACCCGAGCAGCGACGCCTCAACATTACCCGACCCCGCGATTCACCTCCCCACCGACCCCGCCCTAACCCCACGCAACCACCACTGCGAATACTGTCGGAAGGCGAAAGGTGGGTATTGTTACAAGATATATCTCACCCGGACTTAACATGGATGCTAGACCACGAAAACTTCCGAATCCGAGACTTTCTCGACTTCAAGCTCAGCTCATGTCCGAAATTCACCCCGGAGGACAAGAATGCTATCAAACCTACGGCACCGTCGTTGCGCATATGCTTCGGGTGTGGTGATCAAGATCCCAAGACCGAAATGGTCAAATACCGAACATGCTTCGAGTGGCGCCACATGTATCATTATGATATCAAAGGCCGCTCAGATCCCCGCCGTCGGTTTTGGCGATGCCCCCGTTGCATCGACCTCAACTACGGAGGACCAACTTTACACACGGCTACCAAAGAAGAGCTCGAAGCGGACAATACCTATGAGGACACCGATAATGAGATCCTCGCCTGAACGCTCCCCGGGCAGCGACATCACACCCGTCTTCTTGCCGAGAATGGAAGGCGTGACATGACAGAAGTGGAAACATCCTTCCAGTCTACCCCGGTTTCCTCCTCGGCAATTTTACGGGTATACATTGAACTAGTCGCCCTGCATATTATAGTGTGTTAGAACAAATGTATCTATTGTTGTATCTTAACTAAGACCAGTGTATATGCGAAATATGTGCCATTCCGATGTATCGATAGTAAACTTATAAAAACAAAGAAGATAAATTTATTATCGGGCCCTTTCATGTTATCGAATAGCCTATCTTTTCATAACAAAAATTTCTGCCCCACGCAGACTCTCGATACATGCACAAACACTCCCGGCAAATACATACCCCGCGACCTGACGTTATTTAAAATAGGCAGTTAGTAGTTATACGTTACGTACTGCCTGGGACCCACATTATTTATGGCTACAGTCACGACTCACGCCTATAAATACCAACGTCACCATTCATCAAAAGGACATTCACCTTTCACCTCTCTACACAACCTTCCGAGATGCCCTTCAAAAGAGTAGTCTCTAAACCTACAAAGCCTCTCGACCAAGGTCAGAGTAGCCGCGACCAACCTCCCCCCAATCCCCGTCGCTCTTATAACCCACGACAGGTCCTCTCTCCCGCAGAGAGATGGGCTCTCCTCCAACGATTCTCCGAGGAGGACTTGGAGTGGATGATCCACAATGAGGATCTCCAGATCTGCGACCTCATCGACCTCACCCTCGCAGGGGTACCCCCGTTCACTAAGGAGGACGAGAACAATATCTACGATGATGTTGATTTCGAGCCCAAATTGCGTTGGTGTGTCCTATGCAACGACCAGGGACCCAAGCACGAGATGGTGAAATGCCAGAGGTGCTATGAGTGGAGTTGTTTCGAACACCACGACATCCAAGGCCGCTCAGATCCTCGACGTCGGTTTTGGAGGTGCTCTGGATGCTAATCCTGTAATTTCGGAGGCCCGAGTTTGTACACCGCCACTCAACAGGAACTCCACGAGGATAACCTTTTTGAGGATACCGATAACGAGCGCGTTTAAGTATCCCCCAAGAAACCACATCACACCCGCCTCTTTGCTAAGCATAGACACAGCGGTGCTTGCAAGGAGGGACATGACTGAAGTAGAAATATCCTTCCAGGCACTACATAAAACATGTCATGATTAGTCTAATTAGACGTGGTATGATTTCAATATTATCTTATGCATAGGCATTGTATGATCTCGACAGTATGTCATATTTGGGCTCTTTGCTATTTCAAAGTATCAACAACTACTTATGATTTCCGCGATAGCCTCGGTTACTTACCGCCTAAAAAAAAAAAACGACGCGCGACATCACGCGCAGCTCGTCCGAAAGATACGCCTAGCCACCCAAGGCTATTTAACACGCCAACACAATTAGTCGGGATACGTACCCGAGATAGGACGTATCAAAGGTTCGCAAACCTCGTGAAATGACAAAGTTACGACCTTACAGGAAAAACAATAACGCAGGTTAAAACTATCTTGAAAATGCAAAAACCCCGAGACCAACTCGGGGGCCGCTGGCAACAAAATCACGGAATATAACGACAAAGCAAAATCCGCACAATCCATTTGTAACCAATAAGCGGCACGATGCGAAACCACATGAACAAGAACTTCAAAATAACCAAAATACGAACATAGAAAACCCCGAGGGTTAACTCGGGGGCTGATAACAAATAAATACCCCCACAAAACCCCTGGGATCAACTCGGGGGCTGACACTCGAACAATGAAACGAATTCAGAAGCTGAGACAATAGAAGCAAACTTGTAGCCTTCCTTACCGGAGTCAGAACCCGAAAGCATCATACTGATGCATTTTGGCTTCGGGGGCTAATGATAGGTCCATATGCCAATGGCCCTTAAAAAGCCCAGGCCTGGCCCAACTAAACATTTCCAAAGTTGAATTCACAGCGGGCCGGCCCAAAAACAGGCCACGGCCCAAAAATGGCTCGGGACTCGGACCCTCTCCCGGGGCCAGCCCGAGAATAGAAAATAACTCGGGATTCGGACCCCCTCTTGGGGCCAACCCGAGGTTAAAGCCGACCCGGGATTCGGACCCCCTCCCGGGGCCAACCCGAGGTTAGAAACAACCCAGGATTCGGACCCCCTCCTGGGGCCAACCCGAGGTTAGAAACAACCCGGGATTCGGACCCCCTCCTGGGGCCAACCCGAGGTTAGAAACAGCCCGAGGCTCGGACCCCTTCCTGGGGCCAGTCTGAGGCCGAACGCCACCCGAACGCCGGACCCTCCCTTAGGGCCAGCTCGGGACCAAGGTAAAACAAGGCCCAAGGCCAGACACGCCGAACAGCCCAAGGAGGTCGACACACGGCCTCGCTGTTCGGCTTGAGACGAATTATGCAGATATTATCGCCTATTATGCGGACTCCCTCAACAGCTGTACGGACTCCTGTCATTAATGCTGACAAGACCCCGCTACAGTAGGGCTCCCCCTATTTAAGGCAGAGAATTCCCCAGAGAGGGGGACCGCATTTATCACAACCTGAGGAGGTATTAAAAAGGGTTAGAGCGTTAATACCCCTCCGACACCCCGCGTGTCCATTGCCTTGGCCCGTTTCACTCGAATCGGGACGAGTCGCACTTTCAGTAACCAGCCTCCGCACGGCCTGCTTCCTGGGAACAGGATGTGCCCGCACCCAACTGGACCGAGTCCAAGTACGGCCCGGCCCCCCTGGGAAGGGACGTATCAGAACTAGTTAGAGCATGAAACTTATTTCAAATAATTGTATAGAGATATTTACAAGAAAAATTAAGAATATGTTCTAAAATATCGTAGGAGTACAATTATATGCTCTAGAATTGTTTTGCAAAGAAAAATAGGACAAGTTTTTGGTATTAAAGTGTTCATGTTTGATTGAGGACTAACACATGAAATAAGATGTTTAGATCTCAGTTAATTCATGAAACGTGGAATAGTTAAGCTGACCTGATTTAACAAATTAATTTGTGGGGTTTGTCATTGTTTATTATATGCGCAAGCCTCCATCGTTGATTATCTTAAATGTTCTTCTGAAATCTTTAATTAAGACACTCGATATATATGCAGTGTGTGGTAAGGTTTCTTCACAAAAAGACATAAATAAAATTATATACTTCTAATTTTGGTCTTGTATTTTTATTTGACTTGAAATTAATGGGAATTTTAAAAAAGAAATGAGAGTATCTACAACGGTGATTTCTTTTAAATTGCTAATTTGATGTGTTAATTGCTAATATAATTGCTGGGTGATTTTTATTTGACTTGAAATTAATGGGAATTTTAAAAAAGAAATGAGAGTATCTACAACGGTGATTTCTTTTAAATTGCTAATTTGATGTGTTAATTGCTAATATAATTGCTGGGATGTATCACAGTTTTTAAATTAACAAGTTTGCTTTAAAAGAAAACGTTTTTTTTTGGACACCTGCCGAAACGTTTTATTCCTATTCGCTAATATAATTGCTGAGAGGAAGAAAAAGAACAAAAAATATGCTGACGTGGTCATAAATGAAATTAAAACTCATTTCACCGATGTAGAGGTTTTGTAATTAAAGTTAAAGTGAAATTTGTCTTTATCTTGACAACTAGTTGCAATTTCAAGTCAATTGCACCGATGAAGATGCTCTGAGTCGTCGGTATATGATTGAAACCGACTAAGTGCTAAACGGAGTATATGATCAGCCAACTATTCAAAAAAAAAAAAAGTCGATGTCGACATTGAAATATATAGTCAGATTATATCTGCTAGCTTACTAGAGATCTTTAATTTAATTTGATTTGGATTAGACCTTAATTTAGTTTTTGACATATTATGTTTTGAAGTTTAACATTGGTTATGATTTTGGATGTAGTTTAAGCATTTAGTTTCGGTGTTTGATATTTGGTTTTGGTATTAATTTAAGCATTGTTTATTAATATTTGGTATTTGTTTTGGGCTTTGGCATGGTTTTTGGTCCATTTGTCTATTGGACTTGGGACATGCCTTTACAAGTGTAGTTTGAGCATATCTTGTTTAAATATCGTTTCTCTGTTTCGTTCGCCTCACTTTTGCTCCTCTCGAACAAATTACAAGAAATGAACTATGATAAAGTCGACCAGTGTTTACAAAAAAAAAACTACAAACCAAAACAACTAAAGCAAGTTCACAACCAGTGTTTACAATATCCTTAACCTACTTGTTGTTACAGGAAATCTAACTTCATTACATATTGCTTTACATGCATAGCTGATAAATAATTAAATATAATCAAAATTATTCTATTTCTCCTGAGCCATCCTTTTCTTGATGTCAAGCGCCACATTAAATATGCCAAGGGTTGGCTTGTTGCAAACAAAACACTTCTTGTTCTTTGAGTGATGCTGGAATTTACACACAAAAGAATAATACCTTGTTAGGCCAAAAATCTCTTGATAGTAAAATGAAGTACTTCAAGATCATAGACAATACAAAAAATACATAAATAACACTTGTGCACTACAAGTAAACAAGAAATAGACAATAGACAAAATAAAAGAAGGTATATAAAGGGGTCCAATTCAGTTTGGAATTAACAGTAACAGACATGGTACTGAACTATTGGTTTTAATACAGTACACAAAGATCCAAAACTTCAGTTCCTGTCAGCAAACATAGAACTTTTGTGCGGAACACTTAAAATACCAAATTTTCATTGTCTACCGCTGCACAATGAAAGATATCATCCATGCCACTCTGCACAAACATATCTTGTGCTGTATTCTACATACATGGTTTCTCCTAAAGCTGAAACATACAACACACTCGATCTGAGGTAATTAAAAGCCATAAGAGGAACTTCCAAAAGCGTACCTTTAGCGCACAATGCTCACAGAAGTAGTGCTTGCACTTGGTTACAACTGGGTCAACAAATGGCTCGCGGCAAATATAACATGCAAAAGGCAACTCATCGTCGTCGTCATCATCGTCATCCCCATGAACATGACCATCATCATCCCCACCATGGCCCATGGCGAGATTGCGCTTCCTCTCCTTTTCAGACTCATCCCAATCTCTCTCCAGCTGCCATCCTGATTTGTAGTCACCTCTGTCATGCATGAACTTGCAGGAGTCGCCATAACCACAGTAGCCAGTTTCTTTGTAGTCCTTGCAGATGTCAGGCTGGTAGTCAAAGCGGGCAGAGACGCGGATGTGGGCTGAGGTCCGTAAAGGCCCATGGGCGCCGCCTGCCTTCTCACTTGCCACTGTGTGCTCACGCCTGAAACCAGCCTTGTAGTCCTTGTACCCGTGTATTCCCTTGTACAGTTTTTCTTCTTCCCCTGCTATCATGGTGTAAAAAGAGAAGGCATTATTAAGGTCAAAACCTAATTGGGGATGTGGAGAAACAACTACAGGCAGAGTCAGCACTGTTAAGGTGCCAATTGTGGTGACCAGTTTCTATACAACAAAATATCGTGCTCGATTCTTACATAAAAGATATATTCCCTTTTGAATGGAGAGTATAAAATTAGGACAGAGGCGTACACTAACTGATTTGGTAAAAGATGCATGCTCAAAGTTCGAAAGTTGTCTCGTTATTTGGATAATGTAATTGATTGAGAGAAGTTTTAGATTTAAAGCACCTATACGGCTATACCACTATCTTAAAAACAAAACGATCCATATAAAATATGCTAAGTTAAAATTGCTATCATAACAAAACCTAAGAATACTACAATTAATGAAAAGGCAGGAATCTGTAATCTGTACAGAAACTCAAGTAGCATAAATTACGAACCACCAGCTTTCTCGACCTGACTACTACTAATAAAGTAGACTAATCTAAGAACAAAACAAAAAACACCTTAAAAATCACCAGTGGTTTGAACTAAATCCGTATAATAAGTATATAGTGGTACCACACCAGAACAGACTGGATAGAAATGGCAACATTGCAATTAAAAATCCTAGTCAGCAACTGGTAACTAAATTCAAGCTTGATTCAATGGATAGTAAGACCTGTACCAGCTTATACAAGTCCAATGGAGCTCTAACATGCAATAGAAATTTCATAGTCATAATGTCAACCAGACTGCCCAGGAATCGTATCGGCATCAATTACCCATACCTGCATTATTTACTTGTATATTGCTTTGTGTTTAAAGTGTATACATGTCATAAATTGTGTACTAAGCTAGTGCTGAGTGGACCCAAATCGCACCGGCACTATTGTAAGGTTAAACAGACTTCATTTTTCAAAAGAAACCTGTGTAGAGTTAAAAAAAAAAAAACTAAAAATTGCATTGAAGCTTCTAGACTTCAATTTTCGTTGATCAGAAGTTCACACCTTGTAATTTGCCTCCTTCCTTGAGAGAAGCTGCACCTTGTTTCAGCACTCTTTCACGAATTGCCCTCGCATCCCGATCAAACTCCGTCTCAGTCTCCAAGACCGCCGTGGCACGATTGTCATTCTCCACCTGGATTGAGCTTGATGACTCAAACTTAAACACCACATCCGACTCTTCCTCCCCCTCAGCCGCATCCGACTCGGGCTTGTTGGATGCCCGACTCGTAGAGGATGAGAAGCGGAGCTTATTATCGGCTGGAGCGGTCGCTTTCTTCTTAGAGAGAAGAGAAGAGGTGTCGTCGTCTTGCTCTTCGTCGGAGGTAGATTGGGTTTTGCGCTTGCGGATATTTTTGTTGGCAGTAGGTTTGCGAAAGAATGTACACACTTCGCTCGGTTCGCCGGAATCCGCCATGATCGACGACTGGAATATTAGGGTTAGAGATTTTTCAGTGTCTTTTTTGTTCGGGTGGGGGAAGATGGTGTCGTCCCGGGTTGGATGAACTATGTTTTTATAGTACGTCGAGGGATACCTCAGAAAAAGAAAATGCTTGATCTCTTCAATCTTGTTACTTCTCGTATCTGTGTTGATCTCAATCTTATCAGATCCTTCTTCAAAACCTCTATAAATTTTTTTTTGCTGCAATAAATTAAATATATATATATATATATTAATTACACTTTCACCTCTTAACAGTTAGCACTATTAATTTCGACCCCAAAAAATTTGAGATTAACAACACAATCACATGTACATTGGGTGCTGACAACATGGATTGCATTGACTTATACATACAAGGTTGTAAAATTAAATTTTCAGAAGTATAACTGTTTTTCCTTTAAGACAATTTTCAGAAGGCAAAAAATAAAATAAATATTCTTTTCGCAACAACGTAAATGCAATAAAAAAAAATTAAAAATAAAATAGATAAATTCCTAACAATTACCTTAACACTTAGCAAGCCTCCCAGAGAGTGGTATAATTCTAGCAATGAGTTTGCATCCCTGAAAAACAATAGCAGAAAATAAATCTTTAATGACTTGCATCAAACTCAAATACTCAATCGATTCTGTTGAGCAACCTTGTCAAATTGATTCAATGGCTTGCATCAAACTCAAATACTCAAATACTCGAATATTCAATGACTTGCATCAAACTCAAATACTCAAATACTCAAATTGATACTAAACCAAATCACACAACGCTAAAAACCCTAAATTTCAAATTGATTTCTAAGTATGATGCGTGAAAAGGCGAAACGGTACCTGAAAATGTGAAAATTGCGCAGCGGCTAAGAGACGCAGCAGAGGTGGCGCGACGGATGAGAGGTGGCGCGACGAAGGTGAGGTGGCGCGACGAAGGAGAGGTGGCGTCGGCAAGAGAGAGATCACTTTGCCGGGAGACTGGCGGCGAAGGGGGAAAGAGAGAGAGAGAGAGGCGATATAGCCCGGTTGCTTCTGGACAAAACCGGTTCAATTAGCAGCCCTAGGACTTTGGATATAAGCAGCGCGTTTGGGAGAGGTACGGCGTCGGCGAGTCGGTGATGAGCAGGGCGTCTGACTATTTTTGGGCCTTTGTTATTTCATATATTATCAAGTTTTTGGGCTTTTTATTTCCTGGGCCGAGCTGTCACGGATGACGTATGGTAGGAACTTTGACCTTTTTTAAGGTCTCATTATGCTGCAAAATTTTAAACTTGCCTGAGTCAGACTCGTCTCCAATGGACCACACTTTGTTTTCTCATATAAAAATACACAAACACAAGTCAAATATTAATTGCCTCCGCCCGAATAGCTGGTCATATGCATATCTTCTTAATGATGACATATTTCATATTCAAATACTTTTTAAAAAGAGGTTTGACAACATTGTAAATCTTCAAGGAGGGATACAGAGTTTCTGATTCTGAATACCAGGTCAATATAAATAAATGCAAATGCTAACTTAGTTTGTTCTTTTCAGAAAACAGGAAAAAAGAAACTATGAAACCGGAAATAGTCAATATTACACTTTGGATCTTTTCTTATTTCATATATATTTTTATTTGTGTGAAATTCCCCCATAATATCCCATTGGTTTTGTACCCCATTCATACCCCGCATTCTTATCTCAGTTCTCAAAGTTCAAAACAATCGATTCAAACTACTCAATATGATCTCCATATTAAAATGTGCTTAGAGACCAAATTTCATATTTTTTGAAAAAAAAAATTACTAATTTTTATAGGTACAAAATCGCTGCTTATTGACAATTCAAAAATAGTGATTTTGTACATATCTAAAAAAAATACTAAAAAATTCAAAAAAATATAAAAATTTCATGCTGAGCGGCTCTGCTTCGGATTCCCATTTTCAGAATCAAATGCAATTACGGTCAAAGCCAAGTTTCATCCACTTTGCCGATTTTTTTAATAACATTTAAAAAAAAAGAATCTATGATATTAAATTCGGAATAGCTAAAAATAATTAACGTAAATGCTAACATAAATTAATAAAATTAAACTGTAACAATGAATAGCTCAAAAATACAGCAAGAAACAAAAAAAAATACCTCCATCTGTAAAAATGAATGGCTATTTTTGCTATAGTTGAGAATTGGAATATAGGACGGCCTATTTCTGACATATAACTACCGGGATCTTAAGCCGGGAATGTTGGTCAGACCCATTTTGCTGAGCACCTGCCTGGGGAGAGCAGGTGGATTGTCGAGCCCAATACTGCGGCTGAACTCGTTTGCCAATGAAACAAGTTGGTACTTATCTCGGCCGACATTTTTGTTTGAATTGTAGTAGCCAAGCCATGCTTGGTATGCAGATTCTTTATCCTTCACCTCTACATGTGCCAATGCCCGAGCAACCTGTGTGCATAGAAATACCAAATAAGAGGGATATAATACATGAAGTGAGCTCCAGAAACCAAGGATTGTGCTTTTTGGGTTTGTACCATGCGGATTTGGCCACATTTTAGTCACACTATTTTCTTAGGTTCAATCTTTTAGTAAAAAATGCTTTGCCAAATTGGAGAGAAATATGGCTACCTGTTTCCTCATGTCTGGATCAATTAAGGGCAGAGGTGCCTCTGTGATAGGCAAATCTTGAATACTTCTCAAGAAGAATCCTTCCCACGGTGCCAAAATTATTATACCGGTTCCTTCTCTACCTTTTCTACCAGTTCTACCAACCCTGTGGATATACTGCTCTCTATCAGCTGGCACCCCCAACTGAAGCAGATATAACATTTAGAGAGAAAGTTTTATAATTGTATATCTAATATAAGATGGATAAAAGAGGCATATACGTAAACATATAAGAAGGGAAACAATGGTGTTAATTTTCACATGTAGTCTCGGATCTACAATCACAGCCAATTTTAATTTTCACTGTTATTGTTGTATACACTTCAATATTAAACCCATTTCTGAGTTAGGTACAAACCAGACCTCATTTCTTTTGTTGTTCTCTCATCTCCGGCATAGTTTTTTTCTCTGGATAAAACTCCTTCCTATTTTACGAGTAGATCACATCTTATAAATGATGTAAATCTACAAATTTCTGCCAATCAGAATTACAAATCCACTCATGTGTTCAACCTTCAGCAACCAGACTGAGCCATTCTTCTTTTTTAATCTTTTTTGAAGCATTACGCGGATCTCAACACAACTGGGCAGCTGAGACCACATCAAATAATGCTAAGGTAAAGGTGCCTAAAAGGATATGGATCACTACCCCCCCCCCCCCCCCCCCCCCCCCCCCCCCCGTCAAATAAAAAAAAAAAGACAAAGAAAGAGGGGGAAAAAAACCAGAAATTTAGCTGAATATGAAACAGAAAAGCAAATTTTCTTTATTATGTACTGCACCTCTTTTTGGAGGGAATTTTTTCTAGTCAAGTAAGGTTCTTGCTCTGAGAAAAAAGTATTTCATATAATGACATAGCAAATATGCTTGCTCCAACAATTACCTGAATAACTAGGGTGACATTGGGGTAATCCACACCTCTGGCCGATACGTCAGAGCTGACAAGAATGAGTCCTTTTGACTCCCTAAACTCCTTTGAAACCCTAGTTCTGTAACTCTGCGGCTTTCTTGAGTGGATCTCTCTTACATTCAATTTAAGTTCAGCTAAATACTGAGCTACTAGTTTGGTAGCCATAGCAGTCGTGCAGAAAACTATTACCTACATTTGAATAAAAAAAAATTAAGACATTGTCAAAGGAGCAGAAAAACTTATTTCATAGTTTTCTCTTTCTTTTGCTTAATGAGCAGAAGAAATTGCTAGTCTGGCACTTACCTTGTAATCCACATTCTCTGAAATATGGTCATTAAGGAGACCGTAAAGAATTGGAAACTGCTTTTCCAATGGGGCAACAACATGCATTTGCTTAACCTAAAACAAATAATAAGAAAAACAAAAATTAAACATAAGACGGTCATACATAACATAACTGGTAAGTCGGCCATTCTTTCAAACAATTCAGAATCATTTGGTGATCATGTACATATCAACCATAAAATAAACAAAAAGGTACAAGTGCAATTCTCTCATATCGTAGCAAGAAAAGAAACAAAATGTCAAGTTAATATTAACCTGAGAATGTGTCTCTTCACTGCCTTCTATGACAGTGTTAATAAACTCCAAATCTCTTTTCATAGCCACGTAACATATTTGTCGAACCTATAAAAAGATAACAGCATCACTTTATTCCAGCAAGAAAAATTGACAAAATTAAAAAAATACTTATCCAAAAGCCAGTATGAGATCATCCTAGTACAGTCCTTGGGACAAGCTCGAGATCTAATTCCATGTTACTGTGCATCTAAGAAAAATGTGCACAGCTGGTAGAGTCTCAGTTGTATCAATACACACTGTACCTGCAGAAACTCCGGGCCTTTTCAGTGGGTATCAGTAACATACATATTGGCGAAAACAGGTATTTACAAATTCCAGCTGTAAGACGGAAATGCATACCTCATCTGGAACTGTGGCTGAGAAGAGAAGTGTCTGGCGTTGTTTTGGCAGCGCATCAACAATTTTTTCAATATCCTTACGGAAACCCATGTCAAGTAATCGATCAGCTTCGTCCAGTACCAGTACCTTCACACCTCTCAGCCTTGTAGAAAACCCGGGTGTATTCTCTATGTGGTCTCTTAGCCTTCCCGGGGTAGCCACTAGTATCTACAGGAGGATATTTCAGCTCAGTGCATTATAATAATTCCATATCATTACAGACTTTGCAGTTTTTATTTCAGCACTAATCCCCAAAATAGAAATGTAAAAACAAACGGAAATGAGAATGTAACCAGGATTTGGCAGATGGTCTCCATTAAATTTCAAAGTTTGATAAAGAACCCCAACTAATAAACAAATAAAGCAACAAATAAATTATAATATACTCTTTCACACTTCATTATAAAATCTCCAAGTCAGGTTTCCATTCAGGGGCACTTTTGTAGTTTCCATTATTAACATTTCTAATTTCATTTCAATTCCTACTAATTATAAGCTATGCACAACTCATTTGATTCAGTATTAATCTGCACAATTAGGAACAAGAAAATATTCAAATAGAATACCATAAATAACAAAAAATCCAACAACACACAACAACTACAAAGATAGCAAAGTTTGTATTCAATCAAACTGAGGTAAACATAAAATATGCAAGACCTGACAAGGGTTGGTTTGCATCCGTTTCTGCTCTATAGCCAGCCTTGTACCACCAATCACGAGCTGCACACCTATCGATGTGTGGTACTTCACAAGCTTAATGGCCTCCTGCGCCGCTTGGTCAGCCAGCTCACGTGTGGGGCACATCACTAGCACATTAATTGGAGGTCTCCTCTCATCACGGTCAACTGAAGGCAATCCCACAACTAATTCTATTGCTGGAAGCTGAGAGAAAGAAAAGAGGAACATTAGTTTCATGACGTGGTTTACAGTATGAGTATCATAAAAAATTTGAAAACTTGTAAATGTTTTCCAATTTCAAATGCACTAGAGAGATAAAATTTTAGATACCTACCAAAAATGCCACAGTTTTCCCAGTTCCTGTCCTAGCTTTAGCAAGAACGTCCTTACCTACACAGAAGAAAGATATTACAACAAAATAAGAAAATACTAACAAATAAATAAATACAATCATTTTAGCGTACATCCAACTTTTATAGTACATCCCATGTTATGGTACATTTTAAATTAGGACTATTCATGTCAAAAGGGTAAAAATGTCATTTACAGATTAGTAGTAAATTCAATATCTCTTCTAAAAGTTGCCACCTTACCCTCAAAATAAAAAAATCTCTTCTAACTAAAAATAAATATTTTAGGATGGAAGGTCGGGGCTTCTTTTTACCATATCAGGTCCAATCTAAAGCTCTTTTTGCCATATCAGGTCCAATCTGAACTCTTTTTACAGGTTCAGGTCCAAAGAACTTCTCAACGATCTGATCAAACCTGTGATGACAGCACAATATCTATATGGTAAATAAAAGGGATCCGGCTATTTCTTCTCCATTAATCCTAATTAAGAAACTTATTCAAAAGATATATCGAAGTAATGTATTCCTTCTTTCAGAACATTCTCTGTCCAGATATGAAGTGCCCTCTGGCTCCATCCATTGAGACATTCAACACCTAACCACCTTGTATCCTCTTTTCAATCATCATGCATACCTGGCTACTTTGTTTCTCTATCTTGGTTTTCTTATTTTAAATTAGATTCTGAAAATATTTCAAATCCTTGATGTCTCCAGCCTTTTATGTACGTCCTAGTTTTGTGACAGATACAAATTAACTACTTGAGTTGGGCTAGCTTACAGAAATTTCTGTGCCAGAAAATGTTTAAGGGCTTTGCATACAGCATTTAAGGCGTACCCAACCATTGTAGCTAGGCTTCCTTTAGCACCTGAATGGAGATGTGCACAATGGTGGAGTTCATGTGGTGGCTAAGTTACACTTCTAGTTCTCTGACTCAATTTTTTCCCTTATCGAGGCCCCTATGCCTCCCTAATTAAAGAGACACTCCATATGCTAACAACAATCAATAATTAAGTAAATAAAATAAAAAACAAAAATTAAACTAATTCATAGTAACTTTGTTTAAGTCTACACAAAATTATAACTAAGAATGAAGTAAGAAGCAAGTGTATGTATTCTCTCGCAGGAACTCAAAACGGAAGAGTTTGCTATAGAAATGTGTGCGAGGAAGGTGCTCCAATCAGAAACAGACAAGGGGAACAATATTCTAATTGCTTTTAGTGCTCAACAATTTTCTAAAATAAAGCAAAGAGGGTGACAGAGTCGGCCTCATATCTGTTGTGATCAAAACATTGATCAAATGGAAAAGCCCTTAGTCCAGGCATGCATCTATCATTTTTAACCTCTTAATACAGTCAAATTTTTATGGTTTTCCGTCAACATACCATGTGAATACAATTTGGACTTGCTTCAAGAAATCATACAAGAACACAGTTAAGATGTCCAAGCATACATTGTCAGAAGTTCCTTCCTGATCACCAATCCTTGATCTCCCAATTATACCCCTATTAATACAAGTAAAAATGGAAATTTGATCCCATTTGATGAAATTTTAACCATTGAATGTACCATAATATTCGATGTGTCAACGAAGTTGGATGTACTCTAGAATTACTCAATAAAAAATAAAGCTTAAGCTATGATTAAATAAAATACACTAGTGGTTAGAACCTTTGAGAATAACAGGGAGTGTGGCCTCTTGCACAATAGTCATCCTCTCATAACCAGCAGATTTAACCCCTTTCAGTGTCAGTTGGGAGATAGAAAATTCATCAAACCTATTAATCACCAATAATAATAAAAATAGCTTCAAATGTCAATAAATATACATGAAGGACTGCAAGCTATAACATTATGGTGACAATATGTTTCTCATTACAAGAATAGAGCCAAGGTACTGAGTGTCAAGCTTCAAAGTTTAAAGTGATCCTCCAACTGTATGTTATGCATCCATCTACAAACCCCAACCGAAAAAATAGAAGCAGTCACCTCAAAGGGGCCAGCATAATCGATCAAAAGAAACAAACAATAGTCGACCACTAAGTCAACTACAAATGGCTTGCCATGTTTTACAACGCCGTAACATGAGTTCTAGTCTTTCTTAAAACACGCTAAATGATACTCTGATGATACACATTGACCAAGGGTCCAAGGCGCATTTCGTGCACATTTCAAGATGAACCTAGACAACCTAAACAATTAATATCTTTGAAAAAATGGAGTCGTTTGAACATTTTAAAGTTTCTGATACATTCTTAAATTTTTGGGACGAGCTATCCACAATTGACGTACTGCCTACGTTGGTATTGTAACAGTGCAGTTTCAATATGGCAAGGTATATTGAGCCCAATTGGTACTGTTAATACTCAATAAGTATGTCAGCTACAGAACAAGATAATGTTACCGTTTTTGGCTAAGGTAAGAATCGTTCTCTCCAACTGAGCCCCTAACAATGTTCTCATCCCTTTCTCCTTCATCTGATTTCTCAGACCTCAAACCCGAACCAGAATCCCCACCACTCAAACCCTCTTTCATTTTGTCTTTCTTCTCTTGAATAAGCTCCTCCTCAAAATCCGAAAACTCTTCGTCACTATCAGACTCCGATTCTTCCTTGGACAGATCAAAATCCACGTCCTTTCCACCCCGACCAGTTTCGCCACCTCTCTGTTTCGCTGATATACTGATCCCACTACCTTCCTTACCAGAGGGAAACCCTTCATCACTCTCATCCTCTATTTCCTCTTCTTCTGGCAAATTATAATTCAAGCCCCTCCCTCCCTGACTCGTTTGGCCACCTTCCAATCTCTCTGACCTGCCAGCCCCATCTTTCCTTCTAGAAGAAAACCCACCACTTCTAGAACCTCTTTCTTCACCTGAAGAATCAAAATCCAAGTCTTTCCTGCCTCCGCCACTTCTACCACCAAAACCTTTACCTCCAGAACCTTTTCGTGCCACTGACATACCACCCCCACCATGGCCCCCTCTCTCCCTCCGAGGAGAGATCCCCTCACTATAACCCCCCTCATCATCATCTTTGCCACTATAAAAGCCTTTCTTTGTTTTAGCTGAACCCCTTAAACCTTTTGAATTTCTGTCTTCACCCCTGAAATTTTCTCTCTCTTTGAATTTACCAGTGACATGACCACTCCTTCGACCTGAGTAGTCTTCACCCCTGAATTTTTCTCTCTCTTTGAATTTACCAGGGGCACGACCAATCCTCCTGTCAGAGTCATCTTCACCCCTGAATTTTTCTCTCTCTCTGAATTTACCAGTGGCACGACCACTCCTCCGATCAGAGTCGTCTTCACCTCTGAATTTTTCTCTCTCTCTGAATTTACCAATGGCACGACCACTTCTCCGATCAAAGTCGTCTTCACCCCTGAATTTTTCTCTCTCTTTGAATTTACCAGTGACACGACCACTCCGATCGGAATCTTCTTCACTGTCACTGTTCAACGGGAACCGCCGCGAATCAGTCTCTAAGTTGCTGACCCAGTCACTCAGCTCAGCCTCGTCCTCAATTAAGCTCTTCTCCTTTCTACCGGCGTTTGGTGAGCTGCGGCCAGAGAAGAAAGGGGAGGAGAGAAGGTCAGCGAGTAGAGAATGCGAGAGCAGTACTGAGGAGGCTCTGATAGAATAGGTGGGGGAGTACAAGGGATGTGTCCGGAGAGAGCGAAGGAGGCGGACTGAGAGAATACGACCCGCCATAGCTGATGATCGTTGCTACTTCCGATCAGGGTTTAAGGAGGGTTTACGAAGAAATTGTAGCAAATAGAGGTGGTTTTCGGATTCGGCTCATGGGCCAGGTGTGCAATCAATGGCCCAATGAGAGTAGCTTATATTGCAAAACATCCGAAGCAAAGAATTATTTCATACTATAAAGTATAAACGATTGATTAATCTCAAATAAGCAGAAATTAAAAATTATTAAGATAGGAGTCCTAGAAGATCAGGGGTCCGGATCCCCTGAAGTAACCCAATCTTTGGGTTTTGGATCGAGACCGTCCAATTCAAATTCATTGTTCGAGATCATCTCAAGATTTGATTTTGTCGTCGGAATGTGTGTGCTCACTTGGAGGATGGATTTTCGCAGTTTCGAATCGGATGGTCTCGATCCAAAACCCAAAGATTGGGTTACTTCTAGGAGACCAATTTGGTTCTTCTCGTGTAGTTCAAACAAAAATAGGGCTCCTTATCCTTAATGCATGTCCGGGAATTTTCAGATAAAATTAGTCCAACTCAAAATGTACAATTTTAAAAGGCCTACTAATTAGATGATTTATGTCACTTCATGTTTAATGGTATAACTTATTGGCTTAGGACAAAACTGTCGTAATTACTCTTTGCACAGAATTGTGTATCCATAAAAAAAGTTGAAATGATAAAGGTTGAAACTTGAAAACAAGACAGCGTGCTGTTATATGAAGAACTAAACATTATCCTTTTTTAGGACAAAAGCACTACTAAAGGAAATCTGGTCAGCATCATCATTTTAAAATGAATTAAGAGTTCTAAGACAAACAAAGATATGGGAACATCATTATTATGAGGTCCAACTATCATTTTCAGTACTCGATGTCGATGGAGATGAACTGGGAACCACTGCATCATTGGTTTCATCATGGTGAAATCTAACTACAATGCATGTGATGTTGTCAGCACTACCACGCGAGAAGGCCAACTCTGCGAGTTTCCTGGCAGCAAACTTTGGTTCTTCTTCTGTTCTTGCTAGTGAAATTGCATCCTATAATGAATTAAAGCCATTACCACAAGTTAGTCATCTTAATTTTAATAAATTTGAAACTTAAATAATAAAATTACGAGACAGAGACAATGTTGAATAAGTCAAGGAACACCTAATATACTGTATCAGCAAGAATTTATGGTTCTTCAATTTTTTTATTTTTTTTTTTTGCAGGAACTACACGAGAAGAACCAAATTGGTCTCCTAGACCTTTTATTCAAATCAAATTCATCCGCACACTTCCAATAGCAGAGTTGTCCTTCAATCCAAATGTAATCACTGTCCAAATACTTGTTTTCTTAGTAATCCGCTCTATTCTCTCTCTCTCTCTCTCTCACTCTCTCATATACCTACATCCGCTCTTGATGATAAACAAAAGGGATATTTTGTCGGAACTGAGGTTACCTCATTTGGGAGAACATCCCATATCCCATCTGAAGCAATCACCAAAAGCTCCAATTTATCATCAATCACCTCTTCCTAAAAGGAGGGGGGAAAAAAAGAGAATAAACAAAGAACGTTTGAATTTCGTTGAGTATGATACAGAATATCATCCAAGAAGCATCTCTGGGAGCAGATTATTGAATTCAGTAACCCATATATATATGAAGTCCCTAAAAATGCTAATTAGACAATTTACATAGTCATATGGAACTCAATATTTATTGAGAACTACCTTGATGTCTGGTTCTGCCGCTACAAATTGCTTCAGCATGCGATTTCCGAAAGCACGAGACATAGCTAACACACCGCCCACCCTCCATGTTCCTTCAACGAACACAAAGAAATGACCCGAAAGATATGAAAAAAATATATAAAAAGAAAATAAAAAATTCCGAAATCCAAACATATCAGATTGCTAAAATCTTAGAAAATGACACTACCGCTGACTTTGCTAGCGGTACTCTTGGGGTTCTAGTCAGAGGTATCACTTTCTGTTTTTTTTTTTTTTTTTGGGCGCTGATTTGCATTCTGGATCTTGAATGTGTGCACAGAACAAAAAAAGAAAAAGAAAAAAGAACATGCCTTGGCATGCGTGCAGGATCTTGCTGATCCCAATATCAGATCAGCGGTACGAGCCTTTCTTTTGAATTTCTCATAAAATTCACACTACATTTGAATTCCTAACCCCAATGCCAGATCAGCAGTATTACCCTTTTTTTCTCGGCATGTGTGCATTCTGGGTTTTGCTAATTTGTCTAAACTAGATCTTGCAGAGAAAGCATATCGCGGGATTCATTTGTTCATGCAAAGGGATACTGCTGAATTTGCCAGCAGTAGGAGCCCAAGCATACTGCTGGCAAAATCAGCAATAGTGTCATTTTCTAAGATTTTAGCAATATGATGTCATGTTTAAATTTCAGCACTTTTTTTTATGTTATAGTTCAAAAAATCGGTGGATATGGTGTATTTAATATAGGATCCTCAGAGGTAACCAGAGGGAGCAGTACCCCATTACAAAGCACGATACTGCATTTTCCGTCAAAGATATTGATAAACATACCAGTCCAGATAACAATTCCACCTGCATCCTCAATCCTTTTCCTCTCATCACTTCTATTTGGCTTGTGGTCTTCAGAAAGAGGAATTGCTATAAGATCAACATTAGTTAATTCATCTCCTTTTTAAATCTTGTAAAAGGGAATCAATGCAGTAGCAATAACTCTGGAACAGTTACTAAAATATACCTGATCCAAACAACCAACTAAATAACTGACCAATTTAAAGGTGAAAAGCAAAAGTCACACCAAGAATATCAGTTGAAGTGCTCACCTTGTAAAAAAACTTCTATCTAATTAAAATATATTTATGTGCTTTTTGATACGGTTCCATGAAACTCTATATGCTAGTACTACAAATACACTTATCTGTAGACAGTCTGACAAGATGATATATTGTTCACATCTGCAATCAATACCTTTTCCTCCCTTAGATATAACAGCCCGAGAATCACCAACATTAGCCACATAAAGCTGGTCTCCAACTAAAATAACAGCACAGGCAGTTGAGCCATCATCTCTAGTAATATCTAACTCACTCAAGAAATCAGAGTCAGTTTTCCTATACGTTTCTCCTGCACTTTTTTAAATATTTGCATCAGTATTAGCTCAGACTCTTTCCAGATAAATTATTTTATAATAATTAACGATAATAATTATCAAAAAAAGTTTAAACAAATGTTTAACGGCTTTTAACATAGACCATATTGCACTGCATACTAAAATAGTGGCAAACACCACTAGCTTTTTTCCAACTAAACTGGCAGCTGCTAAGACAAAGCTAAAGAGAGGCGAAAATTAAGCAAATTGCTCCTCGAAAGCAGCAAATTTTGTACATATAAATCTAAACAAACATAAAACCTAGCAGCCAAACATACAAGTAACTTTGTTCCAATGGCAAAAAAAACAGAGAGAAAAGCGAGCTCATCTAATATAGGAGCAAAATTTTGGACATTTGACAGCATAAGACCTTTGCATTGAACATGTCTAAAGAATTGATGTTACTTGCAAGCAACCAAAAAAATGTTGATTGGTCCTTTTACAATAGAAATTAACATTTCAAAGGTTCTGTAAAAGAAGAAGGAACGTACTGATAGCCAGCTTGGTATCAGTCATGAATTTTGGATGATTCAAGAGATTCTCAAATAGATTATCCTTCAAGTATTCTGCAGCCCGGGACCCACCATGCCCTGTTAAATCAAACAAAAAAAAAAAACTAAGTTAGACATAAAAAGCAACAATTCTCCTGGTCAGATCTATGAGAGTCCATAAAATGTTAAATGTTCGCCTCCAGTTTCTCTGTTAGCTTATGGAAAATAGCTATTTGCATAACTCAGCTAACAGTTCATAGTATTTGCTATAAGCATCCAAGACAGCATAACCGTCCATGGTCAAGTGTTATTTGCAAACAACAGCAAAAAAATATTGGATGTTGGTGGCACGATATGAAAAGCATATGGTGCTGTCACGAACCCAACGTGAATTCGAAAACTCAAAGGTCAGAGTGGAGACGCTGCAGCCCAGACCCCACATGCCAGAAATGGAGTGTGCGAGTAATACAAGAACTGGAGAAGTATGAAGAGAAGGCTATTATAACAACTCGGCCACTTGTTTGACAAAGGCGCTGAGCTGTTAGGCAGGAAATGAATTGAGTGATAGGAAAAACTAATCCACACGATTCGAATGGAAAAGGCATCACCTATATATACTTAGTCAATGTATTAGGTCAATTTTATGAATTTTGAACCCAACTTGTGTTTTCTCTCTCTTACTTGGCTTCGCCAATTTCCTGTATCAGTTACCAGAGATTAATGAAATTAGTTAGATTTTCTGAATCAATTCGTGTTCTATCACTTAGTTTCCCCAAATTGAGATTGAGAATGCGACAGATGCTTTTGAAAACTACACAATGTTGGGGTTACTTTGCAAATGGGGCGTACCATCAAAAACACCAAACAGACTAACAGTTCGTCCCTCGATTCTCCTAGTTTTAATGTCATAGAAATCCTCCATGGTTGGCCGCTTCCCTCTGAAACTCAAGTACCCGTAACTCAGCCTCCTGTATTCGCTGCAAACATTTAAACAAACAATAGCGAAAAAACAAATTCATTGGTTTATATTAAATTTAAGAGTTTGTTGTTGAGTAGAGCTACTTCAGTTGGTACATTAATTCCACCTGCCTATGTCAATCTCAAAGGTCTAGAGGCGTACATCGCCCCTCCATGAATCTGTTTGATACTCCTGGTTTGTGTACAGCCAATCAGACACATTGACAGTTTGGGTTACAACGGACAGCAGGCCCCCACAAGGGTTAACAACTAGAAAAACCACCCCACCCCCTCCCAGCAGCAAAGGAAGTAACAGATGACAGAGACCACCACCAAGTCACCTCAATAAGAGAAAATGACTTATAGAGGTTTACAAATCAATAAAAAGATAATTAGAATAGTATCTGATCCTGTCAACTCTAATGGTTTGAAGAGGAGTATACAGGCATGAGGCACCAGCATCTAACCCAAATTAGTACCTTTTGGACGCACCGCAGCCATAACACGCATCCTCATTCTCAAAAATAGCATCTCGTAATGGCATCTGTACTGGTCCTGTCACAGGCAAATGACTTGAACCAGTACCAGAATCAACCGTCATCTTGATAACTGGCATGGTCCGGAACCTTCTACGGCTGTGAGAGAAGTATGCCGCAGGGCCCACATCCAAATCTCTCCCACAAACCCTAACCCTAAAATGCCCTAATTTGCTTGGAGAGAAACCCCGAAGGGTCGTGGCCCTTACAATGAAATCTCTGATGCTAGCAATGCATACCATCTAATCGATTAATTGATCCTGGTTCCTAAATTGGAGAAGAATTTAGAAGAAAGAAAGAAAAATTAGGAATAATAGTGAAAAATCCTGCTGACAAGTGAGAATTGCCTTGAGAGAAAAGGCTGCACTTGGTAATCTCTAATCATGGATCACCTTAAAAATCTTGTTGATTTTGTAAATTCGAACAGCATGAATAATAAGGAGAAGACATTGGTTTTATGTTGAACTAACAATCCTAATATTACCCCCCACCCCCATCCTGAAGTTTTGCATAATACTGTCAATGAATCAGATTGAAGAAATTAATCCTTATGAAAAAGTAAATTTAAAATGCTACATGCTTACCTTAACCAAAAACACCTTAAGAAACACTGGCTGAATTAAATTGCGATTGCTTAAGCGACCTTATAAACAAGAATGTTCACTTTCGAAAACTTACAATGTAAGAAAAAAGAGCTCTTGCGACATGTGTAAACTTAGGCAATTGAACATTTTCGTAGAGTATTAGCAGTTAGGTCCAGTTAGTCCACTTATAAATTACGATAGCTTTCATAGCTTCCATTGTAAGATCTTTAGATTGGAAAAAAAAAAAAAATAAGAGGATATACCTTATCCGTATTTGAGGTATGAGTTCGATCGGATCTCAGCGACGACGACAGGGATGAGATGGTTAGAAGTGAGGTTTTTATCTAGTCGTTTCAGTCAAAATCTCTCGGCTATCAGGTCTCTGGAGATCAGAGAGAAAGAGGCGCTAATGGATTCTCGACTAAATTCTAATTCTAGAGGAGCGACGAACGAGAAATACGGAGACCTGACAATGTCAGAGAGAGCACTTGAGAGTAGGTCCGATGCCCGTTAGATGGGTTTAATCACCGTCGATTTGATTTAAGATTCGTGCGGAAAGCTTTAAAATACGTGCGCATAAATTCTTAAATTACATCGGACGGTCATCATGCTCGTTGAACCTAAAAGTAGGTCCGATGGGCATCGGACCTACTCCGTTCTCGAGAGAGCAAAGGTTTGTCTTCTTCGGCTGGATGGTTTAGATTGGAAATTTGATGGGTTGTGAATTACAATCTCAACTAGTGATCGGCTTACCATCAATTGGGTTGGACTTGGACCCGAGCCAGTATGACCTTAAAATAATGCGGGGGCAACAATAGTTCCAACTGGTTCCGGTAATTAATGACAATAATTGACATCTCATGTACAATATTGATTGCCAATGCGGAGACTCAGTATCAAGTTCTCAAGCTATACGTGCAACGGTGCAAGCCAACCTCATCCGCAACAACAGCTTTGTGTTGCAATTAACCAAGGCAAACAATTATTTGTCTTGGTACCCACTGGCGGGACCTACATAGTCCCGCAGGATAACTGTCTCTTCTGAATTTTGAGTTTTAGTAGAGATCTATTAGTCCTGACCAATTCTGTCTCCTGAAATTTTTTTGGCCCCCCTCTGGAGGTTTGATTTGTAATTCGGATTAAATTTAGAGTTAAAATAGAAATAAATTTGTTGAATTTTGATGGATAATTAGAATTATAAGTTAGAGCATCAAAAATTACAAGTCAAAGCATGGAAAGTATAAGTTAAACGATTATTTTTTATCGAGTATCCAATTAGTTAATGAATTTAAATCCTATTAGCTATGTAAACCTGATTTGATATTTTTTTGCCCCCTGACGAAAATCTGGATCCGCCCTTGCTGGTACCCTGGTAATGGGAATTTGTAGCGGGTCCTAGTCTGCATGGACATAGAATTTCTTTTTAAAAAATAAAATAAAATATTAACACTCAATCTTAGAATGTTGGTTATTGTCAAAATAAATTCCATCAAATATGTCGTTTTTGTTTGAAATAAGATAAAATACATTACTATTGAGGATTAGAAATTTTGACTGAAGTTTTGAGACACTAAATGATTTTTTTGCGCACTGAAACTTCCCGAGTTTTCTGAAAAGTGGTCATTCGTTGAAATCAGAATTTTCTATCAAAAGTTACGTGTGTTTAAAGTATAAGAGTAGTTCATTGGCGTATTATTGCAGAAACATCGATGACATGTCGATGTTTTATACCAAATGGTCCAGATCCAAATTTATGGATCGGTCTCAATGGTCCAGATCCATCAATATATATATAGAGGTTGGCTAATATCAAAACATTTGTTCCTAGGCCGCGGAACAAACGTTTCGGTTTTTACATTTTCAAAATCGAAATAGTCGATCCAAACCGTTCAACATTCAATCTGTATTAAAATGTGTTTGGAGACCAAATTTTATATTTTTTAGAATTTACACTATTTATTAAGTTAATTTTAAAATCGCTGATTTCAATGATCCAGAAATTTTTCACTGTTTATTAAAATCAGTAATTTTAAAAATGGCTTAATAAATACTAAAAAAATTCAAAAAATGTAAAATTTTGTCTCCAAGTACATTATAATATAGAGATCACATCTAACGGTTTGGATCAACCGTTTGGACTTTGAAAATCGGAAACCAATTGGTTGCACCACCGATCCGGAACAAACGTTTTGATATTAGCTAACCTCTATATATATATATATATAGATCCATCAATATATATATATATATTGATGGATCTGGACCATTGAGACCGATCCATAACTTTCTATATTTGTTGGAAACGAGACACTCTTTCTATTTCCGTACATCTGTATTTAATAATTTCTATAGATAAAAAATTTCCCATGTCTAGCATATTCTAGATGTGCTTGGGAATAGTTATAAAAATGTGTTAGAATGAATGTTCAGTTGTACTGTGAAAAATTCTAATTTGAAAAAAATATTTATGAAAAATTAAAAAATTCTTTAAAATACTAGTTATCAATACTTTTTTTTTATTAATGGTCTTTTTTTATAAAATTTAATAATTTTATCTAATAATTAACATATATATAAATTTGAAAATAAAAAAATTGCATAAGTATAATAAATAAAAATATGTCTCATTTTTAGACATGTAAATTATAATAATATATTAAAATAATGGCAAAAATTATTACGATTTTCAATAACTAGAGCATTTTATTATAAATAAAAAAAATTAAGTAATTTGATATTATGATATCTTTATGATATTCAGATGCAAGTATTAAGTACAAATAAGTATTATTTATCTGGCGTCAAGGACTAATGCGTTTAATATATTATTTTATTTGAAAATTTTGATGAGATAGATGAAACAAGATATCGTGGCATAAAACTAATTGGGAATTATCTAATGTTTTTTTTCCTACATATTTCTAAGGAAATGAGAATAAAAATAGAAATAGATCCAATCTCATGCTCGAAAACAAAAATTAAGTTCTTTGAATAAATGACAGTATTAATATTAATATTTTGTATGAACAAAGGAACAATTTGATAATGCTGGAAAACTTTATTACACACTAGATAACTCACACAGTGAAATAAATATTTCTTTAAATGTCACATTGAATTATATGAAATATACGACTAAAACATTCAAAGAAAGTTGACAACCATGCAATACAAAACACATCAATCACAAGTCATCATAAAATTAAATGCAGCCGCATCGATTGTATATGCAGCTGCATATGCGTATACAGTTTGCTATTGCACTCGAAATATCATGATATATATTCAGATTTGAATATGCAATCATGCAGACGCATAATACTACATGCGGCACCGTCCATACAAATACATAACACTACATGTAGACGCATATGCGGGCCTTCTTAAATTGAATATTGTCATGACTCTAAGTACTACTTTGTCAGCTTGTTATGACTATAAAAATTGACCGTGAGCATTGACAGTCATTTTAAAACCGCATTTTAAAACACTGGTTAGACGTACATCTTCCAAGTTCCAACTACTCGACACCTTTTTGCCTCGCTCATTAATCATTATACCAACTCAACAGAATCTATTATTATTATTATTATTATTATTATTATTATTATTATTATTATTATTATTATTATTATTATGTTTTGAATTAATAACACGATAATAACAATTAAGTTTTTGCTGGCTAAAGTATTGATTCTAAATTAGAAAAATTCCTTGTGAAAAATTATAGTGTTAACTTTATGAACAAAAATATAATATGTGGTTTCTTTTTGTAAAATAGCCGAAATTTTATTGAATTAATCTCGTCTAATATTCAATTTATATCAGTATTTATTTAATATATTCATATTATATTTGTATTCATACCAAAAAAATAATAAATAATTATGTGTCCGTAACTAATCCGTTTACACGGAAATTTTTTATTGGTAGTAATTAATAGAAAATAATATAGACAAACAGTAAGAGTACATTAATATTTATATTGATAGTAAGATCGGTAGCAATTCTACCGATCTTAACTTTTTTTTAATCTGATGTATAGATGGAGAGAATTATTATATTTGATTTCTAGTAAAATATGAAAAGTTTTTCAAAAAATAGATGGAATATTTTTGATATATCTAAATTTTAAGATACTTTATCTATTTTTGTAAAAAAAAAATATTTTACTAGAAAAAATTAAAAGGAAAAAAAAAAACTGGTTTAGATCGGTAAAATTCCTACCGATCCAAACTTTTTTATTTTTAAGATCGATAAAATTGCTACCGATCTTACTACCAATATAAATATTACTATACTCTTACTGTTTGTCTCTCTTCTTTTCTATTAATTACTACCGATAAAAAAATTTCCGTTTACACTCTGGTATCCCCATCAGCAAAAAGAGATGGATGGAAACTAAAAAAAGGAAAGAAAAAGGTGGATGTTCTCTCAACGATATGCTATGAGAATAATTCCCATTTAATTTAACAATGAGAATAGTTGCCATTGGATTAAATTATTCTCGAAAGCTCTAGTTTAGAATTGTAGATCTAAGATCGCATTCAATTTTGGAATATGTTTTTGATGAAAAGTTTAGAGGATATATTCTCTAATAAAGAGGACTGCTTTTTGACAGGTCATGTGTTTGTTTCTCTTTCTTCTCTTAATGAGCCGAAATGTTTGAAGTTACCGTTCTCTAAAAAAAAATAAACAAAAAAATTACAAAATTTAAGTATTTCGAAATCTACCATGGCCGCAGAACACCCGTGCGGCCCTGACCGTACAGGCGTTTTGCGGCCCCAGCCAAGGGTCCGCCAAATGGTTCTGTGGCCCAATTTTTTTTTTTTTTTTTGCAGAAAAATCCTAATTTCTTTGACTTTGAACGTATTTGAACGGTTGAGAAATACTTTTGACCCTTTGACCCTTTGGTTTCTGTGCCCCTCTTCTCTTCTTTTATTAATAATTTTTCTGTTTAAAAAAAAAGAAAGCAAGAAGGGGCCGCAGAATGCCTGTGTGGACCTCTGCCTGGGGTTGCAGAATATCTGTGCGGTCCCGTGTATTTGGGGGCGCACCGGTGTTCTGTGGACATGGTAGATCTAAAAATACTCAGATTCCGTGGTTTTTTTTTTTTTTTTTTTGAGATAATGGTAACTTTAAAAATTTCGGCTTAATGAGGGAGATCGATGGCCGCTTTGGCTCCTTAATTATCAGTTTATCACAAAACATTTTATGGTTGGTCCGGCTAGTATGATATCGGTATCATATGACATTAATTTTAAAAATTATTAGATAGATTTCAAACGTTTAATCTAAATCGTTCAAACTTCAAACCAATTTACTTTACGTTGATATTAGATTTTAAAAATTAGCTAAAAACTATCACATTTGACCGCTTGACTTGATATTAAAATAACTCGAAAAAATAAATTTTACATGTAGCATAACTAATGAAATAGATCGATTTGAATTCACCGTTTAAAGTCGATACTATAGATTTTGAAAATTAATATTATGTTAGCTGAAATAACACTAATATCATACTAGCTGAACTCATCAGCAGTAACTTCACGATATTGACAATTGCCATGAATATTTTTGAAGTTTGAACGATTAATTAAAACTTTCTTGGTAAGAAATATGTTATATTTAATATGAGCAATCATACTTGACAAAACACAAAAGGTATCATAAATTTTGGCAGTAATCGTAATTAGATAATATTTTATTGCCTTTTTATCATGGCTAGGCATCAGGCAAGAGAATATATAAAGATTTGTTATCTAGAAATAATAAATAGTTGGAAGTCAATTTACTTCTTTTTCTCTTGATTCATTTTCGTGGTTTCGTATGTTGCTCGTAAGTTTTCTCACCACATCTCTCTTACACATTTTTTTCTCTTACCTTTCTTCTTAAAAATAATAAACATAATTAACATAATTTAATCTACACCCCCTTTCAAGAAGAAAGGGATGCATATTAAATCTGCATTTAATGGAGCGCAGATTTAATCTGCATTTAATGAAGAAATAGTCAGAAACTGTAATTTCTATGCTGCTTTTAATGGAGCGCAGATTTAATCTGCGACCTACCCAGAGCAAGAACGCATATTAAAATCTACGCCACTGGTAATTTGTTTATTAATTTCTAAAAGATGGTTAAAAAATCAATAGATTCAGAGTCACGTTCCCTAAATTCATAGTACTGGAGGAGATTAATGAACTCCAAGCAAAATTCAATCATGCATGTAATATTTATCTCAATTCTTATACTAAGTACGTAGATGTTCTGATCCGCCAACAGCTGTGATTAAAAGATGAAATTTCATATTAAATATGAGTCATCCAATTAAATAATCTACCTTTTCCTAATTCTATGCATTTTTTTTATGTTTTTTTATATGTAGAAGTTCAAATTTAGTTAGACACGTACTCGTTACATGCAAATTGTATTATCTTTCTGATTGATCATGATTTTTTTCTATTTTTTAAATGTCATTAAAAGAACTTTTTAATTGATTGGTCATGTCTTCATTTCTTTCTATTTTTTATATCATTTAAAGAATGTTATTTGTCATTTAATATGTCATTTTGTATGAAATATATTTATAAAAATGTCATTTTGTATGAATGTTTTTTGTTCTTTTATAATATATTCCCGTTGCAATGCTCGGACATGATACTAGTAAGGAATTATATATTTAATGTGGTATTTTTATGCTCTAAATTTCTAAATTATTTTTTGAAGTTAATTTTGAAATTAAATTAAAATTGTTATAATCTAAAACAATTAAAGTGTTGAATTGATTATCAATTTATTGTATTAAATTGTTATAGTGATCTTAAATTTAAAGGTTATTGAGATACATCCCATTGTCTCTTAAACGTTTGTATTGGTTTCAAAATAAAAAAAATAAAATACATAACTGCCTAAAATAAATAAAAATACTTTTTTTTATCAGAAATAAATAAAAAAACTTCTAAAATACTGTTTTTCGTAATATGTATATATAGATGCTTTTGCAAATTTTCTGGAATGGAGCTATAATAAGAAATCAAAATTTCTCATAAACAGTTACGACTATTTAAAATTTGAATTTTCATTTATACTTTTTGCTTTATTTCTTCGCCTAAATTAGGTTAAATGTAGATTTTTTTTTTAAAATTAGTCGTCAGCAAATTAATTAATTTTGATTATTTTTTAGGAACTTAATTCTTAAATTAAAATAGAATTATTAGAATGTGAAATTTTAAAGTATTGAATTTTCGATATATATGGGGTTCCTTACAGAGGGCAGCAATATTTATTTCCAATTCTTTAAACAATATTTATTTCTTTTCTGAAAAAAAAAGAAGTAGTTTGATAGCAACCCAACAACAAAAAAATTATTAGTGCCTATACTGCACTTGGAGGTCTCTATCACGAGTCCACCTCTCTTGTTTCATGTATTTGCTTAAATTTTTCTATTCTGTTAATTTTTTTAATCTCCACATTTTAAACAAAATTATTTCGTTCTAAAAAATAATCAAGTAAATGAGATCTTAGATATCTCCTTAGCTTATATACTGACACCTCCCTCAAACAAGATTATTTCCTAAAAAAAAAAGAAAAAGAAAAAAGAAAAATGAGCAATAAATCCTCCGTTTTATTTTTAAACAAAATGGAGACTATATTGTTCACGCAATTAACACCGGGCTTTGAAGGTAATGCTATTAAAGGCTCCTCTCTTTCTTTTCAACTCAGAATTGTTTCTTCGAGTATCTAGAAATAATCAACAAAGCGAAAAATTAGAAAGCGAGAGAATCCCAGAAAGTCCGAGAAAAACTTCTCATTGAAGCCTATTTAGCTCTTCCTTTTTAAGTCTTCTTTGCTCTCTCTGATTCGCTGCGATACGCCATTATCGCTTTGCCTTTGAAGGAATAATCGGCGTAACTCGTACGGTGAGTCTCTTCCTATTCAAGCGTTCTTTCGCTCAAAACCAAAACGCAGCTATTCGGTTTGGAAAATCGCGCAATATTATCCTGTGCTGTCGGGAGATTTTCAAACCATGGTAGCAACAGCGAACTGTTGCTTGCTACGGTAGAAGGTCCTAATTTTAAATTCAAGTAAGATATACAAACAATAGAATTAGAGCGGTGGGGTGGGAGAGAAGGGGGGGAGCGCTGGGCCCCGCTGACCTACCCCTGCTACGTATTTGCATGTGTTCATTTATTTATTTTGTTTAATATTGTAGTTTTCTCCACGGGAAATTGTGGGTGAATAGTAGAATTCTAATAAAAATGAAATTTGTTCTTCTTTCAAATAGATACTTTTTTTTCTGCACGAACAGAGCATGGGAATTTCAGTCTTATTTATGATTTCAGAGCTGAAAATCTGTAACTAATTTTGTGGTGCTAATGAAAGAGCAGTGTAATGTGGTAAGATTCTGTCATGTATGATGGATGAGAGCGGAGACATATAATACGGAGTAACTAAACTAGTTTTTCTGAGAATAATAGAGACCTTGATTTTTAGGCAATGGATTTTATATCTGCCACTGCCAGCATTATTTTGGAATTTTTTTTTTTTTCTTTGTGCGAAATATTTTAAACTCCAGTAGCTTCTGTAATATCTTCTTAGGATAATTTCTATTGATTTTTTATTGTTGGCTCTTCTAAAATAGAGGCTGGGAAATATAAGGAGAAAGAAGACACATGGCAGGTGGAGACACAAGAAATGGTTTGCAAATGATGGAGGAGAGAAAGGCAAATGGGGATGATGCTCCAGTCACCAAGGACTCTCTCCCTCCTTGCTGTATTAAAGCCCTCGCCTCGTCACCTGAGTCTGACGCCAGGTGTCATGCCACCGTGGTCTCTGGCTGGTTCTCCCAATCCCATGGTTTGTTTATTATTTACATTCAATGTCTCACTAGCCAACCACCTTGTGTTAATCTCACTTTCCTTGGGTTGTTTTGATTCTTTTATTTTCAGGAAAGGGCGGCAAAGTGCAGTATTACAATAACCCCATGTGGCCTGGTACTCTCCCTGTCTTTCAAGTTTCTTTGAATATTTTAGTTAATTTTATTTTATAAATTTTTTATGACAGAAGTTTAACGAGAACTAACTGTTTAATAAGACGCAAGTAAGTGCATTTGACTCCTGTTCAATTCATGCATAAGTGCTTATCCATTTACGATTTGGGTCTATTTTTAAACAGGAGAGGCTCACTCCCTGAAAGTCGAGAAGATCTTGTTTCAGGGAAAGTCACCATATCAGGAAGTCTTAATTTTTGAGGTATGATTGACAATTTGCCAATTTTGTCCTCAACTCGTACCCTTTTTGTTGTTTTTGTTGATTTTTGTACTTCTAATGCAGTCCGCAACTTATGGAAAAGTACTGGTCCTAGATGGAA
Source organism: Carex parvula (assembly GCA_025461045.1). Taxonomy (NCBI): domain Eukaryota; kingdom Viridiplantae; phylum Streptophyta; class Magnoliopsida; order Poales; family Cyperaceae; genus Carex; species Carex parvula. The sequence continues at coordinate 91,063 of JAJGRW010000921.1, forward strand.
TTGTGCAGCTGACTGAGAAGGATGAATGTGCATACCAGGAGATGATTGCCCATCTTCCCCTTTGTTCCATTCCATCCCCTAAAACTGTAATTTTATGATATTTATTTCCTTTTGTATTTTACTAACTGTACATTACTGTACATTCAGTTTTTAGTTTAGTATCTCCTGGTACTGGTACTAAATGAGTTGTCATTTCCACATTAGTTGCTTTTGTTTATTACTGCGGTAGGCCCAATTGAATAGATAAAATATTGTTGGTCCTGAAGCAATCAAGAATTGGTGGACTTTGGTGGCGGGGGGGGGGGGGGGGGGGGGGTGGAGGGTTGAGAAGGACAATAAAACTGTGACATTTATGCTTGGGATTATA